>JARHVA010001964.1:2240000-2425000 GCA_037957365.1 Torreya grandis | reverse complement strand
GAAACTCTCCAAGCTGAGATAGACCAATTATTCAAGGAAATTTTATTAAAAAAAAAAAAAAACTAATTAACACATCAAAAATAGATTTTTTTATCTTTATTTTTAACAAAAAGTAAAAAAAATCAAACTAATTTTATGCAAAATTGGTTAAAATTTACCAAACTTTATTCTACTTGAAAAATTATTTCAAGGTTCTTTTATAGCTTATGCTTGGTTAGAATTCCTTTGACATAGCTTTGATACCACTAATATTAAATATTAAATATGTGGAAAATGTTAAGGTTACCATATATTTTATTAATTTTTAAAACATTTGGTTACATTACATATATAATCTTTCCAGTGGAAAGTTACAAAGACCATTTCCATATGGGGTTCAACTACCTAAACCCAACTAACTTTTACTTAACCTTCATTTGTTAAATTAACCCACTCATTAATTAATACTAACATTAATTACTTTTCAAATCTAATTCAATCTAAAACTTGAATGGAATGTCTCATAAAGAGATGCATGCCCTGTAATATAAAATTACTAGCAATATAAATAAATAATCTTAGGTAAAATAACCTAACAAGTCCTATTATGCCTTGAATGTCTAATTATTTCTCAAACAAGGGATTTTTTACTTAAGAATAAGGGCCATTTTCTAATATAACTTTGAAGATTTAATAAAATTAAACCCTTATCTTAAAATGATTCCAAAAAATATTACATAATCATGGTGGAGTCTACTGTGCAATAAAATTAATTTTACAAGAATTAGGTGAGTTTTATATATAACAAAAGTTTCAAAAATAAAACTATCCTTTTAGGGCTTAAGGTTTTTTGATTCATTTAAAATATTTAATGGGAAGTGTTGAATAATTTTCTTGAAATACTGTATTAAATCCATCAATATATCATTTTATAAATAGCATTTTAAAATCAATTAATCCATGGAAATATTAAATTTAATTATTTATAATTTATACCTATTTTCACAAGGGTACAAGGAGAGTTAAAATGCTTTGAAATTTGAATAAATTTTATATCATTTTCCATCTCTTAGCACTTATAAATATAATTAAATTGAATTTTTCTGGATTCCAATAACCACCTAAAATTACATAAAAATTAATAAAAATAAAAAAAGAACTAGTCTCTAGCTCCATGTTTCTAAGTAATCTCCAAGGCCAAATAAATGAGGGGATTTCCTCCCATCCTATTACCATCATTAATTGTCTACCCTAGGCACACCCAAATTAATAATTCCCAACACAAAACATCATAAAACCAACCATAAGTTTTAACAAGGCAATACTATTATGTAATCCAATAAAAGGGTGTAGGATATAATCAACTACGTGTACAAAGTTATATACTTAAGGGATAAACCACTCTTTTATCAAGATATCAAATCACAATCAAAACTCACAAATAACATAGATATTTATTCATAAGCTCATCCAACACCAAGTATGTAAAAAATAACCAACTTTACTTACTTTCCAATATGTAATCATTCCAATTTCATTTCCATTATAGGAGACACATTTAATTTATCCAAGTCATACATTTAAGCACCAAAATAAAAATATGACCCTACTTATATAAATAATTGGGCCTATGTGGCAACAAGACCATACCAATCTCAACAAATACATTAAAAGTCAATCAAAAAAAGTAGTTTTAACACACTCGTCAAACTCCCTAAAATGGGTGATAAAATACATTATCAAAATTCCTAAATTATTTAAAAATTAGGAAGTCTCAGAGCCCCAAAATGGCATCATGATGAACACAACAATATTTCCAACAAATGAAGAATACATGGAAAGAAAAAAAATTAAGCCAAACATGGGAGGATTCTATGACTAATATCTTACCTTATGCCCACTAGCTCAAATAATGTGGTTATCATTATTTTAATCATCTCCCCTCAAAACCCCATATCAAATTTACTAGATCATCAAAACTAAATTATTACAATGAATCAAAAACTAAGTGCTAACTAGAAAATGATGGAAAATTGAGAAAGAATAAATTTTTCACAATTGAATACTTTTCATACTTAAAAAAAAACTATTACAAAACATTTACCCAATTTAATCTTGTCATATGTCACCCACATCTCCTAAAACTTTCCTCTCAAGTCTTCTTTTAACAATAAGTCTAACTTACAACTAATAAATATCTCTTACAAATCACATGGGCACCATGATCCTCTTACACTTATATTTACTACTCTTACATTACATTTTATTTATCTTCAACTAAGGCTTTAAATAGGGTCAAAGGACACTCAAAATTAAAAAAAATGCTAAGTATATTAGACCTAACCCATCCACTAAGTTGATAAGCCTAATATTTCACCTAGTCAAGCCAAAACGTTTCAAACACCCCTCCTTATTAAAATCCATGTTTTTCAAGTGGTCATTCATTAATGAACCTAAACAAATATACAAAAAATCATCTATAAACTTCTAAGGGTCAATATTTAAATGGAAATACATTGTTAATAAGAATAAATAGATAAAAACATATCAACCAAGACTAGGGAAAATAATAACATATTTAACACCATAGGAGAAAATAATGGTTAATAAATGCTCAATGTTATTAAAGGTCCCTAAAAATGTATATGTAGTATTTCACATCATTTCACACATAATATTTCTATATCATAGGATACTTAAATAAATTTAATTTGAAATAATCTCAAGTAACATGTATAAACAAGCAATGTATACATAAAAGCATCACAAGAATCATATTATCTCAACATATCATGTGAAGTAATTAAATACAATTTTTCATTTTATTAAATAATATGATATAAATGTAATAATACAACAAACATAATTTAAATATTAAAGGCATAAATTGGGCCTTACAACACAATCATTTGAAATAGTCTGAAATGGATTTGTGATTACTTGGCTCAATAAATAGACTATCAAAATCTGTCAAGATGTTGTCGGTAAGGCCAAACAACTTGAGTGACTAAAGGTTTCTATTATCTATCATAATTATATTTATATTTTTTCTGGTCTCTTCTACCATAGATTGTTATGCCCATCTATCAAGATGTTTTTTGAGCAATTTTTTCAATTGTTCATATACACATATTCATGCATTATCTTCCTTTGCCTTGAAACCTTATCTCCACATTTAACACTTGTTTGACCTCAAAATGTGTTAAAAATATGTTTTTTAAAAACCTAAACACAATCCACTAAGTTGTTGAGTGTTTCTTACATTTTAATACTCTAAACAAGGCTCAAACCACATGTAGTCATTATGTCTCTATGTATGTGTACTTGATAATGTTTTGCTAGAGTTTAATGCATAGATTCAGCTTTAAAAGTTTAACAAAATGAAAATTTTACCTTACCTTATGTTTTTAAACTTAGTTTAGGTATTAACAATAGTCCCTAAAATATCTTATCAAGACATGCTATATGTTGTAGTATCTAATCATTGTGATGGGACACTATATTAGTACAGTAATTATAGAAAAAATTGAATATAAAATCAATGAAATGTCATACATATAAATTAAATATAAACTATAGATATAATTCATGATAAGTCTATATAATAATAAAGAGTTCAAATTATACCCAAAATTTCAAACATTTCCTTTTACAAATATGGGTTATATAACTATTGTTAAGAGATTATGACTCTTCATCTTATTGACCTTTCATTTATGAGGTATCTAAGGTACATGTTAAAACTTCCATTGGTTTCATGAACTTTCATGAAACCCTATTTTATATAAAACATTCCATGTCGTACAAATGTTGCAATTCAAACTTACAAAAATGTGTGTGAATTATACTTTACACCTTCCTAATAACACTTTTAAAAAATTAAATAGTTTTCTCATCTTAATATAAATATTTTTGTTGATTTTAGGTTATTGGGATCAAATTCTAAATATTTTTGTAGTTACTTTGAGTTGTGTTGATTGTATAGTCAAGTAGTATTGGTCGTAATTTCACTCATAGTGTCATTTTCCCAATTTTCACTTCTTGTACACTACTTAGTTAGAATTTTAGGTTTTCAAATAAGTAACATCCCAACCTAATTACCTTTGTGGGTTTTAAATTGGTTGGAATAACCTATAAGCTACATTTTATAAGTTTTCAACCTTTCTATCTCTAGTCACAAAGCTTTCTTGCTTACAAATTTATTGTCCTATACCAAATTGATCAAAACTATAAATAATTTAATATATTTTTATGGAGGAGGAGGCATAACCTATGAGAATAAATAAATAATGGTATGATAATACTATGCAACCACTAATGAATTTGAATATGATGATGCAAAAGTTTTTGCTATACCAGGATGTTCTTGTAATGGAGGTTGTATTGAGGGAAGTTTTTAAGGCTACAAAATCTTAGGATCCTTTTTCACGATGAGTATCATAAATCCTCTTCATTTAGTTAAGTTTATTTGGTTAATTCATATCAATCCAAGGTTATTGTTTGAAGGCTATATATAATAGGACACAAAATACATTTAGGTAATAGTTTTTTATTAACAACACACTTTCATGAATTAAAACACATTTTCAGAAATATAATTTAAATAAATTAAACACACTTTTTAGAATGGAAAATATAGTTGTATAATTTAAATTGTATAAATTGAAACACACATTGCATTAAAGGAAACTAAATAGTTGTTGGTTTAAGTATCTAATTAGTTTTCATGTTATATGATACTCCAAACATAAAACAATAACTCAAAAATTAAAACAAAACATAATAAATGTAATATAGAAAACATAAATACAAACTAACCTTTTTTATTTAGGTTGAGTGGGACCTTGTTCTCTCCTTATAAAATGGACTAAAATAGGATACTTTAGAAATGCTCAAATTTTTTACATAATCTGGTCTTCTTCCTCCTTTACAGTTATTCCTATTATTCAATTTATGAATGAGAAGGTTGCATTTATATTACAACTTATTCAATAAATTATAATTAGGACTAACAACCTAAAAAAATATTTTTTAATTGATTCTTATTCTAGGATTAAAATATATTAAATTTGGTCCATGCATTATTTATATAATAGTTCTAATCCCATTATTCAATAAGAAAATAGTGATAAGTGTTAGATTCATAAATCCACCATTTTTTAGTTTGTTGGAGCGAATATAGTGTGCTTTGTTTTCTTTTCAACAAATTTTGATTTTGTTGGAGAGAATAAATCATGATCATGACAAATTAAGTTTCTTATAATAATTTTATGTTGTTATATTCATAGTAGTTAGGATACTATAAACATCTTACCTTCTTTATAAATACCTATTTTTAGAAATACTATGAATAGAGTTCATAGAATAATCTCAAAAAATAGATGAAAATCATATCTAGAGATCTTTTTTTGCATGCTTCCATAGTTATAAACCTCTTTAACTTATTTATGGTGATTTTCATAGCTATACTGGTGACTTTCAGAGCTATAATGGTGATTTTTAGAGCCATATTGGTGACTTCCAAAACCAACTTCAAATGAACATAAATTTTGCATACGAACTCAGATCCAAATGGTTATTTTTTAACTTGCATAATGTTTTGAGAGAAATAAAAATATGTAATAAAATTCATGTTTAGGTATATGCTTGATGACTTTTTTTCATTTTTCCATAACTTGTCCATTTTAGTCTTACATCTTCACATGCCAAAAAACAAACAAACCAACACAAAAAAACACAACCTATTTTTGGTTGATGCAAGGTTGCTTGTATACCTTGGATGTTATTTCATCACTAGTCCATATATCTCAAATGTTATAGGGTAAATTGAGAGATGATTTATTTGGGACTCTAGAGTTATTGATGATCCTTGGAACTATTTTAAGGTTGTCCCTAATTTGGTATTTTATCACTTCAAATTTTTATATCAGCATTGATGATTCATCAATTTATATATACAAAATTTAACATCCATACTCCAAGAACTTATTGTAAAATAAAAACATTGTAAACTGAAATAAATACTAAATAATAAAATAGATATACATCCCAAATTTCATTTTAAATAAGCATAAGTTCTTAAAACTACATTTAAGTCCACTTTAAAACATGATTTATGAAAAAGAAAATAGCATTATTTATGATTTAAATGAGACATATTATGGTCTCATCACTTCACATAAAGAATCTTTATGAGCTCATTAGGTGGTATGTATTTTTTTCTTTAATGATGTCTTGGACCAAAGTGTCAAGGTTGGTCAAATCCTTCTTGTAATTTATCCAATCTACCAATACATCCATGACCATGTTGAATAATGTACAAAGGAAATCTTGAATTTACATGATGCCTTGAACATCATCATCACCCAAAACTACAATGATTGGTTAGTGTGTTAAAACTTATTACATTATGTTCTACATGATTTGTTTAATTTGATAAACATAACATTGATTTTCACTCTTGTAAATGTGTTTTGTAACATCTCCAGCGCCTAAGTTTGCATTCTATTAATGACATTATATTTCAATGCTAGTGATTCCTACAAATATTTTTCCATTTCAAGTGTTGATTTTTAGTTTTCTATGATAACCTTTGTCTTGTATACTTGGGTTAAATCATGTGTGATGTCTTTTTATACATCCTATAGCTAGTTTTTCCAATCAAGCATATTATGTGAAATTTTTCTAGATTGAAGCATAGTTCCATCCAAAACCCACTTACACTCTTCCAGTAACTTGAATAGTGTCTTAGTTTCACTATGGATTTTGTCACTTAAGCTTTAATCTCATGTAGCAATTGCATTACTACCCAATCCTATGTTAACTTTGTGATAATAGCAATGATCTAATTTTATTCTAACATTACATGATCACCAAGAAACTATTATACCAACATTTTATAGGTATCATCAATTATCTTATGATATTTTAAAAAAATTGATGTATCTGAACATTTTCCTTTTAAAACTAGGCATTTTCTTACTCAAATTCATATTCCTTATATGAAATTACAATTTGATGTAACAACACCTTATATTTTATTTTTGAAGGGCAATTATGAACCATCCATAGTGAATTTGTGAGATAAAGTAAGAAAAGTTAACTTGAGGAAGTTATATATGTTTCTAGTGATTTTTTGATGTGTGTGACCAAAATATTAAATTTGTTTCTCACATTAATAGAGCTTGGACATATCCACTAGGATATACTATAACTATCTTGACCTTGCAAGGATTCCTATTGTGATTTTTATTACATTAAACATTAAACCATTGAATTCATAACTTAAATATAATATAAATTTGTATTAAATTTAGGTAAAATTCTTATAAATGATGTTGTATAATCTTATATAACCTCAAAATGGGTCAAAGGTTTCCCTCCTTAGCTCCTTGAAGATGGAGAATTTCATCTTATCCATTAATTCATTTCAACCTCAACTGTTAAATTTGGTCAAATGTTAAGAAAACATATAAATCCTTATCAAATTCAATGATGGTTTAAAATAATTAATTAATTTATAAACTCAAAATTTGGAAAGGAAGAATGAGGTTTTAGAATATGACTTACCTATAATCATCCATCTTCTCCTTCTAAGCTCTTTGGGTGACTACCATTAATGGATTCTCTAATATTTTAGTATTTCCCCATTTTTATCATTATTTAAAATTTTATTTTATACATGTGTGATTTGTCTTATTTTACATGTACCCATATTCACAAAAAGACTCTAACTAGTTTTAAACTCTTATGGTTTTTGAAAATGTGTCTAAGAGCTTCAAGCTCTATAATAACCATTAATGGCCACTAGTTAGGTCAAAAAATTACCTTACATTTTCCATTTTAAGAATTTATTTATATTTTATGAAAAATGGGATATAAAAACAAGGGGGTTCCCTTTTGGTTCTACCTGTAATAGGGCTTCCAAAAACTTACAAACATAAAAAATGTCTAAACTAATCTCCTAGGGACAAAAGAAACATATCTTGAGAATGGTATATTTATAGGCCTTGAAACTTATTCCATGTATTATTTTGGGCACTCTTTTCCTCATTTTACATGCATAATAATTACACAAATTTTGAGCGGATTACAAAGGAAGTCAAGGTAATTCTAACAACCTCACTTTGAAAATTCTTATAAAATTAAATATGTCCTAAAATTAAACTATCAATTTCACAAGGATTATGATTAAGAAGTTTTTATATTAAAACTAAAATTGGGATAAATTTGGACACTTTAAATTACATAAAAATTACCAAGTGTTTCTAACCCTTCTTAGGCTTAATGAAATCAGTATAATACAAAATTTTGGAAAAAAAAATATTCTATTTATGATAATTTTAAAAAATGAAGAATTATAATATCCATGGAATATTTAAAATTTTATTTTAATTATATAAATAATAATCTCATTTCATTTCTTGTTTCATTCAACCATCATTTAATGATAACAGAAGTATTAGAGCTTCTACTCATTACATCTTAATTCTTTATTTATTTATTTATTTTTTGCTCATGAATAAAAATATATTATGACAATAATGGCATAAAAACTATCCAAAAACATTTTTATTCATTTACATATCAAAACTACAAAAGATATAAGAATACTCCATGTAAGCTCCAAGTGTAACCATGAGTCTAAGCCTAGGAGGGGCTCACCTCCCATCTTGTTTCCTTCATTACTAATATGCTTTATGCACCCCTAAGTGTATGAATCCCATTTTTTAACATAATTAACACCAAATGTTCAAGGAAAATTGTATAGATATGCAATTTGATATGTACTAGAAATGCACCACACTCAACTAAGAACAACTAGGTATCTTAACTAAACTCCTTTGTAAAAATAGGCTTCCAAGTTCACCCAAAACATACTCCATAATAAATTAATAAACAAATATCATAATAAGAAGTAAAAACACACAAGGAAACCTTTAATAAACAAAATGTATTAAGTCTCCTCACTCACCCATTGTGGTTAATAATTTATACTCTCCACACTATGAGGCTAGGATAAGGATGACCTTGGAGTCTTTCCTTTTTTCAAACCACATGTTTATTGGTTTTTTAATAGGACTTGGAACTTCATTCCTATGCCAAAACCCTACATACATATGTAAAAACTATTAAAAAAATTAAACCCGTTCGATTAACATAACTTTTTCATTTTAAATCTCAAAAAGGGATATAAAAATAGCCAAAAAAATAGAGGAATTTTTCATCTCGAAGCCCAAATGGACAAGAATATTCAAATGGTATACATGAACACAATCCATGGAAATCAACAAATAAAAATGGTAAGCCAAATGACCTTTAGCTTATTGTAAAACTTAACAAAATAATATAAGTGATAAATATGATTATTTTGAAACCATAATTTTAAATTAAATAGGTGCTAATGATGCCTAACTTGACTCCACCTCATGAATATACCCAAATAAACCTCCTATAATTATTGGAAACTAGGACTCCTCCTCCTTCTCTAAGCTCCTTTTATTCTTTCTATCTCTCCTCCACTCTCAATTTAAAAATGAACAAAATGTTCCCCAAATTAATGATTTTCATGATCTTATAGCCAAATCACTCCAACATATTTTCTAATTTTAAGGTAAAACTTGTTCCTTCCCATTTTTTGTCCCTTCTCCAAAAAGTCTTCTCTACCATTAACTCTCCCTACACACCCTGTTGACAAGCAATACTTAACCATACCTATTAATGATATAACTTTACCATGTCATAAAATGGAACATATTATATCCTATGACTTAAATAAAACTCTAAAAAATTATTTACCCATCCTTATTGATCAAAATACTCTAAATTCAACATTAAATATCATGAAATCATTTTATGTCATCGTTCAAAGTTAACTTTTAAATTACATTTAAGTTTTACAAGTGGTGAAAAAAATGGATATATTTTAAACCTTATGACCTTATATAGGTTTCAAAAAATATTTAATTTATGTTTAAAGAGAGAAATAATAGTGTTAATGGGTGTGTAGAGTGATAATATGTCCAATGAGGTTCAAACTCAAAACTAGACTAGATGATAACACAAGGGTCAAATTATAATCTAAGGGGGTCAAGAATGTCTACTCTACTAAAAATTAATGTTGTACATATGCTCACCATAGTCTTAGTTCCCTCACTTGGCCTCCCCTATCTCCTCCACATCATTTCCAATAATCAAATTACACTACCTTAGGTAATGGAAGTTAATGAATGTAATCATATCAGGGGATTTATAATAACACACCATTGCATACATATAAAATTTAAATCACAAAATTTCAATATACATGAGTTAATTAACATAATATACTCATAATCACAAATCACATGATAAAGTAGTATTATTCTAGTAATACAATAGTGTAGTATGTATACCCATAATCAAATAGAATCATACATAACTAGTAACTAAATAGTAATCAAACACACAGATAATATCATCTAAAACCTAAGATCCATTCTCTCAATAATGATAAAATAATAAACATTTTTTTTTTCAATAACATAAGGAGCATGTTATAATATGACAAGTGTATGATATCAAAAAGGTCCAACAAAATTATCATTCTAAAAATTGGTATCTCACATCTCCCTCCACTTATATAGACTTCCTTTTGGAAGTCACTAAAATTCAAAAGTATAGTCTTAATGATTTTATAACAATCTCAAGGAATATTATTGACTCATCTGATGATCTCATATCTCTATTATTAGATCACAGAGTATAAGACTATACATTACAATATCCCTGGCAAAAGATAAGTAAACTTCACCATAAGGTGAGTCATACTTTAAGGAATAATTTGAAGTGTTGTTGATTACTATTTGGCTCCCACATTATGATAACATATAGTTAAATATGATTTAGTTTCAATCAATTATCACTTAAATTTTTAAATCATGTATTATAATGAGTCAAGTGCCATGTTTAAGTATAATTTAAGGGTTTATTTCTTTTATTTTTTTAATTAAATTTGTCTTAGGGGATTAATATCATCTTAATTTCCTTATTATCCCATTCATTTTATGAAAAATATGAAGAACAAATGATTAAATCACATGGAACCCACAAGGTTGGTGACATGAGATCATATCAATATAAAGTGTCCTTAACCCATTATGAACAAAATTTTGGTTTCTTGTCAATGGAATCATAGAAGTACTTTTGAAATTACTTTATCATCATTTTCCAATACTTTAATTAGTTATAATAGGATAAATTTTGATTAGTATATCACATTTTCACAAACCCTATTTCCTTAACCCATTGGGAGGACGTTGGATGCAATCATGATGTCCAACCTTAATACCTCAATCTATTAAGATTAATTTTGACACTTGTCCTAATTCTCAAACTCTAATCACACAAACCATTGAAAGGAATTTAGACACTCATTTAATTTCCTAACCCCCAATCACACAAATCATTGAGAGGACTTTGGACACTCATATTGATTCCTAAACCATAATTATACAAACCATTAGGAGGACTTTTAAAACTTATGTTAATTCCCAAACCCTAATCACATAAACCATTGGGAGGACTTTGGAAAAATTTCTACATTCCCAAACCCTATTCATATAAACCATTGGGAGGACTTTGAATATTCATCTCGATACCTAAACCCAAATCACACAACACATAGGGGTGTATTTAATATTACAAAATAACCCATATCCATGACTCTTGAATTTATGAGGAATCATATGTTAATATCAACATTTTAAAAAAATAAGGTTAAGTTTCACATTGTCTTTACAACATCTTTAGAAGGAACAAGTGAGACAATTTCTCCCAACTTTCTCAAAAAGTTACACAAAAAATCATAAGTTTATCTCAAATATTAATGTTAATAAGACACTTCTCACCTAATACTTCCACACTTGCACATGGTGAGAGGTCATCAAATTCATTTATAAAAATAATAGACTTTAACAAGTTGATATTTTATTGATCCAATTAAGGAGTAAATTCAAATTAGCTAAGAAACCTATCTCAATCCATAAGGGATAATAAAATAAATAGTTAAACAACCCAATATAATCCAAAGAATAATAAAGGTGAAAATGGATAGGCATCCAAATTCAATTCAAAACTAAAAATATAAGATAGAAAAGTAAGAGCTCCAATATTAAATGAATTTTCAAAATAATAAATTTCTAAACAACTTTGAAATCCTTAGAAAATAGAACCATAATAGGATGATCCTAATCAACTTAAAAATCTTAATCAAGATTAATAATAAATTCAAGGTATGCCACATCAAGTGGAGAATTTTCACAATTCTATATATAATAATATTGTAAAGTGTGGCTCTTTAAGGCTACAAGTGGGGAGTATGGATCTAACATCTCAAAAAATAAGAAACACAACTCTTCAATACCCTCACATAGTATAAAGTATGCATCTTAACTCCTAGTTTCCAAGATCACTACACACTTACCAACATGTAATTATCAAGGGTCATAACACATTTACCTTAATATGAAAAAATCTAAACCATATGGAGGCATCAAGCCACTCCATCTATAAAACTTCTCTATCCAACATGAAGTAGAAGAAACCATCTTGAAAATTTAAAGAGTGTATGAAAATCAACACTAAATATATGTCCTAATTATAAATAATACTTAATTAACATCGTGTAAAATATAAATCCACTCAACGTGAGAGAGTATCAACTCATCTTGATTCTAGCTGTGTGATAATTAAAAAAATTATTCCTAAACCAAGGTAACCTATAGAATATCAATCCATAAACAAAATCCTACCATATAATAAACCACAAACATGACATACTACACTCCTCAACTATGAGGATAATTCCCACAATTTAAGTTAGTATCTATATGAAATCATAAATGCATCATGTCTATAAATCAATCTTAGCTCAGAGAAGATAGAGCACACCTACACTTCTGATTGGGAATATATTTGTTAAGTGGGATCATAACCAATATGGGGATAACTTGTCACAATAAACCATGCTAGGAAGGGTTACAAAGCTTAGAGTCTAACACAATCATGCAATAACCCTAAAAGAGTCCTAAGTTTAATGTTCATTTTATATCTAATAAACAAGAAAGTAAATCTAATCTAGTGCACACCAAAGCTTGTAGCACAACAAAGAGGTTAGTAAATCAATCAAAACATGTATAAAATAATCTCAATTAAGTTAATTATTAGTAAAACCCTAATACATGGATTATGAAGAGTAATATTATTTGAGCTAATACTTATGTTACTTCTATCTACTAAAGAGAGGAGAACAAAATTAGAATATACTTACTTGAATATGACCCTGTCAAGACTCAATCTCTCACTTGGATAAAAGGGATTCATAAGAGGTTGTTGTGGTTTTTAAAGATAATTAAGAGAAGCCAAAGCATCCAAGACTTATCCACAAGACTAGATTCTCCAAGTAGAAACCCTAAACTAAGACTTCTCAAGTAGAATGGTGGAAGAGCAGATTGTAAAGAAGTGTGAGTGAATAATAAATCTTTATTGAATATTGAAATAATGATGAAATAATCTTTTATTTATAGGTATATATCACCATAAATCATTTCAAATATGTCAGCTATATGGGGTCAACCTAGTTGACCCTATATGGTTTTGGGAGATAAATCACTAGGTCCTGAGCTAGGTTGGTCAAAGGGATAATAAAAATCCAAGTGAAAAATACCCAAAAATAGTATAGGATAAACTTATTTGACCTTGTATAGTAATTAGAGGTTTAAAACTATACAGGGTTGACCATGTCAACCTAGTATAGTCGACTAGTGAAAGGGGATCAAGGTGAGGAAAAGAGGGATAGAAAGAGGAAAAAGACTAGATGAGTGTGCAAGGGAGGAGTAATAGATTAGGAAATGGTTTTAAAATATTTTTGGATTGGTAATAATGTGTCAATAAGGGACAAAAGTCTTGTGAAGCACCAAAGTTATGTCCACCCATTTCCTGATGCACCCTTTAAGGTATGCACTCAAAAAGAGTGAGTCTCAATGGGTTTCTACAAGATGTAAAGCATCACTATTTGATAAAAGTTGAAAATATTATGTGTATACATATGTCCCACTCAAATATCATCATGTGTCACTAAGGTGAAAAAGAGGATGGTGCTTCGAGAAAGAACATAAGAACACATAACGTTTATGATAAAAAAAAGTTATGGTATTTTAAAGAAAAAATAATGAAAAGTAAGTGACTAAAAAGTAAATAACTAAAACTTAAATGTAATTCATACCTTGACTCACATTTATCATGAGATGGTTGTTTTTTGTGTTGTTATTTTTAATTGTGTAGGGCACAGAGACTACATTCAACAAACCCAAGAATACAAAACTAAAGAGCAAAAGCAAACAAGCATAAGAAAAGCCAAGATAGCTAGTACTATGAGGATAGGATGTACTTGGTAAATTTTTCAAAATAGGGTGACAAGTGTTATATTATAATAAATTACCAAGTTAAACAACAAGATTAAATTAGGTAACCAAAAAGCCAAGGCTACTAAAGATTGAAAAATTCAAACAAGATATCCTTAAGTAAGAAATGCAAACTCACCAAGTCAAACCAAGGATACATGTGAAACAAGATGGTAATAAAACATAAAATAGTAAAATAAGAAATAAAATACTAAAACAACATTTATGAGTGAGAAGTAACAATCCACATCTGAATCATCAATGGAAAAAGGTGTATAAAAAGGGAAAACAACATTATCGAGTGAGAAGTAACAAGCCAACCTCACTCAAAAATGGAAAAATGGTATGAACTCAGGTGTCTATAATATTGGGATAGTAAAACAAATGAAAAATTTTAAAAATGAAAGTAAGTCTAGGAATGTAAATCATGGTGAAAAAGAAAGAAGTAATCCATAATTGCTCAAACATGTTTTTCTCTAAGGATAGATAAAATTAAAACAAAGTAGTGCTAGTAAGTTTTTAAGAGGTGAAGAAGAAGGAATTAAAGAAGAAGGGAAAATATATTTGGATTAAAAATTTGTTTATCAAGGGGGGAAATGAAATGGGTGGAGGGGAGAATGAATGAAAAACCAAGGTATGGGAACTCTTTATCAAAGTCAAGACACTCAAATTAGGTTTGTCAAAACAAGAGCACTTTCAACCTTAAGGTCTATGAAGAAATTCTCTTAGCTACACAAGTCTTAGGTCAACAAATGGAGTATATAAATCATCCCATGAAGGCTATATACATGAAAAATAAAATGTACTACCTCCCCATAATGTGTTCCCCATTTGTAGGGGTTGTTGATCTACTATGAAGATTGGGTACTTGCATGAGAAAGTAGGTAGCACTATATAGTTTCTTGAATTCCCCTATTCCAATCTAATGTCCTACCACACCCCAAGGGACCTCAAATCTATGTGAGGCCAACTATGGAGTTTTATCTTCAATTAGAGATAGGAGATGTGCTTGTAATCACATATTTTTTGTGATTTTGACTTTTGAGATTTGTATGTTGCCTTTTGTATATCATTACCTTTTGATTCAAATGATTTAGCTTTTAACTTTCTTGATATATTTTTCTATTCCTCCTTCATACATATTTATAAAACCAAACATGGGTGCTAAAAATGACTTTCATTTAAATAATTAGGACAAGGTTGATAAGAGAGACAACCTCAAAGATAATGGGGTCTAAGAATCTCCTAAATCTAGGTAAAATAAAAGTGTTATTTTGAATTTGACCTTTTTTTATCTGATGTGGAGTGAAAGGAATGGGAAATCAAGAGGAATGACACATGGAACAATTTTAATTACTTAAAATTGAAAAAAAATGTGAAAAAATGAAAAAGGGGATACCATGATAATAAAGTGTGATTCCTTATCATAAGAATGAGGGAAATAGAGGAAAACATGATAACATAGATTGTTTATACAAATTCCATCTATCAAAAGAAGCAAAAGAAAAAGTTTGAGAACAAGGATGTCAAAAGATGAAATATGGTAATTTTATGAGGAGGGATAGGTCCTATCCATGGTCTAACACTGTAACTTCATAAAAGATAAACCCAAGGGGCATCAACAAGAAAGTGAAAGATAAAGTGAGGTAAGTAAAAGATGTTAGTTTTATGAGGAATTTTGGGTCTTATATGTGGTCTTATAATGAAACTCACAAAATAAAAACCCAAGGGGTTCCAAAAAAAAAAAAAAATAAGAAGATAAAGAAGACTATGGTACGTCAAGAAACCACAAGACCAAAATAAAAGGGAGGACTAAAGGTTTGTGAAAGGAAGGAACTTACTACAAAGGGAAAGACCTGTGTAAGTAACCTATAAAAATTATTAGATAGATGTAGATAGAAATAATTAAAGAAGGAAATAATCCTAAATTAAAATATATATCAAGGATGAGCATGTGAGAGACAAGCTTGTGTGTCTAAGAATGTTTCTAGGAGTTGAATTAGTTTGGTATCATGTAATGGAGAATAAGAGTGGGCAATGTTAGATGCCCTAAAGGGTAACTAAATGTAGGGATGGGCATTAAAATATTCCCCAAAATCTAAAATGACATGTGGGTGGGTATCCTAAGATGCTCCAAAGGATAGAGTAATGTGTGGATGGGTATCACAAGATTCCCCAATAGCTCAAAAGAGGAAGAAAAGATAGGAAAAGATAAGAAGCAAAAAGAACCCCATATAGTGTCTAAATGGATTCAAGTTGTCTAAGAAGATTCTAATAGGGGATATGATGCTTGAGGAAAGAAAAAGTATGTTAAGAAAGAAAAATAATAGATATAAATAAAGAACTAAGATAGATAGAAAAAGAACTAAGTTGGACATATAGGGAAAGCAAAAAATAGTATAGGGTTGATTAGGTCGACTTAATATAGAAAATAGGGTCTAAAAATAGTATAGGGTTAACTAGGTCAATATATTATAGTGAACAAAGGATAGAAAAAAAATTAGGGACTGTAAATAGTATAGGGTCAATTGGGTCAATTCAGTATAGTGAACAGAGGATGGAAAAAGAGGAAATAGAGTCTACAAATAGTACAGGGTTGATTGGGTCAATCCAGTATAGTGAATAGAGGCCAAAAAAAGGTATAGGATCGATTGGGTCAACCTAGTATAGTAGAGAGATAAAATTAAGAATTATATAATATATTTTTTAATTGAAACAAAATAAATTTTGAAAACAATTAGAAAATAAATAGTTGAAAGGAAACAGATAATCAATTGGAGTAATGTTGGCCAATCAAACTGAAGCACACATCACAAAACCTTATACTAATGCAATTTTTTAAAATATAAAATATAAATAAATAAAGAGAAAGCAATAAAATTAAAAATTAAATAAATAACTAATTGGTCAACTTGAATGTTTATTAGGTTATTAAGATATAATTTTAAATGTGATGGGAAGTTGGTTGTAAATAAGAAACTAGAATGACAATCTAAGGATGGTTTCAAGTAGTTTGGGCTAAAAGAGACTGTAGTGGTAATGATATAGGCTCGGTATTAGGGATTACCCCCTCGCTTGACACACTACAATGATAAGGGTATTAGGTGCTTATTTATAATATATCATTAACCATGCTTTATACTTGACCAAAATATCAAGTTGGTTTCCCCTTTGGTAATGAAATACAAGTAGGTTGGCCTTTAGTAGATAAATTTTAATATAGTTGTTTATATTTTTTTATTTGTTTGTGTGTGTATAAAATAAAAATATTGAAACTAAAAAATTAATTTAAAACCACCTAATTAAGCTATGTGATCTATTCTAAGCATGCAAGCAACAAAAAAATAAAGTGTGAACTAATTACTAGCATATAAGGTTAATTCTAACTTTGAAATAAGGTACAATGTTGATATATTCAATAGTGTATGTAAAAAATATAGAATAGGTTTGAACCTATACTACTAAATCAAGGTTTGAAAATGAACAAGGTTGGCAGAGTCAACCTAGTTATCTAGATAGCATACAGAACACAAAACTAGGTTAGTAGGGTTGATCTAATTGACTATGCAAGGGTAGTTTTAAAGACTACAAACTGTAAAAGGAAAGACTATAAAGAAAGAGATAGATAGATATAAATGAACATTAGTGGATCAGAGATACAGATAATGAAGATTATTATTCAAACACCTTGATATATGCTTGCAAATTTTGCTAACTTGGTCGACTGGGTCAATCAAGCTTTATAGAAACTTACTGCTAAGTGCCTAAAAATTTACAAGGTCAAATAGGTTAACCTATTAGTTTGTAATAGATGTTTGAAAATATAAAAAAATATACTAGGTCAACGGAGTCCATCTAATATCCTATACTTAAAATTCTACTCATAGAAGTTATATACTAGGTCGACAGAGTTGATCAAGTATGGAAAATATATGAAAAAAATAATGATGAAAGAATGAAAGAAATGAAATAAGGTAAACAAATATTTCAATGTTTAGTTCATGTTAGGTTCACCAGAATATATGCAATCATAAATACATCATGTCTATAAATCAATCCTAGCTCAGAGAAGATAGAGCATACCTATAATTATGATCGAGAATACATTTGTTAATCAGGAACATGACCAATATGGGGATCTTCTAGACCTAAATAAGGGATCAATTTTCATAATAAACCATGCTATTAAGGTATCCAAAGCCTATAGTCTAACACAATCATGTAATAACCCTAAAAGAGTCCTAGGTTTAGTGTTCACTCTAT
Source organism: Torreya grandis (assembly GCA_037957365.1). Taxonomy (NCBI): domain Eukaryota; kingdom Viridiplantae; phylum Streptophyta; class Pinopsida; order Cupressales; family Taxaceae; genus Torreya; species Torreya grandis. Next base: position 2,406,317 of record JARHVA010001964.1, on the reverse strand, counting down.
ATCTAATAAACAAGAAAGTAAATCTAATCTAGTGCACACCAAAGATTGTGTAACAACAAAGGTGTTAGTAAATCAATCACAAAACATGTATAATATAATCTCAATTAAGCTAAGTATGATTAAGACCCTAATACATGGAATATGAAGAGTAATATTATTCGATCCAATACTTATGTTACTTCTATCTACTAAAGAAAGGATAACAAAGTTAGAATATACTTACCTAAATGTGAACCCCATTGAGACTCAATCTCTCCCTTGGACAAAAGGGATTTGAAAGAGGTTATTATGGTTTTTAATGATAAATAATAAATTCTAAAGCATCCAAAACTTATCCACAAGACTAAGACTCCTCAAGTAGAATGGTGGAAGAGCAGATTGTAAAGAAGAACGAGTAAATAATAACTATTGATTGCATATTGAAATAATGATGAAATGATCTTGTATTTATAGGTAAATCTCACCCTAAATCCTTTTTAATATGTCAATTTTATAGGGTCAACCCATTTGACCCTATATGTTTTTAGGAGATAAATCTCTAGGTGTCAAGCTAGGTCGAATGAAGGGCTAACAAAATTTTAAATGAAAAATACATAAAAATAGTATAGGTTCAACCCAATCAACCCTATATAGTAATCAGAGGCTAAAAATTGTGCAGGGTCAACCTAGTCGACCTAGTATAGTCAACTGGTGAAAGGGGGTCAAGGTGAGGAAAAGAGGGATGGAAAGAGAAAAAAGACTAAAGGAGTGTGCAAGGGAGGATTAATAGATTAAGGAATGGTTTTAAGAGCTATTTGGATTGGTAATAATGTGTAAATAAGTGAAAATAATCTTTCAAAGCACCAAAGGTTTTCCCACCCTTTTCTTAGTGTACCTTTTAAGGTATGCACTCAAAGAGAGTGAGTCTCAACAAGTTCTTGCAAGATGTAAAGTGTCAGTATTTGATAAAAGTTCAAAATATTATATATATAGTATCTATTCCCAAGGTGGATTTTGAGATACATTCCCCTATTAATGGTATTATCAAGGCATAAAATTACATCGAATAGGTACACACTTTCTTAGGTTAGAATCATATCATGCTTACATAATACCCATCAAACATAACACAAGTGGCCATAAAAAAATTTGATTCTAAAGAAAAAAAGTTCAAACCTTTCACCAAGGGTGATCTATCTAAGGTGATTTAGAATGTTTTAGTAACCCTCCTTTATGAAACTCATTAACTATGTTAGTTTTAGATTAAGGTAAAAATAGGTTTTGAAGGGACCCCGAAACCCTAGACATCAAAAAAGAGATAAACATTAAAGTACAGCCAAATTTCTAAAAAGAAACCTGAAACTAGTAAAAGCAAAACCAGGTTACATAGGAACCTAAAAATAGCAAAAAAGACCAGAAGAAACAACTGACACTACACAGAACGGACCATCAGTAGACAGGATCAGCACCCAACAAAGCTCCCATACAAAAGAGGTTTTAAAAATAATTATTTTTTTTACACGATCTAAGATTCATATCTAGAGGGGGACCAAAGGCTTAGACTTATTCCTCTTAACTATTGTCCATCCATCCTCTACCTTAGCTGCCTCAGTCATCCATGCCTTAGAAGACAGTGATCCATGAATCCCAGGGGACACAGATGTCTCAGCAAAATCCTTATGAAAACCAGCCACCGTCTGGCTCCTAGGTAGTTCCTCCAAAATAGGGGGAGAGACAAAAGCCTCCTTTACAACTGGCTCAGAATGATCACTAATCCCAGTCTCCATAGGACCTTCAATGGGATCTTTCACCAGCAAATCCTCCTCAACCATTGGCTCGGAATGGATACTATCATCATTCTCGAAATCAGCCGAATCTTCCATGGGTTTTCTAGCCATGTAATGTTCGAAGGAAACCTCAGACCACATAAGCACATACAAATATAAGTTGAACTATGTTAGTTACTCACCTACATAATAAGGTAAACAATAAGCACATACAAATATAAGTTGAACTAACCATTTAAAAATCAAAAAAGGTACAAATTCCTCCTAAGCACACAAATTTGTACCAAAATCCCCATATAAAAGGGGTCCTCCAAAAAACATCCCAAATTCCATGACTCATGTTTCATACCCATTACAATGTTTTAATCACTTAAAAGTGGTATTTGAGTATTAAGAGTGATACTTGAGACTACATATTCCTATCTTAGTCCAAGACCTATCCTAGATGTTATTATCACACTTTTATAGCCTTTGTGTGGGTCATAGGTATCCTTAGTTATACAAACACAACCTTGTTGGCATGTTGTTGTCATTGATTTCAAGGTTGATGTCATTGATGTCAAGGCTAATTTCATTGATGTCAATGTTTATTTCATTGATGTCAAGGTTGATGTCATTAATGTCAAGGTGTATCTAGTGAAGGTGCATGGTGAGTGTTCATTGAGGTATGTGCATGATATGATAAGGTGATATTGTTGAGAATTATATTTTCTATTGGTTGATATCAAGGTTAAATTCAACTTGAGTATGTGAGTGATGTGAGCATGAAAGGTATAAGTCATGGAATATGTTTGAAGACAACTAATGTTTACATAGGAATCCATGTGATAAGATTCATTTGAAGGCAAGAGAGAATTTGAATGCAAGAGATAATTTGAAGGAAGGAGAGAATTTTAAGGAAACTAATGTCTTATGTTTTCATGAAGGCATAAGTCAAGGTGTCAAAGGTGTTCAGGTGCATGGAAGAGAGATGTCAAGTCATATGATGTTTGGTCATGTGGTTTTAGGTCTATATGAGGCTATGGAAGATTGTTCTCATTAGAGAGAAAATGGTTCAATGATATGAGTGAGGTGTAATGTCTTATATAATCTTGGTTTATGTTTTATTGAGGTTATGACATTGAAAGAAAGGGTTAAGGTATCAAGTGCTTAAGTAGCCTAAGCCTAGTCATGGCCTGAAGAGACCTTTTAAGAAGGTATGAGCATGGTGGCTTGGTGAGATGAGTGCACATAGGCATGAGTGGATTTATGAGGTTTTTTGAGCATGTATGTGAGGAATTGAAAAAATCATGATATTTTTAGGGTGAGCCTATAGGGGTAAGATCTTTAGTCTAAGTTTACATCTAGATCACTCATAAACCCTGTCTAGCCTAATGAGGTATCATAATCTATTGTCAAGGCATGTTAAGGATGTATGGTAGTGTTTAATCATGAGAGAGGTTTTTGATCATGATAGTGAGTTGTTGATATCATGTAAAGAGGCATGAAGTTCAGATTCAAGGCCTAATAAGGTATGAATACTATGGTGTAGAGAGAGATTGTAGCCTAATGGGGTATCAAGATAATTTTCTAAGGCAAGTCGAGTAGGTGAGAATTTATAAATATTTCAAGTTGTTTTAGTCATTTCCATCAATTTTAAGAATCTAGTTTAATATACAAGGCATGAAATGTTGTTTAGAGGTCTCTCAAGTGCTTAGAATGAAGAGCTCTCAACCTAAGAAGGATTTTCTTTTGCTCATTAGCTCATCAAAGCTTTGCATGAGAACCTAATAATTTCATGGTAGATTGGGAAAGGTCTTATCTCAAAATTTTAGGCATTAGTTTTTGGATTGAGGAGTTATGCTTAATGAATTATTGTTAACATTGCAAATAGGTTTAAACCTTCTTCTAACTCTAATAAGGAACCATTGTTGAATATATTGATAAAAAGTGCTCATAATGTATTAGTATTAATAAGTAAGCTATTTGGGATTTTATTTGAGTCTCCTAGGTACCTCTAGGTGGTATTGGTTATAGAGAGGAGAGATAAAAAGTTGATTTATAGGTTTGTTTCTCAAGAAGTTACTATAAAAATCAAAATTTTCAGTAGACATAGTAATCAAATGGATGGAGGAAGAAGGTAGAGACTCATGTTTCATGTCCATGAAGGTTTATATACATTTTATATACCTCGATTGTGCTAAAATGGTCATCCAAGTTAGCTAGTCACTAATAGGCCAAATGGTGCAAATAGTGAAAAACCCAGGTAGTAGTGAGAAGATGAATTAGAATGTGTTTTCATGATAGAATTATAAAAACAAGTGCATGGAGATGTTTTTTTAGAATTTTATGTCTTATTCATGCTTCGTAGATAGATTTTAAGTCAAGTATACTAGTGAAAATGATGAATCCAAAATGTCTTGTTTGACTCAATGAAGTCTATGTGTAGTGAGGTCAACAAATTAGTCTATAAGACCAATAGTTGCCACTAGACCATATGATGTTTATATTTTAATATGGTATATATATATATATATATATAATAGGATCATATTCATTAATTTTAATTCTTTTAAATTGGTCATACAAGTGTTGAATTTCAATGTTTCATGACTGTGTTTCTGATAGTCTTGGTAGTTCTGAGTAAGTTACATTGATGATTTTGAGGTTCTATGCCCTAATTTGAAATGTCTAATGATTATGGTGATATTTTTAATGTCTTTTAGGTTATGTATAAGTGATTTATTTTCATTTTTATGTGTGTAAATTATTTTTTATCTTTATTTGTTCAAGATAGACTTTTATATGTATTTAAAAGCCTAATGTGAACAGTGTTAATAGAGTGTTTCAAGTGGTGGTTGGACCTAAAAAGTGTTATGGAGATAAAATTATGTTATATAATGTCTATTTTATTTTTTTATGAAATAATATTTATGTATATGGAGGTGAAATGCGTTCCAAGGGATCAAATGGTAACATGTTACTAAATAGACCTAATGCAATTAGATCTCCATGAGACCTAAAAGTGAAATAAGGTCTAATTGAGTCATGACAAACTAAAAGGGACTCAAAATTAATTTGAATATTGTTTATGATATTTCCTAATGCCTATTATATGTCCAACCTAATAGGTTAAGGTTTTTTGTCTAAGTGGTATATGAACAAGGAATGGTATAAATACAAGGAAGTTTTGGGCTTATTAAAGTAAGGAGAGAGAATGAAAATGAAATAACACATTATTGAGTAAAAAGAGGTATTTTAGACCATAAAATGAGTGTATAAGATCTATAATTCAAATATTATAGTTTGTCTACATATGAATATCAAATTCATATGACCTAATTAGTCTTTAAGAGATCTAATTAAGTGAAGAAGCCTAAAAGGCAGGTTCATAGGGATAAGAGTGTGAAGAGATGAAGAAGTGGTCATCATTTATTGGTTGAGAAACATAGTGTTATAAATGTGATCAAAACAATTAGATTATTGAGTGTGTGATGAGTCATTTAAGGGGTTGGTGCCTCCTTGCAAGTGGGTGCTTGGCTAGTTGGGGTTGCTTCTCCATGTGGAGATAGTGCTTTAATAAATTTGGTTTTTGTATTATAAGCCTATATTCCATTTAAAAATATTAGTTGGTTTTATTTACCTTGAGGTTTTCCCACATATTTTATGTGTTTTTGTGTTTCATGCTCATGTGTATAGTTGTTTATGCTTGCTAGATTTATATGTTTATTTGAATGATTCATGATTGATTAAGTGTAATTGAATGAAAGGTTTTTAAAATTGATTCACCCCTAAATTTTCCATCATTGTGCTTCCAAAAATTGATATCAGAGGTAATATTTTTAACTAGGCCTAATATCCTAAAGGAGATCCTAGAAGTAAGGATGGCTAGTAATCAAGTTAAAAAAAGGTTTCTCTACTAGTAAGGCTCCATTCTTCAATGGGACTAATTATGCATTTTGGAGCATCAAAATGAGGAAATATCTAATTTCAATGGAACATGACATATGGTACTCAGTTTTGGATGGATACACTCTACCTCATACACCACCAACTTATACAGTAGGCAAGAATAAAAGTGAGATAAATTCCAAGGCAATGAATACCATTCTATGTGGCTTATCATAGGCATAATTTATGAAGGCAATGCACTATGAGTCAGCCAAGGTGATATGGGACAAGTTGAATACTATCTATGAAGGAGATACCAAGGTGAACATGGATAAATTATAGACCCACAAAAGGTAGTCTAAAAGTCTGATTAGGAAGGAAGATTAGATCATTGTATCCTACTTGTTAAGGGTTGATGATGTTGTCAATGTCATCAGAGGTATAGAAGAAGAAGTGAAAGATTATATAACTATACAAAAGGTATTGAGATCCTTATCTTTTAAATTTTATTCAAACGTGTATGTAGTATAATAAATTTAAGATCTAGACACACTTTAGATGGATGGGCTTCGTGGCATCTTGAATGCCTATGAGATGAGAAAAAATAAAGGAAGACCTTCCAAAAATGAAGTAAAATTCAAATCTAAGAAGAATTTAATATCCAAAAAGTCTAAGGATGAGGTATGTTTAGATATTGATGATGATGAATTGATAGCCATGTTTTCTATGAAATTAGAGATTGGATCTGGTAAGTACAAGGGTAAGTTGCCTTTCAATTGTTTTAACTATGGTAAGATTGGTCACTTTGAATCTAAGTGTCCTTACAAGGATAAGACTAAACATGATTAAGAACGTGATAAATATCATGGTGATGATAAGAAGGTATATAAGCCTAAAAAAAGTAAGAAATATTTTAGAAAGTATGAAGGCAAGAAAGCATCATTCAATAACAAGAGAAGTTTATATACCAAATAAGATAATAGGTCATCAAATGTAAGTGACACAAGTACATCTGATAGTGATGATGATAGTAATGAGCATGAAAATAATGAAACCTTATTTATGGATATAGATATAGACAATGAGTTTTTCTTAAAAGGGAAAGGCCTTATGGATGATAAAGAATCATATGAATAAGAGGATGAAATGAACCTTGAGGTAGAATTGGTGAGTACTCTAGAGGATTTGAAGTTGCAAATAAGGAAGAAATAAAAATTAAGATCATTAGTTAAAGACTATTAAGAGTAAATTGGTTTATTTGAAGAGAGAATAAGTAACACATCCAAGGAGCATTATGATATCATCAATCAAGTTGAAACTCAGATGGAGATAGTCATTGTTAACCTAAAGGATAAGGAAGAAGAATGTACTAGGTATGAATCAGAAATTAAGTCCTTAAATTTAGAATTGAATCAATCAACTAGAAAGATAAAGACCTATGAGAAGTTTGAAAAGAGCACTGAGTCTCTAGATGACATTTTGAGTAGTCAAAAGTATTCCAATGATAAGTTAGGTCTTGTTTTCAACTTAGATCAAAAGGATAATAAGGAGAATTCTCATGTGAAAAAAAATATCAACCTCAAGAATAATATGAAGACGAATTCTATTAGATAGCCTAATGCCATAAGGTATGTAGATTCATTCAATGGTTACTATTTCTCATGTAGTCAATTTGGTCATAGAGCAAGAGTGTAGAAGACCATCCAAGAATGAGTACTCATAGGACTATGGAATGAGTCATAATCCACATGAATCAAGATGTATGAGTGATGTTGTTTGCTATAATTATCTTAACATTAGTCATATTTCAATATTATATAATTATTAATAATCAAGACATAACAATAATATTTAAGCTTCTTCAGTTCAATAAAGAAGATAAACTAGGGTGTGTAAGCCAAAGATAGTTAAGCTTAATCCTAATCAGTCTGCAAGTCAAAATGGACTATTTGATATGGTAAAGCATAAAATAGATATTAAAGAGTTTTAAGAGTGTTCATTATCATCTTAGATTTTAGACCAAACAAATGATGAAGAGGCCAAGCCAAAGAGTCTAATAAAGTCTAAAAGGATCATAAAGTATCATTAGTCTTGCGAGAGCATGGAGATCTAGGAATATCTTGAGTTTGTGTTGTTCCAGTGCCCTATGGTAAGGGGTAAATCCATTAGGCTTCATGGAAACACTCATTAGTCAATGGAATCTTGGTAGTTATCATGAAGACATGTTGAAGAATGTTGATAGAGTTTGAAGTGTTTTTGGTATATGAGAAATAAGCAAAAAGTTGTTCCTTATTTATAGTAATTGGTAGTTAAGCTTGATCTATGTTGAGAAGTGGTATTAGTATCAATATGTTTAAATGAAGATGAGGATGGTCTGATAGTCCTAATGACTCATGTGGTGAGATAAAGCTATAAAGATAAAGGGAGAGTCCCTAATTCTTTAGTTGATGTCAATAATATGGTGGCTTAATATGTGATCAAAGGTTTGAGTCATATCAATCATGTCAAGGACAAGGTGAGTGGTCTTGTGATTTGAGTTCATTTGAAGGATGTATTCATTGATTAAGGGGGAGAATGTTCCTATAATTCTTCATATTTTGTGTGTTGATCTTTTTTTGTAAGGTGTGATTGTAGATGTTGCAAGTGTGATCATGTTTATTTGAGAAAAGAGCTAGATTTGGGATAATAAATACCAGAGAGAGATGTATATTTTTGAGAGAATGATTAATTTTTTAGAGTGACTGTCATCAAGTATCTATGAGGAGAAGCATCAACTCAGGGGAAGAATTTTAGTTCTATGTTATGAATTGTCAAGACAATGAGGTAGATGTCATAAGAAGCATGGTTTCTTTAGCTCCAAAGATCAGATGATAATTTGTGTAAGACCCTTTGTCATTAATGTCAAAGGGGTAAAAAGACCAGAATGGGGAGATGAGAATGATTAGGTTATATTTTATTTTACATCAATGACAGAGGGAGATTTTGTTGGTATGTTGTTGTCATTAATGTTAAGGTTGATGTCATTGATGTCAAGGTGCATCTAGTGAAGCTGCATGGTGAGTGGTCATTGAGGTATGTGCATGATATGACAAGGTGAGATTATTTAGTATTGTCTTTGCTATTGGTTGATGTCAAGGTTTGGTTCAACTTAAGTATGTGAGTGATTTAATCATAGAAGGTACATGTCATGGAATTTGTTTGAAGATAACTAATGTCTACATAATAATCCATGTGACAAGATGCATTTGAATTCAAGATAATTTTAAAGTAAGATTTAATTTTAAGGAAACTAATGTATTATGGTTGCATGAAGGCACAAGTCAAGGTGTTCAAGTGCATGGAAAAGATATGTCAAGTCATACAATGCTTCGTCATGTGGTTTTAGGTCACTATGAGTCTGTGGAAGCTTGTTTTCACTAAAAAGATAATGTTGCATTGATATGAGCGAGGTGTAATGTCTTATATCTACTTGGATAATGTTTTTTTGAGGTCATAACATGGAAAGAATAGGTCAAGGCATCAAGTACTTAAGTAGCCTAGTCATGGCATGAAGATAAATTATAAGAAGGTATGAGCATGGTGGCTTGGTAATATAAATGAACATAGGAATTAGTGGTTGTATGAGGTTGTTTTATCATGCATGTGAGGCATTGGAACACTCATGAGAGTTTTAGGGTGAGACTATAGGGGTAGGGACTTGAATCTAGGTCTACATCTAAACCTTTCTTAAACCCTACCTAGCCTAATGAGGTATAATGATATATTATCAATGCATGTGAAGGATTTATGGTAGTATTTATGCATGAGATAGGTTATTGATCATGACAATGATGTGTTGAGAGCATGGAAAGAGGCATGAAATTTATATTCAAGGCTTAGTAAGGTATAAAGACTATGGTGTAGAGATATTATAGCCTAATGAGGTATCAAGATTAGTTTTTGAGGCAAGTGTGAGTAGGTGAGAATTTAAAAAGGTAAGTAAAGTTGTTTTAGGCATGTGAATTAAGTTTGAGGATCTATTTTCAAGTACAAGCCATGAAAATTTGTTTAGAGGTCTCTCAAGTGCTTAGAATGAAGGGTTCTCAACCTGAGAAGGATTTTATTATGCTCATTATCTCATCAAAAATTTGTGTGGGATCCTAATTAGTTCATGGTATATGGGTAAAGATCCTAGCTCAAAATTATAGGAATTTTTTTTTTATTGAGTTATGCCTTATGAATGATTTTTAACACTACAGATAGGTTTAAACCCTCTTAGAACCCTAATAAGGACCTGATGTTGAATATGTTGATAAAAAGTGACCAAAATGGATTTGTATGCCTAGGTAAGCTATTTGATATTGTATTTTACTCTCCTAGGTACCTCCAGGTGGTATTGGTTAGAGAGAGGAGAGGGAAAATGTTGAGTTATAGGCTTGTTTCTAAAGAAGTTATAGAAATCAAAAGTTGCATTAGACATAATAAGAAAATGGATTGAGGAAGAAGGTAGATAATCATGTTTAATTTCCATGAAGGTTTCCAAATATGTTATATCCCTAAATTGTGCTAAATTGGTCACTAAATTAGTTAGTCGTTAATAGGCAAAATGGTGCAAATAGTGAAAACCCCAAGCAATAGTGAGAAGATGAATTAGAATGTGTTTTCACAATAGAATGATGAAACCAACTACACGGAGATTTTATTTGAGACTGGCATATATATTCATGTTTTTTATAGATCTTGGAATGTAGGTATAGTGGTGAAAATAATGAAGCCAAAATGGCTTGTCTAACTCAGTGAGGTTTGTGTATAGTGAGGTCAACAAATTAGTCTATAAGACCAATAGATTCCACTAGAATAGATGATGTTTATGTTTTAATATAGTATATATCTATCATAAGATCATATTCATTCATTTTAATTATTCTAAAGTGGTCATACAATTGTTTAAGGTTAATGTTTCATGACAATGTTTTGATAGTCTTGGTATTTCTGACTAAGCAAGTTGAAGTGAAGAGTTTGAGGATATGTGCCCTAAGTTTAAGTGTCTAATGAATATGGTGATATTGTTGAGGTATTTTAGGTTATGTATAAGTTATTTAATTTCATTTTTGTGTGATTAAATTATGTTCTATATTCAATTTTTCAAGATATACTTTTCTATGTGTTCAAAGGCCTAATGTGAATAGTGTTAATAGAGTGTTTTAAGTGGTGGTTGGACCTAAAAAGTGTTATGGATCTCAAAGGATGTTTGTTAATGTTTATTTGAGTTTTTTATGAAATAATATTGATGTATGTGGATTTTAAATGTGTTATAATGGATCAAATGGTAATGTGTCACTAATTACACCTAATGCAATTAGGTCTCCATGAGACCTAAAAGTGAAATAATGTCTATTTGAGTCATGACAAACCAAAAGGGACTCAAAGATTATTTGAATATTTGTTATGAGATGTCATAAGACCTATTCTATGTCATACTTAAGAGGTTAATTTTTTTTTTCCAACTAAGTGGTATATGAAGGAATGGTATATATAAAGCAGTTTTAGGCCTATTAAAGTAAGCAGAGAGAATGCGAATGAAATAGCACATTATTAAGTAGAAGGAGGTCTTGTAGAGAATCATAGGAGTTTAGAATATATATAATGAATATATTATAGTGTGTATTCATATGAAGATCAAGTTCATATGACCTAATCAATCTTAAAGAGACCTAGTTGAGTGAAGAAGCCTAGAAGGCTATTTGAGAGGGATAAGAGTGTTAAGAGCTAAAGAAGTGGCCATCATATGTTGATTAATAAACATAGTGTTCTAAAGGTGATCAAAGAAATTAATTTATTGAGTGGTTTTTAATTAATCAATGTTTTAGGTGCCTCATTTCAAGTGGGTGCTTGTCAAAACTTAGTCAAGTGGGTGCTTGGCTAGTTGGGGTTTTTGCTCCATGTGGAGTTGGTGCTTCACTAAATTTTTTTTTTGTCTTATAGGGTAGTATTCCATTTTTAGAGATTAGTGGGTTTTCTTCCCTTTGAGTTTTTCCCACATATGTGATGTGTTCTTGAATTTCATGCTCATTTGGATAGTTTTTATGCTTGCTAGATCTATATGTTTGTTTAAATGGTTCATGATTACTTAAGTGTAATTGAATGAAATGTTTCAAATATTGATTCACCCCCAGTCATTGTGCTTCCAAAAAGTCCTAAACCCTCATTTCTAATCATATCCCTTCATTCCTAGCATTATTCTAGCTGGACATTAGTGCCACATTAAGGACATTAGAGCCATGTGGCACTAGTGTCCCCAAAATGGCACCTATGTCTTTTACCTTGTCTTTTCCAAATGAATACATTTTAAAATTTGGACTAAACATATTTTATTATTTTCATAAGAAATAGAACACTATAAATACATGACTTTTATTCCTCTATCCACTAAATGGAAATTAGATGCAAAATACCCATTCAAACATGAAATAAGTTGAGAAAAATCAAGGTTATTAATCCATATTCTTCCTACTTCTAATACTACCATCTAAATTATCCTTAAGCTTAGATTTTCTAGATTTCAAATTTAAAGCACACTCAAAGAACTCAAGTCCACTATCATACTAGCATCACTTGCACTTGTATTAGTATTTAGGTGGGTATTAATACATCAAGATTGATCCCTCTTTAGAGTATTGGTATGTAATCGAATATCTTCACAGTGGGGTGTTAAGGATGTCTAGCTTATCCTACTCATGAACACACTTTTTATCTCATGCCCTATTTGTAAGGAGGATTAGGGTTTTCATCACAAATCAATTATTAGAGGTAAAATATAGTTATAAACTTCATGTGCATAGGAACAAAACCTAAAAACACAAACATAGGTGCACCTAAAAGTTCAACATAGTCCTTCACAAAGGACACTAGTGACAATATCAATAAACTAGAGCCATATGGCACCTCTGTCCAAATGTGGTGTTACTATCTAATAGGGGTTATGACATAGGGATCTAGTTGACAACACTCAGACCTAATTCCATCTCATTTTCTATCCCTTAAATCATCTATATCTGGTGTTTTCTATATAAGTCTTTATTTTCACATATTTTTTACTATTTTTATAAAGTCAAATATATAACAAATCAATGGTTATTTTATGCATATTATTTCCCTAATTTAGACTACTCAGCCATTTAATCAAACATAAGATATATATAAGCTAAACCCTAAAAGGTTAAAACATTTAGTGAACCCAACTTACTTAGAACATTACTCCAACCCTAACCCTATATGCTCTTAGGGTTTGTATCCTTTTTTTTCTATGCTTAGATTTTAGTTCCAAATTCTTAGATTTGTTTCAACATTTTTTTTTTGTAATATTTCTTAAATTAAAATTCTTTAAAGGTTCAAAATATCAACAACTTTTTTTCCTACTTCCCAAACCATAATGGTATAATTTAACAATCAATTTGATGAGACTGATAAGAAGAAATTCTAAGATTTTATGTCCAAACATCCAAATATGTAAGATGAACTCATAAATATTATTTAATAAGAACTCCAAAAATCAAATAATGATCAATCTTTAACTCCCCTAGTTAATAAAATTGTTACACATACAGTGGGGACAACTTAGCTATCATAACCTAAAATTGTAATACAACAACCTTTAGAGATATATATGCCTCTTATGGCTAGTTCCTCCACTCTATCTATATAATCCCTCATGCATGAGGTTCATACTCTATAGGCTAAGGTATTACATATCGATAAGGGATCCACTAGGACATCACATGCCTTAGATTCTATTATTCTCTTACATACACCTTTATCACATCACATAGTGGTAACTCCATTTCCATCTAGATTCATGGCACCTAAGCTTACATTATATAATGGCAAGGGTGACCCAAAGCACCATTTTCAAGATTTTCATGTAGAATGTTTTGATTACGTGTCTAATGTTTGGCTTCTCATAAAGTTTTTTCCATGTAGTTTAAATTATTATGCCTTACAATGGTTTTATTATTTACTGAATCAATCTATCACAACATTAAATCCTTTGGAAAACATGTTTTTATCACAATTATCCATCAATATCGGTGACAAGATCTCATATGCCCAAGTTGCATAGTTGAAACAAAAGTCAAATGAAATTATCCCATAATATGGCTTATGATACAAGACTATATTATCTAAATTTACTATCCCCATGGCATACAAAGATCTTTAATACATCTTAAAATAGTATTTTACTATCATTATATGAAGCTATCTTGTTTAAGAAGTTTTCAACATTCACATATTTGTGCCACACAGTAAAATAAGGAGAGGTCAAGCTTCTATCAATGGGAAAACTAAAGTATACCAATGGATAAGAATCAAGTGATAAGATTTCAAATAAGCCTCTATATAAGGTAAGGTATACCAAGAATAAGAGTGATCAAAAGTCCATAGTTAACATAGCTTCAGATCCATCTCCTCACTTGGTTTTATTAACTCCTCAGTGCCAAATTTTCACCAACCTTCTAGAGTCACTAGTATGAGTTTTATAGTAGCTCTTAGAATGCAATGTCATATCTCCCCCTTCCATTAAATAGGTTTATATGACATAGCCTCTTCTAAAAAACTATTATTCCAATACATTATGCAAGTCCCACAAGACACCAAGCCATACAATAAATAGATGCATAAGCCTAAAACATAAGATAAAATATTTTATTGAGGTTAATATTATTGATTTAGGAACACAAAAAGAGGAACCAAAATTACATAAAATAGAATCTAAGGCATTAAATATATTCTCAGATCTATTTCCAAAGCACATGGAAAATGAGATAGGGACCAAATCAAGTGTTCATACACCTATCAGGCACATCCACCACCAGCTTCATATCATACTATTATAACAACCATTGCATAATATCATTGGTATTTACCATATTATGGTTCCATATAGACCACACATTACCTTCTCAAAGGAGATTATTAATGATGATATAGATTTACATGCACTCTTTGTATGAACATACATAGATCATCATTCTATCTAGAGTGTTAAAGTTGACAATGGGTTAAGTATTAGTATGTGTGCTCTGACATTTTTATAAAATTTGGGGTACTTAGAGTAGGATATATTCCCCAAAAAAACAATTATTAGTGGTTTTAGAAGTCATGTTTAGAGCTCCATCAGGGAGATTATTCTTCTATTACAAGTTGGACCAGTACATATATCCACTCGATTCTTAGTATTACCTATGTTTGATATGTTATTAGGTAGGCCATGGATATAGAATCTATAATCCATCTCATCCATAGTGATTATATGCCTAAAATACATACACATAAATCAAGTGGTCAAAGCTAAGGGTATTTTATATGAGTATCTTCTACCTATCCCACAAGTAGTTACTTCATAGTCACTAATTACAGTTTTATCACAATTACCCAATATAACATAGTTATCAATTATATCTCAGAACACATTTCCTATTGATACACCACAAAGTTTAGTAAATCCACTAGTCCAGGTGAGTTTTATACTTATAGTATCAACATGTACACATACTCTCCCATGAAGACTATTATTAGAGAGACCCCTGCATTAGAGGTATGTAACAGATTTTAGATGGACTTCCTCCACTCACTTTTTGTAGAGATAAGTAATATTGGGTTATTGAGGTTATCATAATATGGTACCTATGTCACCTATAGCTTTTTTTACTAGATGGGTTCATAAGACCCCTATAGTTCATAGCACACCATAGTCAATACCATAGATTTTTAGTACCACTACATAAGAAGATATAAATATAGATATAGATTACTCAATACAATAGATTATGGGATCACATGTACCCTTTCACACAACACATATGATCATAATTCCCTTATTCAACATAGTTTACAGTGATAGTGAGTCTCCCATGAGACTCATCGGTTAATATGGTTTCTGTTTTCTTGTTCAAACTCTCCCTCTCATTTGTTCCTTATAAATAGTTCATTTTCATTTGCTCGTACATAGCTTAGATCTATAAAATAAAAAAATAATATAATATTTCAAAAATGCAAAAGCATTCAAATTTACTTAGAAAACACAAAATTTATAGATTGTATGTATTGATATGTTTAGATTTCTTATATTTTCCAAACACTACATATGCTAGTTATCTTAGTATAGTCAGTTTTATCATATTACATGCTTCACTTATTCTTGTCAAGTGTTTATAGATTATATATAACACTCAAATCCATTACACTAATCCAAACTTGTTATTATCTACCCACTAGGGGAATATACACTAATTCATGGTTGTTCACTTGACACATTTGCCTAATTGAGGGCATCTTATACATAGTTTTTTTACCAAGTTATATCCTTACATTCTAACTTTAAAATTGTTATATCTAGATATTTATCATTGCTACCCATACTCATATTTTTTGTTGGATATTACTAATTTAAACTTAGTATATGTACATCTTTTCTCTTACATATATTTGTATTATATATTTATGCATATTTTAATTTCTAGATTTCTTAGTTTAGATTTGATTGTACATCTATGTTTCTTTTATTCAAGTTCATTTTAATACACCATTATTATTTGGCTCTATACCACTTCTATTCATAGTATTTATGCCTTCGACACATGCCCATGTCCCTTATGTGTGCTTTCTTGATTGTTTATGTAAGCATTTTAACATGTTCCTCTATATGGATCTAAGCTAAATTTCTTGTTTTTTGCATATGTGGACATTTTGACATGTCCTTATCTATCTTATTTTCTCATATTTAGTGACATGTGCACATGTCCCTTGTATTGTGGCCCCTTGGCCTATTTTTCATGCCTCATGTGTTTTGTGTGTATGATTTCTTGTATGCATCATAGCCATGACACTTGTCTTTTCTTGTTATATATACTAGTTTTCAATTCCATAAGGGACCTCATGCATCTACCCTTATTACTTGGGTGTCATGATAGACATCATGCCCCATCCCACTAGGTATTTACTCAATTATATTCATATTGACTATTAAATACATTTATTACATCTATCTTGACACCCTTATGTAATGCTAGACATGAAATACATCTTACATTACATACTTATGCTCATATTCTCTTACATTTTGATTATATGCACATTATATTGGATTATCATGTGGTTATCATATATGCTCCAACTAACACACATTTTACATAGATTTTTATTTTAAGGATAGTTCTTGCATAGGTTCAAAAACTACCCTCAAAAGAGGGGGTATTCATAGGATTTTTTCACATAGATTAGGATCTTATATTGCATTCATGTTATATCTTTTATCACACAGGCTCAATTACAAAAAATAGACACTTGTAAACATAGTAGAAAAATAATGACTTATAAAATAGTATAATGATATAGATTTAAAACTAGAAAGACATTATTACCCAAATAGGGACACTAGTGCCACATATAAATAATATCCAATACATGGAACTACTATCTGTAGCCTCAGTTTCATAACAACTCAAATTAGCCAAACTAGTATAGTAAGTACAATATAGGTTTGCATTAATTAGAGACACTTTTATTATTTATACTCAATTTTACTTAGATTTATACTAGTTTAGCTTAGATTCATATTAATTTGCTTATATTGGGTCATCATGCATGGCATGGCCATTCCCATATTTAATTCATATACTTAGATACAATTATTACAACTCAGTCCAAAATCAATATCCTCAAATACCCAATTGGGGGCATGTATGCAACACATTATTTCCATATGCTCAATTACACACCATTTGATCAGATGGAATGATAAATTCCATTACATTCACTATATTAAATACACTTGACATAATATTCCAATTTATCACCAGTTGCAACCTTACTCCATCTATAGTGTTTGGCATTCTTGAGTGGCCTAGACATACCTAATTTACTCAAGTGGACATAAATCCAACATACACAATTAGATATACTTATATAGTTTCAATCCTTTACATAGATTAGTTTTATATACATCTACTACACATGGGTGAGAAATGATGGATTCATATCCTAATTGAGTTATTGATCCACCCACATGATAGGGTTGGACACACTATTATTCCAGTCCAAGTTATTCATAGGTCATGATCCACTGAGCAAGGGTGGGAAATGATGGATTGAAAATTAGATTGAGTTATTGAGCCACCCACACATGAATATTGAGAAATATATCATCTTAGTCTAATATATTCAATGATTAATCATTATATACATATACACACATAAGTTGTCACTAAGTTCATGAATTGGTTCGTGTACCCAATGAGGTGTATTTATTATTTTCCTCTTTCCCATATATTTACTCAATTTTACTTAATTGTTTATTTAATCAACATAGTATTTAGCTTTTGATATATCATAAGTAAGGATATATTTATGCATGTCTAATTTTCAAGTCATGCATTAGATCATTCTTCACATACACAGACCCAACTTCACATACTTAGACTCAACTTCATGGGCTTCACTTCATAATTATGTCTAGGTACACTTATTTTTCCTTTATATAATGCATTTCACTTTTTTTAATTTTTAAAATAAAAGGGGGGAAACTTAATCACCTAAAAGTGGTATTTGATTTCTAAGAGGGATAGTTGAGACTATCTATTCCTAGCTTAACCATAGACCTATCCTAGAGCCTATTTTCACACTTTTTTAGCCTTCATGTGGGCCATAGGCATCCCTAGTTAGCTCAAACATAGTCTCAGACCCTATTTTCTTAATCCTAACCCTTTGTGCCTAGTGTTCTATTAGTTACACATTAATGCCACATCAAAGACACTAGAGCCATGTGGCACCAATGTCCCTAAAATGATGCCTATGTCCTTTACCCTATATTTACCAAATGAATATATTTTAAAAGGCAAAACCCTCATAAGTTTAGCATAAACATCTTTTATTATCTATAAAATCAATAGAACACTATAAATATATGGTGTTTAGCCGTCTATCTACTAGATGGAAATTAGATTCAAAATACCCATTTAAACACAAAACAAATTGAGAAAAATTAAGGTTATTAATCCCTATTATGCCTAAATTTTGTATACTACCATCTATAATATCCCTAAGCTCATATTTTCCATGTTTCAAATCTCAATCACATGCAAGGCACTCAAGTCCACTATCATCACTTTCACTTGCACCATCACTTATGTAGGGATAATTACTTCAGGCTTGATCCCTCCTTAGATTATAATTATGTATGCAAATATTTTCACAATGAGGTGTTGAAGATGTCTATCCTATCCTACTATTGAACACACTTTTTATCTTATACCCTAATTGTAAGGAGGATTAGGGTTTGCATCTTAAATCAATTATTATAGGAATAATATAGAGTTTCAAACTTCATACACATAGGAATAGAACCCAAAAACCTAGACATAGGTGCACCCAAAAGTTTAGGGTGGTCCTTCATAAATGACACTAGTTTAAATATCAATACAATAGAGATAGATGGTGCCTCTATCCAAATGTGAAGTTACTATCCAAGAGGGTTTTTGACATAGGGATCTAGTTGACAACACTTAGACCTACTTCCATCTCAGTTTCTAGTGCTTAGATCATTTGTATTAGGTGTTTCCAAAATAATTATTTATTTTCACATATTTATTACCTTTTTTAGAAAGTTAAAGTTAGTCAAAATTATTAAAAAAAATAGTGGTTATTTTATGCACATTATTTCCCAATTTAAACTACTCAATCCTTTGATCAAACATATTATTTACATAAGATAAACCCTAAAAGGTTAAAACAAGTGTTTTAGAACTCAACCCCTTTATGCCTAATTTTAAATCATACATTCATGGCATTCGAGGAAACTCATAAAAAAATGGTGAAAACCTTGAAAAGAAGGGGAAACATACATCATACAAGGAGTTAAGATATAAATGGAACTCCTAGATGATTATGAAAATGACACCAAAGTAAACTATATGCTCTCAAGAAAATAAATTCTTGTGAATCGTGGATGTGTAATACATACACTCATCATCAAGAAATAAAAAAAGATCACCCAAACATCATAATTTGTACATAGGTCTAGCATGGTTCTAAAAATGTGGCATTATAATCCCTAATAATCAACACAAGAATATAATACAGTACCACAATCCATTAAATTTTACATGAATTTGTAAAATACACACTAAATAAATGATGCAATGGTCAACATGAAGAAACAGGGGTCATCTCTAATAGGTGGACACCTAAAAAATATCAAATATCACAATTCATGCTAGAGGAAATGAGTACAAAAGTTATCAAAGTAATAGCATATTATTATCATATTCATAATTAATAAATGAGTAGGTACACCCATTAATGGTTAATGATACATCTAGATTTAAAATAAAATTTTATTCCATCAATTCTATTATCACTCATAAGAACCCACTCACTTAGGTTCCACCACCATGGGGAGGAAACTTCTCTATGAGTAAATTGTCTTACTAAAACTATCAAGGGACTTAAACGATCATGGATACATCAATCAATTCAAGTTACTCCATAAGTAATAAGGTACACTCTAGCCTTCTTATAACAATTAAAAATAATTCACAATCCTCTCAAGGGTCTTTATCAACAAGGTCACCTTTAAACCATTGTTGGTTTAACATAACGGTATTCTCTCTATCTATATAGTCCAAGAAATGGGGCTATAACCTCAAATGGGTTTTTGACCATAACATTTGGATATTGATATCCAAAATAAATTTTTTTACCTAGGATATCAAGAAAACATTTAAAAAGAGGAAATAATACCATTCTAGCATAATCATCCCATGATTAAGTCTATGATCGCATGTGTTTGGTGTCAAGATACCAGAAAGGCCCATATATTTCTCTCCAACATTCATTTACATCCAATTCCAATTAAAATTTCAATCCATCATGTGGCTATAAATAAGGCATATCTAACTACCAAAATGGGATGAGAACCATTCACTACAATGAAAGGTGAAAACAAAGTTAACCACATGATGTTCCATAACAAGGCCATCCACATGGTATCACACAAGGTGAATATGATACCTAGTAATATTTGTATATATATGGATAGGTTTTAATTTAAAACCCATGCATAACATAATTAGGATCTTGGTCCCTCACATGGACCAAATATGCCCCCAAGATATTTTTATCCCACTTTGGTCCACCAAAACAAGCATTTCAACCTAAGGAGGGACTATGCCCAAAATATTTATATAACTACTATCAAGGAAAGAGTCAAAAACTAAGGAAAATGGAATGGCTTCCCTAAAATTCATTTTGATTCATTTCCAACTTCATCACTCAAGGTGAGAGAAACACCAATAAACCCTATAACACACTTCACTTGAGTGGCAAGGCAATGTTTACTTGAAATTGGTGGTCACTAAACTCATAAAGGCCTATCTCAACTCTAGTTCAACACAACACTCTATGGTCTATCCATGATCAACCCTCATCCACTCTATTAGATGGCTAGATGTTCAACAATCCCAACATGGGTCTCTCAAGCACAAAGACAAAAATAAGGATCTATTCATTTGATACTTGGTCAAAGAGTCCATAATCTAAGGAAATATTCATGTGTATTGTGTTTACATCCTTAATGAGGTGTATCATCTGATAAATAAATAAATCAATTCATTGTAAATAAGTAGTACCAAATAATGATCCCCAAAGTTCATGATGTTTAAACTATACTCTAACACCAAAATGTCATGTCCAAAAATTCACTTGATTAAAACCATACAAAAAATTCCAAATTTTTTAGAATTTGATAATGTATAATACATAATCTACACAACTACATTTCCCATTGGTTGACCATCTTCGTGGCATGAGACATGCAAAACTTCAAAGCAAACTCACATGTCTAAGTTACACATGTGTAAATGCACAAGTGGTTAAATATTGCTACACAATTATGTATGCCCCACAACCTTAAGATCTAAAAATGATGCTAAAATAATAACAGGTGGGTTTAGTCAACCATAAGCTCAAACAATATGTCCAATTTCTCAATGGGGTTCAAGGAGGACCCAAAGCAATTCTGGTCAATCACAAGGCATGGTTCAAACCTAAAGTTTCAACTTGAATCAATTTTAAAGTTTACTTAACTTTAGATTTAAAAAAATAGAGAGGTCACATACTCTTCATATGATAATAAAATGGGTCAAATGTTTCATTATTTAACTCCCTAAAGATGAAGCACTCCATCTCAACCATTGGATCCTTTCAACATTAATTGTAATATCTAGTTAAAGGTGAGGAAACACTATAAATCATTATGGAAGTCAATAAAGGATTTAAAGTAGTAATTAATTTATAAACTGGAATGAGGTTTTGGTCCATATTTATTCCTCTTCTCCTTCCTCAACTTTGGATGACTAACATTAATAGAGTCTCAAATATTTTGATATTTTCCCTAATTTTATTTTTCTTTCAAACTATCTTTGATACATTCTTTCTTAGTCTTGTTTTTTAGCTACCAATCTTCATATAAAGTCTCTAACTAATTTTAGGCTCCTATAGTTTCTTAAAATGTCTCTAGGAGCTTCAAGCTCCACAACAGCCATTAACAGACTCCATCTAGGTCGAATAAGAAAGTACCTTATTTTTTTTGTTTAAATTTTTTTTTTCACTTCATGCATAAGGGAAAATAAAAACAAGGTGGGTTCTATTTTGGGTCCACTCATCTTAAGGCTTCCAAAAACAAATAAACATCAAAAATGTCTAAATTGACTACTTGAGGATAAAAACAACATATCTTGAAAATGGTATAGTTCTGGTGCCTAAAAGTTCTTCCTTGAAAAAGAAGACAAAATATTTATGGGGGGGTCCATTTTGGGTTCCCCCACCTTGGGATCTCATATTCAATGTAATCAGCTTCATAAAATAAGTAATGTTGTTTGGATAAGTTCTAGTTTTAACTAATGTATAAAAGATCATAATTTTTAAAGTTAGCATGGTTTAATAAAAATATTAATATTAAATAATAAAATATGTTTAATATATCTAGGTGGTAAGCTACAAATGTGTGGTTAAGCTTACTGATGATTAAAATTTTTATCTATTCAGCTTAAATAAAAGCCACAGTGGGAGATCTAACAATGTGGCTAGAAGCCATGCAGTCTACCAACTACAAACCTTAAAACTATAGCATTCACTGCCATGGGAAAGTCCCTTATCCCATGAGGCCACAAAAAACTTTTTATGTAGTCACATGGGTGACTATCAACCTCACTATATGTACCCCATAAATAGGGATAATATCCTTCTAAAGGGATTATAAAAATTTTAAAATGCCCCTCAAATATGCAAACTTAAAAAAATAATTATAAAGAAATCGAAGGGCATAAAAATACCCAAAAAATGAAATATGTCTAAAAATTTATGAGTTTTCATATAAAATTATTCTAGGAACTTTTATGCCTCATTTTCAATGCGCAAAATTCTCATGAATTTTGAGCATATAACAAAGGAAGCCTTGGAAATTCTAATAACCTAAATTTAAAAATTCATATAAAATTAATTGTGTCCTAAAATTAAACCATAAATTGCATTGAGATATTGATTAAGCATGTTTTACATTAAAACTAAAATTCAAATATAATAAGACACTTTAAATTACATAAAATATGACCTAAGTGTTTCTATCCTATCTTGGGATTAGAAAAATAGTACAATACGAAATATTTGGAAAAAAATCTTCATTTTATATATGATAACTATAAAACACATAGAATGAAAATGTCGATGCAATATTTAAAATTTGATTTCAGCCATAAAAAGAATCATCTCATTCCATTTCTTGTTTCATTATATTATCACTTAATGATAAAAAAATTACTAGAGCTTCTACTCATTACATATTATTTATTTATTTTTTTTTTTTTCTCATCAATAATAATACTTATTATAAATAATGGCATAAAACCAATCAAAATCACTTTCTCTTAATTTACATATCAAAACCACAAAAGATATAATAAGACTCCATGTAAGATCCAACTGTAACTACAAATCCAAGACAAGGAGAGGCTCACCTCCTATACTATTTCCATTATCATTGGGTTTCCATATGAACCCCTAATCCTAATAATCCCATCTCTTGACATAATTGACACCAAAGGTTCAAGTATAAAAAAAAAGCTATGCAGATTAATAGGTACTATCAAGGAAACACACTCAACTAAGAATAATTAGGAGTCTAAATTACACTACCTTATAACAAGAGGCTTCTAAGTTCACCCAAAACATAATCCACATTAAATCAATAAAAAAAAATCATGATAAGATTTAAAAACACACAAGGTAACCTCTAATTAAACAAACAAGTCAAGTGTTTTCACTCACCCATTGTAGATGAGAATTTCTAATTTCCACACTATGGGATGGGAGAAGGAAGACCTTGGAGTATTTCCTTTGCCTAAACCCTTCTCCATTTCCATATGAATAACATGGAAACAAAATGGTTTCATTATACCTATACCCCATGCATAAGAGCTTTTTAGGAGAAATTGGAACTTTTTACCTTTGCCCAAACCTTATATATTGAAGCATATATTATGAAAATAATTTAATCCCATTTAAGTATCATAATTTTTTACATTTTAAGTATTAAAAAGGGATGTAAAAATATCCAAAAAATTAAGGATATATTTTTTAACTCCAATCCCAAATGGGAAATAAAATTCACATGGTAGCCATAAGCATAATCCATGGAAATAAACAAAGAAAGAGGGTAAACCAAATGACCTTACACCTCATGGAACACTCAACCAAAAAAGATAAGGGAGAAAGATAATTATTTTTAAATCATAATTTTAAATCAATTAGGTTATAAGGAGGTATACCATGGCTCCATATCTTAGATCTACCCAAGGAAACCTCTTATAAGTATCTAGTTTTCCTCCTCCTTCTCTAAGTTCATCCTCTTCTTCCTCTAACTCTCCTCCACTATAAATTTAAAAATGAGAATAAAATTCCTTTAAGGAATTAATTTCATGATCTTATATCCAAAACACTCCAACCTATTTTCCATTGGTAATTTGACACTTGTCCCTTCTTATTCCTTGGCCCTTCTCTAGAAATCCTTCTCTAGCATTAATTCTTTTTACACACCCATGTAGATAAGCAAGACTTTCCCATACATATTAATAATATGACTTAATTTGGCACATGGGTAATCTTATGAACATAATAACACTCCACAAAAGTCTTCACCCATCCCTATTGGTCAAAAACTCTCAATTCAAAACAAAATCACTTTATTCCACCCTCCAAAATTAGATTTTCAATTCCATTAGTGTTTTACAAGTGGTGAAAATAAGTTGGCTATCTTTTCAACCTTATGATTTTGAACTAGGAATTTTACATAGAGGAGAGGTTATTCTTGTGTTATTCTCATAAACTAATGAAAGGAAAACACTAAAATCCTAACACCTCTAGCCTAGACATGAAGGAGAGATTAGGTAACAAAACTAAATGAAAGCACAACAAAAACATAAAAGAAACAAGCATTTTACCTTCCTTAGAGATCCAAATGGTTTGTTTAATGGATTTCTCAACTTGTGCATCAAGAAGTCTTTGACAATTGAGGCTATTAGGCTCCTCTCCTTGGAATCATGGCTTGTGATTGATTAGCTTAAGAATTTGGCATGATAACCTTACTTGCAAAGCTTATCTCTCTCTAAATTAGAATTATAAATTTGGCTTATTATTGGCCATTTTGGCCTACATACTAAGCTTCTACTTAAATGGATGATCTAAACAATATTTTTGAATGGATTGAGTGGTCCAAAGATCACATGTAGCTTGTAAAAATTTTGAAACACTTTAAGTAAACTTAAAGTGTAATTTTTAAAATTTTGAGGAAGCAAGTTTTCACAAGCCTCAAAAGTTCATCAAAACTTTGAAATATCAGGCAATAGTTCAAGCACAAGTCTAAAAGATCCAGACTATCATCATCACATCATGCAAAAACAAATAGGTCAATCTAATTGCACATTTAATCAATGCACCTGGGGAGCCTCTTAGGCAAAAATATTTCATAGACATGAATTTATTTATGCCAAGACCATCCTCTTCAAATTTCATGTCTTGATGAACTTTCTATCTTAAGATATGAACCTTCAAAGTTAGACTTGCAAAGTGAAATGTGCATGGGGATGTCAAGTTAAATCCTTGTAAAATACCATTTGAATTAAAATGTTCCAAGGTTAAACATGAATCAAACAAGTGTCCAAAACTTAGGGTATAATATCAAATCTAATGGCAAGTGGTAACCTGACAGTGTCATTAGGTCTCAAATATCTAATGGAGTGCATTTTATCATGCATCAAAGATCAAGGATGATCATCATGTCAAAAAGTCAACATAAATGCATCAATGGAAAGTGGTAAGATCTAAGGTACCTAAATAGATATCTAATGGTATTTAGTGACTAACAATTCTAGTGGGCCCAAATAGATCAATGGAGTGTGTGTAATCATACAAAGTAAATCAATGGTAAGTAATGAGTCAAAAGGTCAACAAATCCTAAGATCAAATACATGGGTGACAAGTATCATAACTACATTAGACTAGTATAATTTCTATGGCTTGCATTCATTTGTACTAATAAAGATCAATGGTGCATGTGAGGTCAAGAAGTTAAAGGGATAATATTAGGATCCTAAGAATGAATGAAGATCTGACAATTGGCAAATGTGGGGAACTCAGATCAAGATTGATGGTCAATATTATAAGTTGAAAGCTAAGGTACTTCAATGGAGATCAAATTCAACTAAGGTCAAACTAGAGGATGTCATAAATCTAGACACATTGGATAAAATATCTCACCACCTTAAGAGGTAAAATACATAAATGCAAGATCAAACATGATCTGGATAACTAGGAGTAGACTTTGTAAACCATATAATACCATTAAAGCCTTATAAATATTTTTGAGAGCTTCTAGATGTAGGTTTTATGTCACATTCATATTTAAGAGACCCTAGCCTATGGATCTACATTTTTAATCAAGACTATATGAAAACCAATAGGGTGATTGGTTTTCATCCATAATAGATCTATATGTAGGATCTAGAAGCACTGGTAGAATGTGACTATGAAAGGAATGTTAGAAATAATATCATGAGAAACCTTAAGTAACTACCTACTAGAATTAAGAACATCAATCATGATTGAGGAAAATAGTGAAGGGAATTAATTTAGGGGAAATCTCAAGAAAGATTCATGTAGTGGTGGGGATTGCTTCTTGTAACTAGTCTTGACCTTCATATTATCCATCATGCTAGAGAAAGACATAGTGACATTAATGTATGGGAAGGTTCAATAAGGATTAGGGTGGTATTTGTTCTAAATGGAATTGGGCTCAGTTGGGTATAGCAAAAATTGCTAAAATCAATTTATAAACTCTTTTGAAGTAATATAAGACAAATTTTAGATTCTAGTTTAATTCTAAGTGTACTTAATTGAAGTTTGATTTATATAATGTAAGTTAAGTATTCATCATCTATAGGTCCTTTATGTACCTTTCTCTAATATTATTAGTTTCTTGTAGGTTTTGTGAAGTGTTAGCTAGTGAGGTTTCTCTTCAAATGTCATAAGTCCATAGTGTCTTACATAGGCCTATTTCATTATGTGCTTCAATTTGTAGGTCTCTTTTCAACCTTAATACAAAATACTCATGTTTGAAAAATTGTCATAAAATATAATCAATCCTTGTCCCCATTGGATTCATTAGTAGTCATGAAAGTTTCCAATTTGAGAGTGGATCATTGAATATTTGGTGCATCACCACACTTAAAGTAGTTTTTCATTCATGCATTTTCTCCCCTTTTCATCCCAATAGATTAAGTTTTAAGAAGAGAAATTCAAATAGTCATAACTAAGGAGCTAGCCTCATTAAAAACCTTAGATCTCTAACCCAAGATTTGGTAACCCATAGCCAAGGGTCATTCCCATGTTGTTTTAGGTTTGGGTAGAGGACCTAAACAATCCTTTGCTTAACTAGAATGCAACCTATAACCTCCAAAAAAAATTGGCATGCCCGGTGGGACACACTCTCTTTGGCATGGCTAAAGTTTGGATTTGAGAAGAAGTATTTATAGTAGAGGGAGACATCCACCATCATCAGAAACTAAAGATCCTCTAAGTTATAGAGTTCATAGCATCATCCAGAGAGCACCTCTCATGCCAAAGTTTACTAGAAGGTTAGCTAGTAAAGTTATTCCCTTTTAATTCATTGAGATACCTTCTACTTTATATAAAAGAGTAAGATTAAATAGGATAGAACCTTATCCCCAAAAGAAATATTTATCTCCTAGTCATCTTATTGTTTTAAGTAGTACAACCCCTACTATGTAAATGGCAAGGCCTAGAATGCAAGACTTTTTACCCTTCAATGGTGGAAACCCTCTTAACCTTTAGCAACATGATGATATCCCTATTACCTCTTTTAAGAGTCTACCATACTTATAGGAGAAAACTCTACCATCCCTATATAGCACATAGCTAACATTACAAACCTTTGTTCAATACATAACATTACATAAGAGAATATAGCCATGAGACTACTAGACACATCCTTGAAAGACAAATCCCTAAAATGGTATAGGGTTCTAGCTCCTACCACAATCAATACTTGGGATGATTTTGGTGAGTTCTTATGTAAACACTTTGAGGATAGAAGTGACCATGTGTTACTTGTTGAATAACTCACCTCAATCAAGAGGGCACACCAAGAATATATGGTTGATAATAACTATATATTTGAAAATACTTGGGATAGGATCTCTATCATCATTAAAATTGCACCTAATTATGCTTTTATTTACTATATAAGAGCATTGAATTCATAGATTATAGTCATGAACCAATATATAGGTGGGACAACTCTACCTGAGGCTTATGAGATCTCTATAAGGAAAAAAAAATTATTTGATACAAGTGGGGGAATCCACGCCACTTTTTCCTAATATTTAGCCAACCCCACCTACCATTTCTCCATTACCCACTCCAAATAATCAGTCCCAACCTGATGATAATTAAGTGGACAAATTTTCAAGGATTGAGATCTTGTTGAAGGCATAAAACAAGTTAGTGGCTATGGAGAGATAAAAAGAGACTTCATATAGATCATACCAAAATCCCTTCCAAACCCAATACCATTCTCAATCCTAAAATAGACCCCCTTATCCATCAAATCAACAAGCCCAAGACCAAATTACTTAAGGTAGATCTTATAATAGTTACAACCCCACAAGTGTAAGTAGCTCAAGAGCCTTGATCCTCACATAAAATAACCTTGCACAAGAGGGTCAATGGTAATCAAGTGGGTATTCCAATGAGATGGTAATGGCTACAATTGGAAACATGTATCAGAATCCTAGTTGGTAGAATTCTCCTTCATTCTAAGGCCATGACACAATTCCCCTTCCACCACAAGGAACTCTAATGAATCAAGATAGCATGCCTACCATGACATCATAAAAAGCTCAAATTCAATAGTAAGGGAACATGGGTAAGGTACCATCTGACACCATATGCATAAAACTTCAAGAAGGGGAGCATATGTTTGAGCATATAGCTATAAACATGGGGTAGACTACACAAAGAGAAAATGAACCAATTACAGCCAATACAAGGGCTAAGAAGAGGATGTTGGATGATAATTTAGAGAATCTTAAGGCTTATTAAACATCCCCATAAGATAATTAATATCCTACCCATTTAAATATAGCTATTAAATCTCTTGTAGCTCAATAAATACCTTAACATCATGGGCAAAAATAGAAGTCTCCTTTTGTTCCTCATATCACTTGAGTGTCAGGTGATATTTCTACTTCTAAGGTGCAATTCAAAGGCACTAGTCTTCCTTTTAATATTATGGATCATATGAAAAATGCTAATGTCATTATGTCTATGTATGATGTTCTTTATATGCCAGGATAGAAATAAATCCTTTAAAAAAAGCTCTCTAATATTTCTCATGTGAACAAGATAATTGATAAGGTGAGCACTATTTTTACAAATAGTAGTCACCCTAGTCAAATTCAAGATCCTAGTCAAGATCAAGTTCATAATGTTATTCATCCTCCAAAAAATTTCAAACCCCCTCCATTCTATTTGTCAATCATCATAGGGGACTACTTAGTACACAATTGATAGATTCAAGATATTTAACCTTAGTTATACCTAAAGACATAATAGATAAGCTTGAGCTCAATTATGTGCCTAATGAAAAAGGTTTTCTTCATTTGGATGGTTCCCCCACTAAAATAGTAGGTATATTAAAATATTTTAAGATCACATTGGTAGCTTGCCCAAATTATGTCATCACTCAAGATGTAATGGTTGTATACCTACTCCCATATTTTTCTCTATGCCTATCTAGGGACTTTACTACAAAAATTGGGGGATATTTGTCCTTTGATTGGTCATACATGGTTTTCAAGCCCAAATATGGGACTAGGGTCACTGTTATGTTAGAACCTTTCTCTAGGTTCCATCTAGAGCCGTATATGCCTAACCTTGTAAATGTCAATTATACCATATTAGAGGAGGATGAAAATTCTAATGAAAAATATCCTCATGACCATCTTGAAGGCATTTCAGACTTGTACTTAGATGAATGGGTAGTAGAGAGTCATAAATTTGATCCCTATACTAATATTTAAGAAGTAGGCTTAGGGGTATATTATATGCATGAGAAACATGATGGTATACCTTGCTTAACTAACACCACTGAATAGGAAGATCATCTATGAACTTTATTATTTGATGGCTCAAGGTCAAAGAATGGTAGTGGAGCTAGAGCTATGTTAGTTTCACCCTTAGATTAGAAGTACTATTCCACTATAATATTTTGATTTAGTTGCACTTCAAACATAGTTGAATATGAGGCTCTTTTGCATGGTTTGCAAGAGGAAAGAATAAGAGGTGTCAAAATTCTTCAAGTCAAGGGTGATAATAAGCTTTTTATGCAACAAGTGAGAAGCATAAGTGTAGTCAAAAACCATCATTTGAAATCATACAAGCATCATGTATGAGATCTCATATAGGACTTCTTGGAATGTAATATACAATCTATACCAAGAGAGGTAAATCAACATGCAGATAGGCTTATAGCCATTAGATCTTAGTATGATTCTATGTAAGGATACAAAGGCAACTAGATTCAAGATAAGATCAAGGTCATATGTAGGCTAATTGTACCTTATAATGAGGTAATCTAGTTAGTGTTTGATAATTATGAAAAAATTATATGTTTTCTGATGTAGAAGGTAGAATTCTACCATAAAAATCAAAATAGATTCCAACATCAATATGATGATCAGATAGTGTAGATAAGATCTAAAAATCTACCTAAGGGTATTTTGACATTGGAAATCATCTTCAATGAATATGACCAAGTGAGAAGATGAAATACATGTATCTCATCCAAGTAGGAACATTATGAAAGGATAGAGATCTTCAAACATAAATTATTAAATTTAGGAAATATTAACATAGTAGAAGAGAGAGATGCATTTGTTGCCTTATTCTAAGATATTTTTGATGTATTTTCATGTGAATATAAGTATTTGAAGGGTTTTGATCCCAAACGTGCACAACATACCATTGAATTAGAGAGCAATTAAAAAACAATCAAGCAAAAACAAAGGCCTATCAACCCAAAATTGGAGGAGTTGATGAGAATGGAGCTATTTAATTTGATTGAATTAAAGATAGTATTCCACAATAAACATTCCTCATGGGTGGAAAACCTTGTGTCAATGAGGAGGAAGAATAGGGAAATACATTTATGTGTTGACTTTAGGGACCTCAATAAAGTGTCCCTAAAAGACCATTACCCACTGCCCTCAATGGATCAAATTCTTCAAAAGGTGTCAAGTTCCTAGAGATTCACATTACTTGATAGATACTCTGGTCATAATCATATTATGGTCAAGGAATAATATAGGCATGAGACTTTTTTCACCACAAAGTGGGGCACTTATGCATATATGAAAATCCTTTTTGGACTATCCAATACTAAAGTAACTTTCTAGATGGTAATGGATGTTGCCTTTGAAGGTTTGATCAATGACATGATGCTTATCTACCTAGATGGCATCATTATTTTCTCAAAGGACCCAGTTGATTACATTGCTCACTTGAGGTTAGTATTTGAAAGATGCAGGGAATTTGGTGTGTCATTGAATCCTAAAAAATGTATATTTAGTATTCATGAGGGTAGGTTATTAGGCCATGTAGTGTCCAAGGATGGTCTTTCCATAGATCCTAAAATATTTGATTCCATATTATCATTACCCTTGCCCAAGCATAAGAAGGGTCTATAGATTTTCTTAGGAAAGATTAATTTTATAAGAAGGTTTATCCCAGGCTTTACAGATTTGGTCAAGCCTCTTACTCACATGTTAAGAAAATGTAAAGATATTACATAGACAAAAGAAGGTAAGAGGAGTTTTGAGTCCATCAAGGAAGCCATCTCTCAGGCCCTTACACTTATTAATCCTAATTTTATCAAATAATTCTATTTGTATGCCTTCTTTATGTTAGATGCAATCTCTATCATGTTGATGCAATAGAATGATCAAGGTTTGGAATAACCTATTTCTTTATTTAGTTAGGCCTTATAAGGGTATGATGAAAGGCATACATTTTTATAGAAACATGTAATTATACTATTGAGAGGTTGAATTAATTTAGGCACATAGTCTCTAATAGTAATATCATACTCATGGTGTTACACCCAAGTATTAGAGAGTTTATACTCAATAGAGACCTCAATGAGAAAAGAGCTCTATGGGTGACAAAATTAATGGAGTATGACCTTGAATTTAGAGTTACAAAACTTTTAAAGGGTAGATGATTATTTGAACACCTTGTAGCAGAGGTAAAACAAGATAAATATCAAGTGTTGGGAGTTCATGATAGCCAACAGGTAGATGCAAACAACACACCTTTTATTTAGACACATGATATACTCATATTTAATTAGTTAGACCAATTCCCTATGGGATTAGATAGAGATAATTTAAGTCATTTTAGGTTAAAAATTATACCTTATATCCTGATAGTCAAAGTACTTTTCAAGAGAGATGTAGGAGGCATGTTTTTAAGGTGTGTGGATTCATGCCAAATAAATAATCTACTTGAGCAATTCCATGATGGTCTAGCTAGTGGTTACTTTTTTGCTAGGACCATATCCTTTAAGATCATTAGAGATAGGTACTTTTGTCCCATAATGTTTAAAGATGCACACTCTTGGGTAAGGATATATCCAAAATGTGCAATGTTCATTAGCAAGTAGAAACTCACTACCCTTCCCTCATAACCCATAAAATTAGAATAATATTTCATGCAATGGGGTTTATATTTCATAGGGATGATACACCTCCCTTTAGGTAAAGGACATAAATTGATCATTATAGTTACAGACTAATTTACAAGGTGGTTTGAAGCAAATTCCCTCAAGGAAGCTAATGAAGATTCTAACTTGGACTTTTATGATATCCTTGTGACCATGTTTGGTGTGCCTTCTACAATCATTTCTAATAATGCATTGGAATTTAGTAGTAATAAGGTATGTGTGTGGGCTCTTTCACATAGAATTTATCTCAAGGCATCCTCTAACTATTACCCACAGAGAAATGGACTAGCAGAGTCCACAAATAAGAAATTATTAAGGATTTTCAAGAGAATTATGGAAGATGGTTAGAGGGAGTGGCATAATAAACTAAGTAATAACCTATGGGAAGACAAAGTGACACCTAAGAAAGATACTAAACACTCCCCAAACTTTATTATCGATGTGAAAGAGGCCAAAATTCTTATATTACTCAAACTTCTTGCATTAGATCTTGTGCATCAACATGGATGATGTTATGCAAATAAGGTTGAATGGGCTAAAATAGTTGGAGGAGACAAGGGACACTACTATGCATATTATGTGATCTAATCAACACCAAGTGAAAATTTCATTTGATAAGAGAGCTTCTTCAAAGACATTCCAACAAGGTGATATAGTCCTCAAATGGGATGAGGACCATACAAAACCAAGAAAGCACTCTAAGTTTGATGGTCTTTGGAGTGGGCCTTATGTTATCATAGGTTTCAAGGAGAGGAATGTCTTTGATCTTGCTAGGTTTAATGGAGAAATCCTTCCCATCCTTGTCAATTGGAGGTATCTTAAATTTTTCTACTAGTGGGTCTCATGATCTTTGTATATAAGTAGATAGGTCTATCTTTACCTCCATGTGCTCTTGGACATTACTTTATTTCTTATTTTTCAACTATTTGGGTAGTTGTTTAGTGTGTTTTGTTACATTCTTTTTTTGTGTGTGTTTTATTTGCTTCAAAGTGTTTTCTAGATTTAATAAGAATCCTTTTATAAGTAATGCTTCATTTTTCTAGTCATTGTGAACAAGTTTGATCAAATTATAGGTTTTATGACCAGCAAGCTAGTCAAGCCAACTAAGTTACTAGAAATTTTATCCATTTTGGCCCACATGCCAAGCTTATACCTGAATGGATGAGCTTAATAAGAGTTTTGGATGGAATGAGTTATCCAAATATCACATGTAACTTCCAAAGATTTTGAAATAATTTAAGTAAACTTAAAGTGTAGTTTGTCAAATTTTGAGGAAGTAGGTTCTTATGGTGATCAATGCATTTAAGAACATGAAGTAGGTTTTCATAAGCCTCATAAGTTTATTAGAGCTTTGAAATATTAGGCAAAGTTCAAGCACAAATCTAGAAGAGCTAGAACATCATCAGTACATCATGTAGAAACAAATAGGTTAATCTAATTACATATTTAATGAATGCACTTTGGGAGCCTCTCAGGCCAAAATATTGCATGGATATGAAGTTATTTGTGATAAGATCATCCTCTACAAATTTCATGTCTTGATGAGATTGATATCTCAAGATATAAAGATTCAAATTTAGACTTACAGAGTGAAACATACATGGGGACATCCAGTTAAAGCCTCATAAAATAGTTGTTTGAATTCATATGTTCTAAGATTACACACAAAATTGACAAGTGTCCAAATCTTGAGAGCTGAAATCAAATTTAATGGTGAGTAGTAACTTGATAGTGTTAGTGGGTCCCAAATATCTAATAGAGTGTATTTGATAATGCATCAAAGATCAATGGTGAGCATCAAGTAAAAAAGTTAGAATGAATGCATCAATGACAAGTGGAAAGATCTTAGGTACTTAAATAGAGATCTAAAAATACATGGTGACTGATAAGGCCAATGGTCTCAAATAGATCAATAGAGTGTGCAATCATACAAAGGAGATCAATAGTGAGTTGTGAGTCAAAAGGTCAATGGATCCTAAGAGTAAATGTATGGGTGACAAGTGTCATAACCATATTAGACTGGTAGAAGATCTATGGCTTGCATTCATTCATAGAAAGAAAGATCAACTATGTGTGTGAGGTCAGGGATTCAAAGGTCTGATAGTAGGATCCTAAAAAATGAATGAAGAGTTGATAATTGGCAAAATGTAAGGAGCCCAGATCATGATCAACAATCAATTTTAAAAGTTGAAAGCTAGAGGACTTCAATGGAGAGAAAATTTGACTAAGGTTAAATTAGAGAATTCCATAAAGGTAGACACATTTAGCAAAAAATCTCACCACCCCGAGTAGGTAAAATACATAAATGCAAGATCAAACATGATCTGAATAACCAAGAGTAGACTCTGTAACGCTATCTAATGCCATTAAATCCCTATAAAGTTTTTTGAGGGTTTTTGATGTAGGTTTTACATCCCATTCATATTTAAGAGACCTTAGTCTATAGATCTAGATTTACAATCATGACTATATTAAAACTAATAGGGTGATTAGTTTTTATTCATAATAGATCTATATTTAAGATTTAGAAGTAATGGTAGAATGGTGACTATGCAAGGAATGTCAGAAAGAACATCATGAGTAAGCTCAACTAATTTCCTGATAATGTGAAGAACATCAATCATGATTGAGGAAGATAATGAAGGGCATTAATTCAATACAAATATTGAGAAGGATTCATGCAGTGATGTGGATTGTTTCTTGTAATTGGTCTTGATATTCACATTCTCCATCATTACAGAGAAAGACATAGTAACATTAATGTAGGGGAAGGCTCAAGAAGGATTGTGGTGCTAGTTGTTCTAAGTGTAATTTGGATCATTAATAACCCCTTTAGCACCAATTTCTCTCTCTTACCTTATTTCTTCCTATAAATACTAGCTTTTAACTCTTGATTTATATCCCTTAGTTAGGTATAGAAAAAAATTGCTAAAATCACTTTGTAAACTCTTTTAAAGTAATATAAGACAAATTTTAGATTCTATTTTAATTCTAAGTGTACTTAATTGAAGTTTTATTTATAGAATGTAAGTTGAGTAATCATCATCTATAGGTCCTTTATGTACCTTTCTCTAAGACTATTAGTTTCTTGTAGGTTGTGTGAAGTGTTAGCTAGTAAGGTTTCTCTTGAAATGTCATAAGTTTATAGTGTCTTACATAGTCCTATTTCATTGTATCCTTCTATTTGTAGGTATCTTTTCAACCTTCATACAAAATACTCATGTTTGGAACTCTATCATAAAATATAATCAATCTTTGTCCCCATTGGATTCATTAGTAGTCATGAAAGTGTCCAAGTTGAGAGTGGATCATTGAATATTTGGTGCATCACCACACTTAAAGTAGGTTTTCATTCATGTATTTTCTCCCTTTTTCATCCCAATAGATTAAGTTTTAAGAATATAAATTCAAATAGTCATATCTGAGGAGCTAGTCTCATTAAAAACCCTAGAGGTCTAACCTAAGATTAGGTAACCCATAGCCTAGGTTCATTCCCATGTTGTACTAGGTTTGGGTAGAAGACTTGAATAATACTTTGCTCAACTAGGGTGCAACCTAGAACCTCCAACACTTACAAGAGTTTATAATTGAATAGTCATGGCCTTGAATTTATATCCTTAGGAATTAACTCTCACCCAAGATGATTTGAGGTTGTTTTT
Source organism: Torreya grandis (assembly GCA_037957365.1). Classification (NCBI taxonomy): domain Eukaryota; kingdom Viridiplantae; phylum Streptophyta; class Pinopsida; order Cupressales; family Taxaceae; genus Torreya; species Torreya grandis. Next base: position 2,369,637 of record JARHVA010001964.1, on the reverse strand, counting down.
AGGCTTGGAATGGGTTCAAACTAAACCTAGGTGAATTAAAATTAACTCCAATTGAGTTAATAGTTTTCAAGTAATTATTATTTGAAATTACTGGGTATGGATCTTAAATTAGATATTTTAGGATATTTTCAAAGAGCTTGGCAAATCATAAAGAATATGATGAAAGGCTTTGATATTTTGATTTTCAAAATTTCTATTTTTAGATATTCATTCATTGTAAATAGATAATTCAACTAGGCATTTAATATTATCTAGTTTTTTAATTAATTTAGATTATCCTTTTATCTCTTTAAATATTTTATCAAGTGATTAAGTGCCCCACTTAATATGTTTATAAGCAAAATTGACAGTTGTGATGACATAAGGTGATTAAGGATGAATCTATTAGAAGTTATTATTGCATATGATAAAATACCCCAATTAGGGGTGTCTCAACATGATTATGAGATTGGATGAATGATGTATAAGAAAATCTAAGATGTTGAATTATTCTTAGGCTTAATTTTAAATAGTTGGTAGGAATCAGTCTAAATTTTGATCAAAAGCCAATTGTGTCCATATTTAGGTGTCTACAGTTTACCCCTATTTGGGAATATGTTGAAATCTATAGACACTGTAACATATTATCAAATAATTAAAGAGGTTGTTAATAAATGAAGAAGATAATGATTGAAAAATAAGCTCTAAAAAAAAATTTAAGCCTATAATGATGCCCCTTGAGGAAGTGGCCTTCACATATGATTGATGGATGGTCCCTCAAAAAGAAGTAAGAAAATTAATGAAATTAACCCATGGGTAATATTAATCCAATTAAGATAATTATTTCATGCATTGATTTGAAAAGGTAATGATTTTCTTAAAGGCACTTATAATTAGTAACAAAGATTGAGACATTGATTTACCCAAAGGTGGTTATAATCATTAGCACAGACACATGCCCCAGTAGGGTGGATGATTCAAAATAATGATTTTCCCAAAGGAGGTTATAATCATTAAGATGAATTGTATTTAATAATGATTTTTTGGTTTTTCCCTAGTAGGTTAGATTGGCAAGCATAACTCAAGGATATAACATATCATACAAATTAAAGATGAGCAGGCACAAATATAGATGTGATAGTCTAATGATGGAAGAATCCAAAAATAACCAATCATACAAGGATGTGCAAAGTGATGAAAGAGATGATTAAAGGAATAATAATTAATCAATGTGAATGATTTATTTTCACCTACTAATGTATAGATGCTCATATTTATTAACATTGATATAGCTAGAATGGTTAATGGGTTGATTTGGTCAAGGAGGGTGGGAGGATTTTCCAAGGTTACCAAGGAGAAACTTATGGGGATCCATTGCTTATAATACTTCTTGATCTAATTTTTTATGTAGCACATGATGGTAGGCATCATGATATAAAATACCATGATAACTTGGCCAAAATATGCATAAATATTAACATGCAATTCAATAAATAACTGAAAATAATGACCAATGGCAAATACCATGATTATAATGTCTACATATGAATATGTATGGACTTGAGAATAATTTTAAAAGAATCACCCAATGAACACATATAGACTAAGTCAAGGCACAATAATAAAAATACATAAATAGGCAAACAAACAAACAAATAAACACACAAAAATCTTAAAAGCAAAAACAACAACAAACATCTTGTATTTAAATAAGTCAATACCTATGTATGAAGGCTCAGTGGAAGGATAAATAGGTGGTGCCCCCAAGAAAGCATATATACAAAGATAATCTCACACCCCTAATGGTAATGATGGATTTTCCCCAGTAGGGAAGATCAAGGATGACTAATTAGGTTAAATAGGATAAATGCTTTATGTTGCTTTTACTTTCATATACTACCATTAGAACACATAATTCTAAAACTACTGAAACTAGATTAGAATCCCCTCATGGAAGGCATAAAAATAACCAATGGAACCAAGGTCGAAAAGGGATTGGTTAGGGTTGGTCAAAAACAAATTTGGTCAATAGTGAAGATATGGTAGGATGATACATGATATGTCATTGTTCAAGGATGGTGATGTTATGAAAATTGGATTTAATGGTAATTATAACAACCCTATTGGGTTCTACCTAGAAATACATGAATTTTTTTTAATTAAACACATACACTATAAATAAATTACACCACAAGAATCTAACCAGTGATCATACAAAATATTCTAAGTGTGATAATTTTAAATAAGCATGTCACATATAATAGTCACTGATCACTATTAACATATGAAACACATCATAACCACTATGGAAAGTAATTACAAATTCTAGCCATGGTTGGTACAATGATACAGCCATTGCTACCAAAGTATAAATAAATAAATAATTACATCTCATCAAATTAATGTCTCAATAATAAATAAAACATAATACAATGTAAATATATAACATACATGGCTCTCCAAAGCATGAGTTCAACTCTCTAGTATTTATGGCAATATCAAGTATCATCTCAAAAGTAGTACTATTGTGGGGAAGGACACCATCATCTGAGTGATTTTCCACACCAACCACAAACCAACCCCCACATTAATCCCATTATTGAATGGCCTTCCTTTCATGGATGAGTAGATAATGATGGCGTGAGAATCTTGAGAGACAAGCTAGTACCTATGTGTTGTATGAATTTTAAAACTAATCATGTGATGTATCATAAAAAACCTATTATATTTCAAGATATCACACAAACGCATAAATCATACTCATGAAATTACAATGTCATACTAAATTTTACTTTAGCCAAAGTTTTTAAGAATAATAAATAATAACGATATATAGATCAATCAAAATTCATACACACCACTTGATTGGATTGCCTTTATCTGGCATTGTGATGTTAGTGAGCCATTGAAGTTTATATCACTCCTTATTTAGTATCAACAATGCGAGATTGGTCAATATAATATAACCAAAATATTCATACAATTTACATCTTACTAGAAATCATATCATAAAACATGGTAAGTATAGGATCTAGTAGCATACATTTATTCCATCTAATGTATGAATTAATCTCACATTATTATCTATCCCATAATAGAAATAATGACTACAGTTTATACCATCTAGGTAAAACATACATTTAGACTATAGTTTTTAACTTAAATATTCTCTATGACATCCCATAATATCATAATTTATTGCATATGAGCACACTACTCAAAAATGAACCACCTATCTCATAATTTCAAGAATCAAATGTCTTATAATCATAAATAATAATCAAACATGTATAGGTTATACCACCTAGGTATACCCTACGTTTAAAATACATACTAGAATTTGAAAGAAACATAACTTATAGGCACACATCATTATAAACTATTATATGCTATATATGCCTAAACACTTGTACATATTAATATACTCACAATATGTAATGCACACAAGTTTTCATTACTATCTGAATATATATATACTAACAGTCACAAGTCAAGGTTTTATAATATTTTCACAATAATTACTACCATAAATCATTGAGATATAAATTGAGTACTACAGTTAATATACCTCTCTATATCAATATTATGTTCTCATTATTTACTGCTAGATCTCAAGATAGAAGAAAATAACCTCTAATTCTAATCTATCATATAAGGCATTTCAAAGGTTCCCTTTTGTATTTATACTCTATAGTAGTCTATGTATTTTATTTATATATGATTTTATAGGTTTTACTCTATCGACATGTATTGTATAACACTATTGTGCTAAAAAAACATTACTTAGTCTCTACTTAGAGTTTGAAACATAGACAAAGCATAGACTTATCCTCCTCGTAGCTCATGAATATACATATTTCTTCATAGATATTAATGTCTCTCTCTCTCTCTCTCTCTCTCTCTCTCTCTCTCTCTATATATATATATATATATATATATATATATATAGATTATATAATTATATTAATCATGGATATAGCATTAGTCATTTAAGAGTATAGTAACATTGCCACAAAATTTTAAATCTTCACCATTGTTTTACATAATTATAGCAATATCTCTATTAATGAACTATATAATAATATTCTTTTATCTATAACCATGTACATCTATGTATATCCATCCTTGATCATGGTCGTCATGTGACCACATGTAACAAGATATATAACATATATATAATCACATATTAAACTACTGATTGTTTATGTTCATAACTCATCAATTTATCTAAAATAGATTAGAATATATATATTTCACTCATAATTTTTTTAATATGGACATATTAAAATAAAAACATACCTAACATCAAGATCTATGGCTATATATTTCCCTTAAATTGACCTCATGTTAATCCATATTCCTTTCTAAACAAATTTATAGTGAGAATTAATTTATATGTACGAATACTCAGACACAATCATAATATTATAAAATTAGAATACATACATACTAAATTATCTAGATCCATTCCATCACAACTTAGTTATCCACCATTACCCATCACTTATCTAGCTACCATTATATTTTAAGTCATGAAAATAGCTATGTTTTAAGAACATTCATATGACTATGCAATATAGGTAATATATACAAAATATCTTCATATAAGAATATTATTATCTTTTAGGAAACTATATTATAGTATATAACCATATGACTCTAATCCTTAAGTCTAGATCATAGAATAACAATACTATATCTTGTTAATCTTCTCTCCACATTTCAAAATCCAATAAAGAGTCCTTTTTCAACATGTTTGTTTGGTATAAAAACACTTTAGCCATTCAAAATATGAAAATAAGCTCTCTTTTGGATCACTTCTCCACTTTTCAATATATGCCCATTGTGAAATTTTATAAAGTTTAATTTCCAATGTTGCTTCCTTGCAACTAATATTTTAAAGTGTAATTCCCTTGCATATAATATTTATCCCATGATAATTATTATCCATCCCCTAAGATGTAATGAAAATCTGAAGATGTCACAAACATCCATGATCATATAGATTCATTAATTATTTTTAATCCTCAAAGAATCATAGCCAAAACTAAAAATAGATACCATGCAACCTAGCATAGAGACTTTCTAATGTTTAGAAATTCTAAAATATACCAAGATACCTTTTCTCTATAATTTGTTCAGTTGTTTAATTCATTTTATTAGAAAATAAATGTCTCACCAATTCATTGTCTAAAAACTACTACCATAAAATAACATAAATTTATGTTTCTTACTAACTTTTATCATGATCCTACCCCTTAAAATTGTGCATGTTCACCAGTTCACTTATTTTTAGTAATCCTTTCTTTTTGTGTGTGCTAAGAAAATTTCTTTTCTTTTATCTATGCTCAAAACCCTCACCCTTGTTATCTCTTCATTGGTTTTACTTCCCTCCAAATCCAATATCCTTTTTTTGGCATATTTATCCTCATCATATTTACACCTAATATTGAAGGCCTGATCCTTGTCCTTACACTTTTGAGAAATGAGTCGATAAATCTCATGTTTAAATATTTAGAGAGTGTTTTAATGCATGACATCAGTATAGGTGGAAAGGGAGGGTTGAAGAGAGCGGTCTCTAGTAGTGAAAGGGTCATGCTTGGGTAGTGATAATTTTCTATTCATCCTATGTTTAATATAATCACTTTCTCTATTAATAATATGATGACTATAGGCTTTTTGATTATTTTCTTCATTGATTTCTTGAAATTATAATTCTGATATGAGATGCTTGGGTGCAGTGTATGATGTCATCTTCTTAACCAAATCTCTTGATTGGTAATGTTTTTGGTCATCATCCTCATTGCCCTTAGTGGAAATTGAACTATGATAGCCCTCAAAGTTGTTGGAGGGGCTGTAGATGTGGGTGGTGAATACTAGATCCATTTTTTGATCCAAGATCACTAGTTATATTATACCCTTATAATAGCAATTCATCAGTTATATTATCAAGTCAAATATATATCGATGAAGATGAGTATTCTTAATATCAAATACATTTTTGCAATATATATATATAGTATATGTTTCAAATGGTTGCATATGAATAATAGATCACTAACATTTGTACATGTAATATAAAAAATAAAATTTCACTGTTCATTATATCTACCACATAAACCCAGTATCTCTTAACGTACAGTTGACCTATATTTGTTTTATGTATTAGGTTCTCATGTATTCTTATATATAGTTCATAAATAAGTATATATGTACAGATAGATTTCACCAAGACTAAACACACACACAAGAACTTAATTGTATCACCTACTTAGCCTATTTGTGTTATCTTTTAATTCAAATTATGGTCTCTTCCACCTCCACACTACTCTCTTGCTCTACCTTCCTTCTTTCTAATTTCACCCCATATTCTCCTTCCTCCCCTCCATAGTATGGCACTCCTCCTTATTTCATTTATATTTTCCATTATATCTTATGAAAAGGCATGGTTTTATATTTTTAAATTTGGCTTCCTTTTATATTTTTCTCTTTTGAAGATTCTTTTTTTTCTTTTAAAACTCTCACTTTTTGTTTTAATTCCTTTTTATGAGTTTTTGCCCCTTTTTCCTAGATATGAGTTTCTTTTTTTATTTATTTATTACCTTTTTTAATTTCCTTCTTCTTTTTCCATTTTTCCTCTTAGCTAAAAATTTATAATTTTTATTTATTTTTAGTATAAATTATAAAAATCCATAATTTTTACTAATTTAATTAGCATTCTCTTTTTTTAAACTAAAGGGGTAAAAATTTATTAATAAAGACCTAAAACATAGGAGAATTACATCGCCATATCCTGCTCAAGAAGTTGAGCCAAGGTGAGAGACAAACTCACCAAAAGTAATTTTTGATCTTGAATACACCAATCTGGCCCAAACTCAGAGGCCCATTTAGCCAAGCAATCTACAACCCCATTCCACTCGCAGGGAATATAATTAAAGGATACAAACTCTAGAGAGGTACTAATATGAAGGATCTACCGAACAACCGCATCCAGCTACCAATCCACATTGTCAAAACTACGATTACTCAGCAAATTAACAATCACTTGCAAATTTGACTCACAAATGATCCTATGCCAACCATTCTGGCAACAGGTTTGCATAGCCTCCAGGATGGCCATCGCCTCCATAAGGTTGTTTGTATGGTGACCTTTATAGATAGGAAATAGAAAATAAATCTCACCAGCAGCTCCTTTGCCAACTCTGCCAATCCCAACTTCTCTTGGGTTTCCTTTTGAGGATCCATCAACATTAATTTTCAAAAAACCATCTCCTGGAGGGGACCAATGCCCCACATGATTAGATGGATGCATCTGCTATTTAATCCTTGTCCTAGGCTACATATGAGGACTGAGGGGAGAATTCAAACCTGACACAGGGGAAATGCATGTAAGAATCATGACTTCAGCAAGACTCAAAATAGCAGCCTTAACACATTTTGCTTGAAGAGTTTCTTGGAGGGCAGTGAGGATTTTTAGCCAAAGCGCTCTTGGATCCATACAACAGTCATAGAAAATCCTCCTGTTCCTCTCTAACCAAAGGTTCTAGAGAATGAAAGAGGGGCTTATAGTCCACGTAGCCTGAAGTATGGGCACTTTTGAGAGTGGTCAACCCAGGTGCTACCAAAACTCAGTAATAGAGGATACATGCCAGCAAGGACAAGCCCACACCTCCCACCAAAGGTGCCATATTCATTTGGCAAAAGAGCATTGGAAGAACAGGTGAGACCCTGTCTCCTCACCATTGCAACATAGCATACATATAGATGGGCTCTAAAAACCTCTTATGCAAAGATTATCCCATGTCAGACAGTAGTTATAAGTGAGAATCCATAAAAAGAAGTTACATTTCGGCCATGAGAGACAATTCCAAATCTTCTTCCCCCATAAGAATTCAACTTCTCTAAAATGTTGTTTTGTTAGCTCAAGGTATCCGAATGTAACTGAATACTAGCCATTAGAATTACCTCCCCAAGCCAAGACATCTCTCCCCCTCAAAGAGCTACAAACTCTAGCTAAAATAATCTAAGATAGCTCCTTCCTAATCTCAATAGTCCCTCCCAGCGGCCAAGTGGATGAGTTCTTCCATTGGAAGGCAATAGTCATGCCCAGATTAAATCCCTCTTTGTAATGCTCTACCGTATTCCATCTAGTAGTAAGAAAGGAATCACACAAGGGCTATAAGTGAGGGTGGGAGGAAAGGAGGGGAAGAGCTCCATTCTAGGAATCTTCCCAAAAAAGTGCCTCTATCCCAGTGTTGCAAATCCAAAAGAGATTGGTCTGCACAAGATGAGCTCCAAGTTTGAGGGTATTCCACACCATAGAATCTCTTCCCTTAATAGGATGCCTAGGGATATTTGTCAGATCAACACTTGGAAAATACTTAGAAGACAAGATATGGGCCCAGAGGCAAGATTGGTTGGAACACCACCGCTAGTAAAGTTTAGCCGTGAGAGCTTGACTAGACAGGATAGCAGAGCGTAGCCCAAGGCCTCCTTCCCTCTTTGGGTGGCATACCATATTCTAGTTAATAAGACTCCATTTTGATGTCCTTAAATTGCCAGTCTAAAGAAATTTCCATGATAGAGCATCATATTCTTTGAGAAAATACATCGGGGTAGCCTGGACCATACTACGGTAAATGGGTAAAGCTTGGATCACAGATTGCAATAGTGTCACCCTCCCCATAGTAGAAAGCCAGTGGTGGGTCCAATGGTTAATTCTTTGCCTTAATTTGTCAAGAATATTCTACCAGAAGAGCCTGGGTTGTCTTCTAACCATAATGGGTATGTCCAAATAAGTAACTGAGAGGGATTAAATTTGAAATCTCAAAGAAGTGGCAATCCTCTGCTAAATAGAATCCAGAGTGTTGAAGAAAAAAATGGAGGATTCATGCTCATTGATTTTCTGCCCTATCACAGCTAGATAGGTGTCCAAAGTAGCCCAAAAAGCTTGAACTTCCCTAATCCAAGCTCTTCTTGCCAAGATAGTATCATCCACAAATTGGAGGTGGGTCAAACTGGCTAACCCATTTCCCCACTGCCAGCCATGAATCCTATTCTGAGAAGCCTGCGATTTGATGAGATAGCCTAGCCCTTCAACAAGAATAATGAACAAGTATGGCAAGAGTGGGTCTCCTTGGCGAAGACCTCTAGAGGCTCCAAAAAGCCTGGAAGGCTCGCCATTAATGAGGACTGAATAGGAAGGCGTAGTTACACAACTTAGCACCCATCACACCCAATCTTGATTAAAACCAAAGGCTAAAAGGATTTTTTCTAGAAAGCTCCAATTTTCCCTATCATAGGCCTTGGCCAAATCAAGCTTAATAAACATAGCTCACTCTTGAGACCTACTCATAGAGTGGATTGCTTCAAAATCAATCACCACCCCATCCAAGATTTGTTTCCTAACAACAAAACCCCTTATTCCTCTAAAATGATCGAAGGAAGCCAAACTTTGAGCCACTCCATAATGAGCTTGGTTATTATTTTGTACACCATATTGCAGAGAGCAATAGGCCTAAAATGATCTAACTAATTTGCCTGATCCTTTTTCAGGATCAAGACAAGGAAAGTTGCATTAAGCATTCTGAGCATCTCCTTGTTGGAGTAAGATTCTCTCACCACCTCCAAAATATCTTGGTTAATAATCTCCCAGAAATCTTGGAAAATTTTAGCTAGGAATCCATTCAGCCCGGGTGCTTTACCTCTGTGCATACTAAAAACAACTTTCTCTACTTCCTCCTTAGCAATCAGCCTCATGAGAGATTCATTCATCTCAGGTGTAATAATGGAAGAAATGTAAGATAGCACTATATTTTCCTCCTATTCACTAGGAGGTGGTGTACTTTCTAGCAGCTCAACATAAAAATGAATGGCTTCCTTAGATATGGCATGGGAAGACATTAGGCAAGTACCATCCACTGTGACAAGGGAAGAAAGAAAGTTCATATTGTGCCTTGCTTGAACTGACTTATGAAATAAGGCTGTGTTCTTATCACCTTCCTGGAGCCAATCAATATGGGCTTTCTACTTCCAGTAAATTTCTTCCCAAAGTTCCCATTTAGCCAAAGCATCCACAGCTACAGATTCTACCCTGCAGAGATCTTTTGTCAAACCAAAGTCCTGGATCTACCTGGTAACTATATCAAGCCAATCTTGAGCTTTTTCCTTCCTAGAGTGAAGATTGCCAAAATTGTACCTATTCCAGTCTTGCAACTTTTTTCTTACAAACTGGAGCTTTTTTGCAAAGGTGAACATAGCTGTTCCATATTCAGGTCCTCCTTGCTACCACCAGTGGTTCATCAGGCCATGAAGAGATAGGTCCCAAAGCCACATTAATTGAAACTTAAAAGGAGGTTTCTTGGGGCCAGTGATGTGGCTAGTGGTTAGTTTGATAGGCCAATGGTCAGAGCCTTTCCAATCCAAAATTTCTGAAGCCAAAGAAATTGTACTAGAAAGCCAAAAACAAGAAACTAGAAATCTATCTAAACACTCAGAGATAGCATCCTTACCTATCCTTTTGTTGTTCTAGGTGAAAATCCCATTAAGGGGTTTAACATCTGATAGGCATAGCATATCAATACTTTGTCTCAGAAGTTTAGATGTGGGGTCAAGTCATGCTAACCCTCCCCTCTTTTCCTCCCAGTAAAGCACAGCATTATAATCTCCTCCCATGATCCATGGTAGGTAAGTAAAATAGCTCTACACATACCTTAAGTATTCTCATAGCTTGAGCTACCCAGAAATATCACTAGGTGCATAAACAGTAGTCACTAGAATCAGCTCCCCTAATTCAATTAAGGTCATTGTCATGGAGAGGGCTGAGAGACTAGCCATCCAATGGAGTGGTGTGATCTTCCCAAGATCCCAACAAATTTCTACCCCTCTAGCACTTCCTAAAGCACCTACACATTGGTGATGTCCAAAGTCCCAAAATTTTGGTACACAGTTAGCCCTAGCCTCCATAGAAAGCTTGGTCTCCTAGATACAAAGGATATCAAGAGAGTGTCTCTCAACCAACTTCCACATAGCTTTTTGTCTGGGGGTACTATGCAATCCCCTTACATTCCATGACAAGACAATCATTGGGTGGATTGGGTGAAGTGTTCATCCAAGGTCTTAACCACTCCAGATTCGACCAAAAGATCTCCTATGATTTTGATTATGTCGTGATCCTTCTTGCGACCCACTCTGGAGGGAGTGGTGAAGGAAACTTTCTTGAATGGTCTTTGCATTAATCCCAATGTAGACATCGATCCCTTCTCTTTCTTGGACACATCTATGTCCTTAACCAAGTATGCCTAGCTGACTTCCTTCTCTTGTTGATCCAAATGTACCACCAAGGTCCCCTCATCCAGGTTAGGGGAAGTCTCCCTCATCAGCTGGATCACCATATCTTAGGAGGTGCACTTTTCCTCAACTTCTAAGGGGCCTCCCATCTCATCAGGTGGGATGCCATCTTTAATTGCCATACTTTTTAAAGTTTCAAAATAGTTGAAACTCTATTCCATAGACCAGTCCTAGTTTATGCATTTTAGCCCACGCCCCTTCGCACGGTGATGGACTTGGGTGAAGCCTTCCTTATCTGGGCCATTATAGCCATGAGGGTCTTGGGTTGTGCTATTAGTATTTGAGTGGTCCTTGCCATTTGTTGCACTACCACACAGGCCATTTGTAGTTTCCATTTGGGCTGTTTGGCCTCTTCCTTTGCCTCCACTGGGATCTATCCCATTACCTCTCGTTACTTGGGGACATTGATGGTGAAAATGACCATACACATGACAAATTTGATAGTGGAAAGGGATGGATTTGTAATTAATTTACTGGACCCAAGATGAAGCCCCCATGCAAATTTCCATAGAATCTGGTAGGGGGTTATATAAATCCATTTCAACACAAATCCTAGCATACAAAATAAGCTTTCTATCCAAGGATTGGTGTGCTATGGAAATTGGTGTTCCCATCAAAGTAGCTATTTGACACAAGATGTCCTCCCTCTAGAATTCTAGTGGGAGTCTCGAGAGATAGACCCATATAAGCACACAGGCTGGCATATCTTTAGCCGAATTGAAACCAACATGCCAAGGTTTGAGAAATACGCTGATATGGTCATAAAAGTAGGTTCCACCCTCAAAAATCCTATTCTTGTCAGATACAGATGAAAAAATTAACCAAAAAATAGCTATTACCAGCCAACATGATGTCGAGATCTCCCTCAACCTGCCAGGTATGGCAGATCCAGGCTTCCAAAGCTTGCACTAAAATTTGAATGCCTAAAAACTTACAAATCAGGGTGTGAGTAGATAAATAGTCGATGTCCTCTTGAACAGCCTTTGGAGAAATTAATAAAATGGGCCTGTCCTGGCACCGTGGGAAGCAACCATTTACTTTGTTCACCCTAGGTCGTTTGCTGAAGAAAAAGGATGTCTTCTCCTGAGGAAAATCCCCCTGCTTAGAACGTTCTTCGTTGGAACCCTCTCCAAGGTCGGCATTCTATCCTCTACCATTCACAGCCATCAAGCTTCTCCCTTAATCTTCTATTCCCTTAATTAGCATTCTCTTAATGCCCTAGCAATCTCATGATAATTTCATAAATTAATAATCTAGATTTAATTTAGCTATGTTTGTCATGTTTCTACTAGCATTTAAGGATCACACATATTAATTAAACAAAATGAGTTTCATTAACCATTTAAACTATACTATCAATTCATGAGCAATAACTATCTAATGCATTCAATAATAAACACACTATGTTACCCATTTCATTATGCATTTTAACATATGCCAACTACTATGGCATGTGCAGGGTTCTAGTTGGTTTATTTGTCATATTCTAACATCTCCATCTACATCACCCTTTCTAATGATTCTCTTTGTCCATCATGTTTTAAGGGATGAGTTATCCTATGTCAATCTCACAATAAGTAGGTAGTTAGACTATAATAGCATGATAAACTTACATCATAAAATATAACTAAAAAAATAAACTAACATGTTCATAATGTAAACATATACACTATAGCTAACTCATAGCAATGTAAACATGTATCCTAAGTAATATCTTATTGTCCCATAACAACATATATCTCAAAGCTTAGTCACAATAAACAAATCAAGTTACCAAATTTATAAAATATATGGATAATCAAGTAAGTTGGTTTAACAAAGAATTAGGATGTAACATCCTTCTCTCCTAAAGATAGTCATCATCTCAGATGACTTTATTCAAACATAAGTTCTGAATTGAAAACATTATTTAGCAAAGAAATAATATAGTATAAAGTATCTTGTCAAGCAGATAAATGTAAAATTCACCTATAAAACTTAGTATAATCCTCCCAAATAGTATTATTCTTAGAATATTGATTTCAAAAGAACCTGCACATTGACATAACCCTATTATGCAAACAAATTTTATGAGTGTCACTTACTCTGATTGGTTTAATCATGACCACCCTAGGGTCCAAAACTAACAAGCCAAGCCTATAAACTATAGGACTAACCACTTCTAATACTATGAAGGGTCCCACATATCTTAGTGAAAGTTTCACTAATTTTCTAAAATCACATGAGATCATCATAAAATCCAAAATCAAATAGCTAGTGAGAGTTCCACAAGCCACCTGGTTCCTTTACACATATCTCTATCTTAGATAGTATTTTTCTCATTTTGGAGAAAATTATTTAGGGAATCTAGAAAAATGATGTGAATAAATTAATGCCATCTTTACTACACATAGCTTTAGGTAAGTATAACATGTCAATACTACTGCTACTCCTTGTAGCTCCTAACAAGTATGATGATCACTAGGAACTAGAAATACTACATTTCTAATGTATATAAAATTAAGGAATAAATGTTTCATGATATACATGTGTATAGCCATATAATTAAATTTTACAAGTCCATCTATCAAATCATGGATTCAACAAGTTCATCTATTAGATCCAAACTCAATAACTACAAATTTAATATGATATTAAATAGGATCCAGTTCAATATATTATTACTCATGTTCTTAATTCACCACTCATCCCTTAGGTCTCCATGACCTAATGATCTCTAAAATGTGCATAATATTCAAATAATCATAAATCCATACTAATAGATCATTGAAATAAATGATACATTTTAAATAATTCTATATGTACCAACATACATACAAGAAAAATCATACAATCATTTCAAAATTGTATTAAGTTACCACTAGCCAAACATAATTAGTATCATATTTCATAGCTTAACCTATTCTATTATATTTATATTTGGGAGTAAATAATGTTAAAATTATCATAACATACAAAAGGTCAAGGATCACATCATCCTTTCAACCTTAAAAATGAAATAAGTGAGACAATGTCTCCTTTCTTTCTTGACTAGCACATAATAAGTTAAAAGTTTGTCTCAACCCTTTTAGACTAACAAGATGTTCTGCACATCCTATACCCTACTCATTCCTAGTGAAAGGTACATAAATATCTCTTCAATATAACATGTTTTCAATCAAGATAAGAATAATGTCAATATAATCAAGGGTATATAATAACATAACAATCATAATAAACTTATAATTATTAATCTAGAACCCATATAAATTCAAGGTTTGCCACTCCATATGATCTAGGTTAACATGTTAGATAAAATAGTGACTCTAAAAAGTCACAAGTGTAAATTAGAGAACTAACATCTCAACAACAAACTCTTAAACATCATCACATGGTATAAAGATAACATCACAACCCAAGTTTCCATAATCACTGCCTATGTAACAAACTTGTAAGATTACTATCGTAATCTACTTCCACAACCAGAAAGAAAATACTAACTACAAAGATGCATCAATCCATTCTATTTTTAAAAATTATATATCAATAAGAAGTATAAGACACTAATCCATTAACTCCAAGGAATATGGTCTAAAATGACATTTCATAAACAAGTTTCCATTTAAGGGAACACTAAATCAACATCATGAAAATATGAATCCTCTTAATGGGCTTATAATGATTTCAAAGGAGGGTGAGAGAGTAACAACTCACCTCTATTCTATTTATGAGAGATGACACTTATTCCCAAGTCCACATAAATATATGGGTGCCAACTCATGAACCAACTCCTAACACATTGGAATCCTCAACAAAAATGACTATACTCCACTACAAGGAGAAATTTCTACCACACTAAGTGGTGCCAATCTAAAAACTATCTAATAGGATTTACCAATCCTAGGGTTAGTGAATATAATACACAAAACTAATACACCTATACTAAACATAATGATTAAGGTAACTTGATTTCCAAGTAAATATGTAATCACACTCGAGGTGTTTCATCTAAGTGATCAAAAATAAGGTAGTAATCTCTTTTTCATGACTCAAAAACTATGTTATGCACCTAGCTACCCATACCTCTTATACAACCATCACCATCGAGACACTCAATAAACTAACCCTTTAATATCTCTAAGAGGGTATGAATGCTCCTAAGGGACACACTCAATGTACCACACACATTCCACTATTCTCCTTTCTAATAAACAAAAGGATACAAAAATGCTAATGGACTCATTAGGTCTTAGAGTTTGATCCATAGCTTTGATATTACATGTAACAACCCTATGGGGTTATACCTAAAAATAAGTCACTTTTTTAATTAAACACATACACTATAAATAGATTACATCATGATAATCTAACTAGTGATCATAGAAAATATTATAAGTGTGATAATTGTAAATAAGCACATGACATTTAACAGTCACTGATCACTATTAACATATGAAACGCATCATAACCAATATGGAAAGTAATTACAAATTCTAGCCATAGGTGGTATAATGATACAACCACTACTTCCAAAGTATAAATAAGTAAATAATTACATCTCATCATATTAATGTCTCAATAATAAATACAACATAATACAATGCACATATATAAGATACATGTCTCCCTAGAGAATGAGTTCCCCAGATTCTCTATTATCCATGGTAATCTCAAGTGTCATCTCAAAATTAGTACTAATATGGTGAGGGAGAGCATCATCCAAGCACTTTTCCACACCAACCATGGACCAATGATACCCAACACTAATACCATCAATGAATTTCCCTCCTTTCACGTATGAGTAGATAGTGATGGCATAGGAATCCAAACATCTAACCTAGTACCTGTGTGTTGTATGATTTCTAAAACTAAACATGTTGTGTATCATAGAAAACCCATTCTATTACAATATATCACACAAACATGTACATCATACTCATGAAATGATAATGTATCACTAACCATTAATTTGGCTAAAGTTTTCAATAATAATAAATAATAGTGATCTAAATATCAATCAAAATTAATACATACCATTTAATCAGATTGCCTTCATCTAACATTATGATGATAGTAAGCTAGTGAAGTCCACATCACTCCTTACTCAGTATCATCAAAGAAATATTGGTTAACATAATATAACCAAAAGATTCATACAATTTACATCCTACTAGAAATCATATCACATAGCATGTTAAGCATAGGATAATCTAGCAACATACATTTATTCCATCAAATATATGAATGAATCTCACATTATTATCTATCTCATAATAGAAATAATGACTATAGTTCATACCATTCAGGTAAAACATACATTTAGACTATAGTTTCTAACTAAAATATTCTCTATGACATCCCATAATATCATAGTTCATTTCACATGAGCACACTAATCAATTACGAACCACTAGTCTCATAATTTCAAGAATTTAATATCTCATAATCATAAATAATAATCAAACAAGGTTTATACCACTTGGTTATATAATACATTTAAACTACATACCATCATTCAAAGAAACATAACTTATAGGCACATATGATGATGCACTATTATATGTTATATATGTCTAAACAGTTATACATATTAATATACTCACAATATGTACTACACACAATATAAATATATATACTAACAGTCACAAGTCAAGGTTTTATAATATTTCCATGATCATCATAACCATAAATCATTGAGATATAAAGTGAGTACTATAGTCAATAGACCTCTCTATATCAATATTATGTTCTCATTATTTACTACTAGATCTCAAGATAGAAGAAAACAACCTCTAATTTGAATCCATCATATAAGGCATTCACAAGGTTACCTTTTGTGTTTATACTCTACAGTAATCTATGCATTTCATTTAGATATCATGTTATAGGTTTGACTCTACCGACATGTATTGTATAACACTACTTTGTTATAGATACATTACTTAGTCTCTACTTAGATTTTGAAACATAGACAAAGCATAGACTTTAGCCTCCTCACAACTCATGAATATACATATTTCTTTATAGTTTTGAATGTTAATATATCTATATATATATATATATATATACATATATATATATATATATATACATATATATATATATACACACATATATATATACATATATATATATATACATATATATATATATATATATATATATATACATATACATATATATATATTAAGATTGTATAATTATATCAATCATGGATATAATGTTAGTCATTTGGGAGTATAGTAACATTACCATATAAATGTCAATTTTCACCATTGTTTTATATAATTATAGAGATATTCCTATTAATAAACTATATAGTACTATTCATCTCTATATAACCATGTACATCTATGTATATTCAGCCTCGAGCATGATCATCATGTGATCACAGCTAACAAGATATATAATCACATCTCAACTACTAATTGTTTATATTCATAACTCATCAATTTATCTAACATAGATTAGAATATATATCTTTCACTCATAAATTTGATAATATGGACATATTCAAATAAAATCATACATAACATCAATATTTAAGACTATATATTTCCCTTGAATTGACCTCATGTTAATCCATATTTCTTTTTAAGAAAATATATAGTGAGAATTAATCCATATGTAAGAATACTCAGAGACAATCATAGTATTATATAATTAGAATACATCCACACTAAATTATCTAGATCCATTCTATCATATCTTAGTTATCCACCCTTACCCATCCTTGCCCTTAGTCCTTATCCTTGAACTTTTGAGAATGAGTTAATAGGTCTCATGTTTGAATCTTTGGAGAGTGTTTCCATGCATGATGTCAGTGTAGGTGGAAAGGGATGGTTGAGGAGAGTGGTATCCAATAACAAAAATGTCATGCCTAGTGGAGATAGTTTTCTATTTAGCCTATGTTTATTGTAATAACTTTCTCTATTAATAATACAAAGACTGTAGGCTTTTTAATTATTCTCTTCTTTGTTGTTTGCTTACATTTGTAATTTTGATATGAGATGCTTGGGTGAAATGTATGATGACATCTTCTTAACCAAATATCTTGATTGGAAATGTTGTTGGTCATCATCCTCATTATCAATGGTAGAAATCAAACTAAGGTAGCCCTTAAATTTGTTGGAGGGGCTATATATTTGGGTGTCAAATATCAAAACTATTTTATGAGCCAAGATCATTAATTATATTTTACCCTTATAATAATAATTTATTGGTTATTTTATCAAGTCAAATATATATCAAATATATATATATATATATATATATATATATATATATATATATATATATATATATATATATATATTTATGTAGATGAGTATGGTTAAGATTAAATACATTGTTGAAATAAGTATATATAGTATAAGTTTCAAATCGCTGCATATGAATAACAAATCACTAACATTTGTACATATAATAAAAATAATAATAGTTCATTATTCATTATAACTAACACATAAACCTAGTATCTCTTAACATAAAGTTGACTTCTATTTATTTTATGTATCAAGTTCTCATGTATTCTTATATACATATCATAAATAAATATATATGTATAGACAAATTTTACCAAGACTAAACACACACATAAGAAGTTAATTGCATCACCTACCTATCCTACCTATGATATCTTGCAATTTAGCTTCTGATCTCTTCCACCTCCATGTTGCTCTCTTTCTCTACCTTCCTTCTTTCCTATTTCACCCCTTCTCTATTCTCCTTCCCCCCTCTAGAGTATGACCTCCTCCTTTCATTTATATTTTATATTATATCTTATGAAAAGGGTATGGCTTTATATATTTTAAGTTAGCTTCCTTTTAGATTTTTCTCTTTTGAATATTTTTCTTTTTTTTAAAAACTCTCACCTTTTGTTTTAATTCCTTTTTGTGATCTTTTTCCCCTTTTTCTTAGATATGAGTTTCTTTTTTTTTAATTTATTTATTATTTTTTATTTCCTTATTCTTTTTCCATTTTTTCCTCTCAGCTATAAATTTTTAATTTTTACTTATTTTTCATATAAATTATAAAAATTCATAATTTTTATTAATTTAATTAGCATCCTCTTAATGCCATAATAATTTAATGATAATTTCATAAATTAATAATCCAAATTTAATTTAACTATGTCAATCATATTTTTACTAGAATTTAATAATCACACACATTAATTACATAAAATGAATTTAATAAACCATTTAAACTATACTAGAAATTCATGAACAAAAAATATCTAATGTAAGTAGTAATAAACACACTATGTTACCCATTTCATTATGCATTCTAACATGTGATAACTATTGTGGTGTGTGTAGGGTTTTAGCTAATTTCTCTATCATCCTCTGATATCTCCATCTACATCACCCTCTATGATGATGTTCTCCCTCCATCATGCTCTAAGGGATGAGTTCTCATGTGTCAACCTCACAATAAGGAGGTAGTTAGACCATTATAGCATGATAAATTTACATCATAAAATATAGCTGAAATAACAAAGTAACATGTTCATAATGTAAACATATACACTATAACTAACTCATAACAATGTAAACATGTATCCTAAGCAATAACCTACTATCTCATAACAACATATATCTTAAATCTTATTCAAAATAGTCAAATAAAGTTACCAACTATAGAAAATCCATGGGTAATTAAGTTAGCTTAGTGAGGAATCGAGATGTAATATTAATAAGATTTTCTACAAGTGATAAGGTAAATGATAGGGTATGAAATAATGATAAGGACAAGGTAAGGTGAATGGAAAATGAAAATGGCAAGGTAAATTTTTTGTTGTTACTATTGATGTGGAAATGCACATCTTGGTTAGCATATAATACAACTTGAATAGTTAATCGTGTTTAAATTGCTAGCCCACACCTCTTCTGAATAGTTTCTCTATCAAGAACCTACTACATATTTGGACTCTAATAATGTTGTGATGTTTGTTAGTCATTGATTCTATTTCCTCCAATCGTTGAATCAATATTTCTTCATATCTTCTATAAAGGAAAGTACATCTAGAGGTGATAGATACAGATAAACATTAGCTAATTGGTCTAATTTAGCAATTTAAAGGTGGATGATAATGGAACGTATAATGGTTAGGCAACAAATAAAGATCAATATTTTTAGGCACACACAATGTTATTGATTCTATATTTGACATAATTTTGATTTTAATGGGGCTAAAGAATTCTAAATGTGATTTTGATAGGACCACCAAATTTTTATGTAGTTTGGGCCTGAGAGTAGTTACCATCTAATTATGTTTTATATTGGAAGTTGTATGGATGTTATCTTTAATAATGTCTTCACCAAGTAGTGAAGAACTGTTATGCTCAACTATTAGTGCTCAGAAGAGGTTTTCACCAATGAAGTTGTTTTGATTATCCCATAGCACCTCTAAGAAGGTTTCACTAAGGAACCTTGAATTTTGAGTTTGATTTTATTCTATCACCTCAAATAAGGTTTCACTAGAAAATGTTGAACTTGGACTTTGATTGCCCCCTAGTGCCTTTGAAAAGGTTTTACTAGGAGATAGTTCTTCTTCTAAATAAATGCAATCTTATTCGCCCTAATATTCTACAATTGATGTCACCATAAATGTAGTTTAATAAAATATGATTATGTCAATCTCAATCAACACTTATGGGAGGTGTAATGTTAATATAATGTCCAGTTTGGTTGGTGTTAATGGCATGTGGAATGTTAATGAAATGGGAAAAGGTAGAATAATCCTCATAGGAGATACAAGGAGAAATTATGTTGAATTTGAAGTAGTCATCCTCAAAAATTGTATAAGGATCATAAATGTATTAAAATTGATCTGAAAGGCATGTGTAACCAATATTATAACAACCATAAATGTATTCTAATTTTGAAGTTGAGTCTGACTGAAGGGACTCTATATATGATGTTGAGATTGACATTTATTCTACTTCTGATGCTAAATCTAATGTCAGTTCAAGAATAAAACCTAACTTTAGTGTTGATTCTTCATATATTATGTATGTTACTACATTTATTTATTATTGAATTTTTGGTATTGGATAAGTAATGGCTTGTGATGGCATAATGGGCTCTGCATAGACTAGTTTTTCAAAGTGAAATTTCCTCAAAGAGGGGAAAAAGGTTAATAGATTACTCCATAGAGACTGGCTTATCAAAGGGAGGCTCTTTAAAAATAGGATAATGGTCAAGATAATGATTTTACCAAAGGTAATTATAATCATTAAGATGTGACTCAACAAATATTGGCTTATCATAGTGAGACTCGTCGATAATATGGATAGTATCAAAAGGTGATTCATCATAGGTTGACTCGTCACAAATAGGTGTTTCAACAAAAAATCATGGATTGGTTAGTTTTCTTGGCCTTGGTAAATAAGTAGTTTTAAAATACCAATTTTGAACATATATTGGTCTTTGAATGATTGGCTTTGTTGGAGAGGTATTGATTGGATCTATTATGGCTTGAGGACTAGCATCAATTTTCTAAAGTCAGGGATGGTTGGCAATGAATTAACTAGTTATTGATTTAGGATAGTAACTATGACATGTCTAGTCATAATTGCACAACTTTGTTGGGATAATGAGCTACCATTTTTAGAAGGGCCTAGAATGGTAACAGTAGGGTATTTCAAATCTTGTTTGCTTGCACAAGCTAAATGATGAGGTCCTAGAATGGTAATGGTAGGGAATTTTAAATCTTGTTTATTAGTGTGATCTAAAGGATGAGGTTATATAATGGTAATATAGGGTATTGTGTAGCTTGGTTTCTATTATGAGATAATGGATGAGGTCTTGGAATGGTAATCCTTGGATGTTGTGGAACTTGGTTGATCTCATAATCTAAGAGAGGGTTATTGGTACAGATGTGCAATTAGGTACCATGAGTGGTGAAAGGGTAAACTTGGTATGTTATTTAGTCTAAATAAGGTATCACCACATACTACTCTTGATGATCTTGCCTTTGTTCTCTAGATTGAGTATTGTAAGGAGGATAAGGATCTATCTCACAAACCACCTATTCACCATATGGGTCTTGATAAAATTCAATTTGTGTGACCACATTATCATACCTTGGATTTTAAATGGCTCTATTACAATTGTAATGAGACATATCCACATCAATGATGGACACAAAAAGACTAGAATTTTACAAACTCTTAAAAATAATGTACAAAGGACAAATGGTCTAAACTTGGGATAACTTGGTCTAAGAATTGGAGTTATGTATCCAAAAAAATTATACTAAAACTGGGTCTAAAATAGTCTAATGTCAAATGTCTTACACAAATGGTTAACTAGATGAAATAAAACCAAAATGCCAAACTCTAGGTTTAAAGTGTTCCAAATAAGTCTAATCTAGGTATAAAGAAATAAAATGTTGATAGGTATTTCTGAGAATACACAAAATCTAGGCTTAAAACAAGAATTTTCTAGGTCTTTTGTAAAAATTCAAAAAATCTAGACTTTAAACAAAACAAGGTATGAGATTGAAACTAACAAATTTGAAAAACTTTGGCATAAACTAGGCATTTAGATTTAAATATGAACTTAGTCAATTGGTATAAGGAATGGAATAATAGGCACTTGGAAGATAGGTTATTTCTCCCAAATCTAGGCACAAAAATAATTTTTTAATTTGAATAAATAATTAACCTAATTTACACAACCCAAAAGGGAAAGATCGATGTTTAGGCCAAAATTACACAAGACATGGGCAGAAATAAATCAATGTTTGGATTTGAACTTTGTCAAGGTTAATTTTCAAATAAACTTATAAAAATAGGATTATTTAAACAAAAAACAAGCTAGACAATAATGGACAACATAAGGCATCATGTGAAGATCCAAAAGGCACATGCAGTTTTGGTTTTAAAATGGGAATTTGGACACAAGGCAAACAAGTCTCTAAAATAATTTTGAGCAATGTAACGATGTTATAGCCCTCTAAATATATGATCAAGGTTTGTTCCAAGACTTAAATCTATAATATTAGAAATTAATTTGGTAGTGTAATGATAGCCTTTTCAATCAAGTAGCACATACACACATAAAGGTTGATAAAAAGACTAAGAAACATGTGTGATGTTAAATGGGAAGCATAACACCTCCTCAAAAAAAAGAATGATGTATAAACAAGACTCATTTAGATGTGGTACAGTAAAAAAAAAGATATTTTGACTCAAGATAATGTAAGAAAGGATAAAATTACATAAACACTTAAGTGTAACATCATAAATCTTAAAACTAACAAGGTTGCATAGTCCTATTGAATTCTATCAATATACTCACTTTTGAGAGGATTTTTATTGTTAATACAAAAAATAAAAGTACATGAAAATTAGAGTTTTTTAGGCCCCCTCTTATATAAATATTTTTTACTATGACATGGAAATTTTGGCTACTTGCCCTGCATCAATATAATGGCTGTGGTAAGTGGGGTTGTTTAAAACTATCAATTTTTTCTCATTTCTAGATGGTCCCAAGTGTGGATAACACAATATATGATCACATAAATTGGATCCACATAAATTATCTTTTTTTTTAAGTATTTTCCTTTCTAAAACCACTACATCCATAAATTTATTAGTGTAGTGTGATGTCTAAGTTAATCATATGTTCTAAGGGTAGTGGTCACTAACAGAGGTAGTTTAACTGCTCAAACTACCATCTAGTGAGTCATCAACTCAATTTATATACCCCACTATGGAGTGGGGTTTAAATTATGTTGGGAGATGAATTCTTGGGTCAAATATTCCCTAAATAACTTGTGAAGAGGTGATGAACTCCCACTTATAAGATAAAACATATAAAAAATAAAGCTAAGTGAAAAAAGACTTTATGGTCATTTTGGGTTCACCCAAATGATACAAATTTAGGGAGGACCTTAATGACTTTATTTTCATGCTTTTGGACCAAAGTTAAAAATTTAAATAATTATCATTTTTTATCACTTGAGTTCCCTAAATGGGGTGGAAGGAGAGCATACATGCATCACTCATTTTGTTAAAATAAATAAATAATAAAAATAAAACTCTTATGAGTATGTAACTAATGTGAGAGTTTATTTTAATCACTAAAATGAAGTATGTAGTAGATTTTGAGCCCTTTAGAACTTGTTTAAAAACTTACAAAAACTTTAAAAGTAACTAAGGCATGAAAAGAACTAAGTTCATTTTAAACACCAAAGGCAAATTGTGTAAGATTTAACAAAGTTCAAACTTTGCTTTTTCCACTTTAGGACCTACAATTTGTTACAGAGTTTGCTTGTTTAAAATCCCAAAAGAAATTGAGAAAACAATATTTAGGATTTAACTCTTAGGTTTCTTGTTTTTCGTATCAAATATGGATCATTGTCGATCCACACAAGGATCGATGTTGATCTACATAGATTGATGTCATTCCATAGAGATGAATGTTGATTGTGTAGATCATTGACATTCCCTGCAAAAATATTGAAAGACATAAGTTGTTTTTCACAAAATTATTGTTAGTAAAATGAGCTTAAAACTAACATTTATCACTATATCCTATAAGGAAATGGTTAGACAAAAAATATGCAAGTTCTTAGACATAAAATAAAATCTAGAATACTCAAGAAACCCCTTGTTAGTCATGTTTTTATCATGTTCTATTTTTTTCCATAGGGACTGTGATTAGTTCTGGTAATCAACATTGATCTAAGAGACTCGATGTTGATCCCTACCAATGTTGAAATAAGCCAACATCGGTCCCTACAACTTGTGAGTCGATAAAAATAAAAATATGTGAAAAATGAATTAAAATCTCAAATTTTGAAGATTTTTAAACATCCATTAGCAAAACTAAAAGTAGAATATTAATATTTTTCATTATATGGAATGTTTAGCATCTT
This sequence comes from Torreya grandis, assembly GCA_037957365.1. NCBI lineage: Eukaryota > Viridiplantae > Streptophyta > Pinopsida > Cupressales > Taxaceae > Torreya > Torreya grandis. The sequence goes on along the minus strand of JARHVA010001964.1, from coordinate 2,344,439 downwards.
ACCAGGTGTGACAACATGTGAACTAGGAATTTGATATAGAGGGGAGGTTACTCTTGTGTTAGTCTCATAAAACTAATGAAATGAACACACTAAAATCTTAACACATCTATCCGAGACACTAAGGAGAGCTTAGGTAATAAAACTAAATAAAATCACAATAAAAACATAAAATAAATATTTTTTCTACCTTCCTTGGAGTTCTAAATGGCTTGTTGAATGGCTTGTTTGGCTTGTGCATTAATAATTCTTTGACAATGGAGGTTGTTTGGCTCCTTCTCTCCTTGGCATCTTGGCTTGTGATTGCTTAGCTTAATATTTTAGTATGATAACCTTACTTTCAAATCTTGTCTCTCTCCAAATTAGAATTATAACTTTGGCTTATGAGAGATAATAAATGAATAGGCATGACCTTGTATTTATAGCCTTAGGAATTAAATCTCACCCAAGGTGAGTTAAGGTTGATTTTAGGCTTGGAATGGGTTAAAACTAACCTAGGTGATTTAAAACTAACTCTAGTTGAGTTAATAGTTGTCAATTTATTATGATTTGAAATTAATAGGCATGGCTCTCAAATTAGATATTGTAGGATATTTTCAAAGAGCTTGACAACTCATAAATGCAATGATGAAAGGTTTTGATATTTTGATTTTTAGAATTTCCATTTTTAGATATTCATTAATTATAAATGGATAATTCAACTAGGAATTTAATCTTTTTTATTTTTTGAAATGATTTACATTATCCTTATATCTCTTTCAAGATTTGATCAAGTGCCCCACTTAATAGGTCCATAGGCCAAATTGATAGTTGTGATGTCGTAAGGTGATTAGGGATGAAATTGTGAGAGGTTATTATTACATATGATATAATACCCCAATTAGGGATGTCTCAACATGATTCTAAGCTTTGATGAATGATGAACAAATAAATTTGGGATGCTTAGTGATTATTAAGTTAAATTTACAATGGTTGGTAGGAATCAGTCTGAAGTTTGATTGGAATTTAGTTGTGGCCAAATTTAGGTGTCTCTAATGACATTATAGAGATTTTCAAAAATATATAAGGTATGGGTAAATAGGTTTTTAATAGTTTCAAGGGGTGTGAATATTTTTGTGAGATCCAAAGAGATTAAATTTCAAAACTAGACTAGACAATAACAAAAGGATCAAACTATAATCTAAGGGGGTGAAGAGTTTGTACTCTGATAAAAACCAATGGTGTACTTATGCTCAGCATATTTCTATTTCCCTCCCTTGGTATGCCTTATCTCTTGCACATAATTTCACACATCAAATTTCACTACCCTACGTAGTAAAAGATGTTGAATGTAATCATATTAGGTGATTTCTAATAATGCAAAGTTTCCTACGTAGAATATTCAAATCACAACATTTTAATATACATGAGGTAATAGCTACATGTTAACATCATACTCATAATCCCAAATCATGTGATATAGCAGTATTAGTCCAAAAATATAATAATGTAGTATGTGCATCCATAATCAAATGAAATCATCCATAACTAGTAATTGAATAGTAATGAAATATGCAACTAATATCATCTAGAACATAAAATACATTATCTCGATAATGATAAAATAATAAACATCTTGTGTATTATAACATAAGGAGCATGTCATAACAGGACATGTGTATGATAGAAAAAAAGGTCCAACATGTTGATGCTTACACAATAGACCCTAATTTCATTACTAAAGTCATGGAACCTCCTTTTTTTTTGGAGTCTAGTCTTTTACTTTTGGTAATTTTATGCCTTGGGTCTATATTAGTTATTTGTTTGATTGAAAAGAGTATTTGGGATAAGCTGAAATCATCTTGATTAAGCTTAATTTATTATTATTACCAAGTATGAAACTTAAATTTTTATCTCATATGCTTGGTCTAAGAGGATTATAATTGGGGTTGATGTAACTATCTAAATTTACCTAAATCTAATAAGTTTTGTTATGTTTATGATTATGATTTGAATTGCATTAAAATTTATATCTCTAGACCATTTTGCCTCAAATTTATGTAGATTATTTAACTATTGAAAAAAATTGTAGTTTTCCTTGATTAGTTTGGTCTAATATCATCTTCTTTAGTCTATTTGACTGAGTATTTACATTGTTTAACTTTTAAAACTTGGTTACTTTATGCATTGTTAGACTAAATTTACTCTAAGTGTTGATCAACTGGGACTATTTTATCTATTGAATTTATCTCTATTTAGTGTCTTTGTTCATTTTGAATTTACTTAACTAAGTTTTTTCAAATTTTTATTCTAAAACTTAGGCACTTTATAAAAATGGATCAAACTAAATTATATTTAAGATTGTCAAAATGCTTGTGTTTATTTATTAACTTTATTGCATTCTACCTTTATTTTTATTATACCTTTTTGCCTTTCATTTGTATTTTTATTTAGTTAGTTTATTCAAAGTTTAAATTTGGAAACTAATAGCTATTGTCCTTTTTTCCCAACCAATGGTCACTTTCCTTTTCATGAATCCCTAAGCAAGTGAAGAGTTTCCACTTGTCACTCACTCATTTCCTTAGGCCTCTTCAGGACTTAGCCATTTTTACAATATATTTCAAGTTCCTAATATGATGATGCATGACTAATATAGCTTCCTTAATTCCCTATGCACCCTTATTTTCTTGACAAACGATAGACCTTCAGATGCATGGGTTCATGCCATATGGTGTAATATCATTTTTTTAAGCCCTATGGAAATTCTATATACTTTCAATATATTACTAAGCTCCTAAATGCTCAAGATCATAACACATGGCACAATATTTTTACCCACTCCCCAAGATTGTCCATATATTTCAATTCTTAGGTGAGGTCCCAGATAAGTGAGATCTTACCACTTGTCAAGATCTCACTTCAACAAGATCATAGATGTACATAGTGTAGGTGGACAATAAATTAGGCCCCAAATGAGTGAATAGATTTTGTGTGACATAAACTACCAACTAGATGAAATATTGGCATCTACATCAGCATTATATGCGCTTAAATTTAATGGTTATCTAGACTATCAAAACCATCATACCTAAGATTATGCTTAAGACTTAGCATATTACCAAATTATTTTAGGGTTTCATTTTGATCCTTCCTTTAAAAGTTATTTAGCGTATCTTTTGATCATTTTCAAATTAATATACTATGATTTTTATGTAGTTTCCTCATTAAACCTAGTCATTTTAATTATAAAAATTGGTAGACTAGATTCTAAAGGGGATTATTAAGTTAGGCATTTTTTCCTTTTAGTTTTATCTTATTTTTTCCTTGTTTGGACTATAAATGACTAATTATTTATTCTATTTTATCTTCAGTCTTAGTCAATTTTATTCAAAATATACTAAATTGATTATGTTTATACAATTTTATCTTGAGTATTTCATCTACCCATATTCCTATACCTATTTCCCTCTTTTCAAACTTTTGTCTTAGTCATTTTCAAAGAAAATTTGTGTTCTAATGATAACTTTATTTAAAAACCAATGATTATTTCTTTCTTGTAGGCCCAGATTCAATGAGGATTTACCAATTGTCAACATATTAAGGATTCACTTCTCTATATCACCTTAGATAAATATCTCACCTAGATATTCTCTAGGTGAGAGGGATGGTGCCACATGGTAGCATCCTACTTCTGTGTGCCCTCAGATTAAGCAGGATAGTTAGGTAAAGGGGAGATAAAGTGAGATCCTAGGATGATACCACATAGAAATATCTCAAGGCTCTAGGTTAGTAAACACATATTTAACATCAAAAGAGACCTAAGAAGATGTAGTTGAGTGGTATCTTTCCACCTCTTGATATTTCAATATACCATATCTAAAGAAAATGTAAGACTCTAAGACCTTTAGCCAAGCTATGAGTTAACAAAAAGTCACCACATAACAAGACCCTATCATATCATGGACACACTAGCTTTCCCAAAGTAGCGATAAGTGGACACATGGAGAAACCTTCCCAAAATTGATACGTGGACCCCACAAAATTGGTCAAGGCCTAAATTTGATGGTTATCTTTCCCATCTAGGTCATCAATATAAAAAAGTTAAACTATGATTAATTAGATATAAATAATTGAATGGTATCTTGTCTTCTAGTGGTGAGAGGGACCATGGGACCTAGTTTCCTTTGTATTCGGATAATGGCATTGATTAGAAGATTTTTTTTATACATTAGGATCAAGTGAGAGTATAAAAGATAGTGTTACCTTAATTAGGAAAGGTCATCATCGAGTAGAGTATGGCCAATTTTATATCCCAATGAAATTTCCTCAACTATCATCCACCCAAAGATCAATTTAGAGATCAATTGGTATGATGTTGATCTTTATTTCATTGGGATTAATCATAATCTAATTCTAATTTGACCTTAGATGAGCATGTCTCATTCAATGCTTATAACCACCCTATAGTGGGTTGATCAATGAATCTATAGGCTTGCATTACCTATAAACTAGTCATTTTCCATTGTAATTAGGGTTGGTCCATTTATAATTAGAGTTATAGTAGAGGGATATGCCATTTTAATTCCATGTATTTTCTCATTTCTTGTTTTATTGTTCCCTTCTTGCATGAGTTAAGGTTATTTAAAGAATTTTCTGTAAATCATCTAAGTATTGATGAATCTTAAATTTATGTTTCATTAATCATCTCTTATATTAAATCTTTGTGAATGATACGCATTGTCTAAACAACACATGTCTATCTTGACTTTGTTTCTCTCTTCTATATGTCTACTTGGTTCTCAGACTCCTGCACCATCTATGTTTTTAGTTGTGTTACTCTAGCCAAACAAAGACTAGTTTTTCAAGAGATCTATCTACTCAATAAAGGCAAGTTTTTCCTCATTAGAAATTAAGCTCATATTTTCTTTCTCCATACTCTTTCTCTTTTATTTTTTTCACTCTATAATAGTAGGTGGTTTAGTTTCATAGTTACAATTTGTGCTTATATGTATATCTTGATTGATTGTTCTTTCATTCACTTATCATTCTTAAAGCATTATTGTATATTTTAAACTAATGGAAAGTGTTCATCAACTACGATTTCATTAATGGTTGTGCTATATGGTTTATCTTTCTCCTTATTGTGTAGGGTTTCGAGGTCTCTTCAAAACCTATTTTTACCTTAATCTAAAACTATGATTTCATTAATAAACATTAATGATATGGTTTTTCTAGGAATATGAGAGACCAAATTTTATTTCATAAGTCTTAAAATGTACTCCAAATAGGCCCCTTATATGGAATAACTTGCATCAAATGATTGAGGTATCTAGTTTTTAATGACCTGGTAGATAAATACCTTGGTTAATTTGTTATTTATATTACTTCTTTTTAGGAGAGATAAAAGGGAAAAGGGGAAATACTCACCATTTGATCCTTTCCTCTCCTCTCTTCCTCCTAGATTTGTTGTGTTGTGCCAAATGGACCACCAATAGATTGGCATTATAAGGAGGGCCTAAATAGGATACTATATATGTTTATATTTTATTCTGGTCTTGTTTCCTACCTTTGAACCCACCTTTTCTTGGATAGGTGGAATTTTATACCTTGTGAACATTCCAGGGCCTACTCATGACTTGCCTAATAATATTAACAAATTTTGTTCAAAGTATACACATGATGGGATTCAAACAGGTGAAGAACACATCTAGGCATTTAAAGAGGCCATCATCTAAACCCAGATATAATATGATGATGTGCATTTTCAAATATTTCCATATTCTCTAGATTAAGATACTTTCCATCAGTACTTAGTTTTTCCAAATAGATATGCCACCTCATGTGATATCTTTGAAAGTCTATTTTTCAACCATTTTAGTGTGCCTATTGACCCTCTTACCTTATACTATCAATTTTATATCACCTATAGGGAGCCTAATGAACCTATATCTCATTCAATAATCATTTTCACCAGTTATATAAGAGGTTGGAAGACCCATTCTTGAAAATAGAGATGGTGGATATTGATGTTTATCTTAAATCATTATATCCCCTAACTACTATGCATATTCAAAGAATTCCATCTGCACTCACATCTTTAGTATATAATTATCAAGAGGCATTCATTAGTGAACAACAAAATATGCCACATGTTTATGTTTTTGACTAAATTTTCTCTTCAAGATATTTAGGTGTTTTCATCCAAAATATTGACTTACTTGCCTATAAGTCAACCTACAAACCAATTTTCCCCTTATAATTAAGCATTACCTCATACTTATAATAAATCCAACCTACTTGTGATGAATGAAAACACTATTATTGATTTTAATGCATATAATTATGATAATTCTATATATGATTAGTAGATGTATTTACCTTGTGTTAGTGATAAAGTGTATTTTGGTGCTTTTATTGATAAAGTGTTAATTGTTGTAGGAGTTACTCAACTTTAATGCAAGGAATGATTTATGAGACTAAATTACCAAGTTCACAACTTAGAGTCTATGAATGTAAAAATGGGATAGGTGTTGAAGTAATCATGTTGACTAAGAATTTCCCATTTAGTAAGAAAGATCTATTCCTTGATATTAGTGAGTAAGATGAGTCTAATGACTAAGAAACAAGACTCCTCTTAAATGAGTTCCCTTATGAAGATATGAGTAGAAGAGGGTTGTGTACACAAGAAGAACTAGACACTTCTTATAGTTGTCCTGGAGATAAAATGGAATAATTAGAGTAGATATATGATGAATATGCATATTATGCACCTAAAACACCCATATCATATGTTTTTTCTCCTACATTTAGTAAACTAAATCTATAATATCAAAAACTTGGTGGTATCAAATTGAATCCATATTTTCATTAGAGATGGAAAAAGGGGAAGAGAGCCAAGTGGTTTTCCTTACATCTAAAAACTTAGACTATTTCAATCAACCTATAAAATGGTAATACAAAAAGCATGAGGTACCCTCAATAGTATACAAATTTAAGTATAAAGTGAGAAATCATGAACACAATGGCTTGAATGAATAAATAATCCAATGGGATTTGATTCTAAAAGTAACTTGATCCAAAGTATCTCTTTATGCACCTTAGCCACTGATGATAAATCCAGAAGGTCATCAACTTGGTAAGAACCAAGCCTACACCTTATATATGATGTTAATGAAAACATGAATATTAAAAACATGTTCATGTTATTTGAAGAGTAGTCAAAGTGGAGCCACCAATAGGCTATCACAAATAATATATCACTACCAAGTTGGGTATACAAGTTACTCTAGTATGTATTGAGACACACCCTTATTGAGACCCACCCTTATTCCCCATCATAATTTAATATTTGGGCAGAAATATATGTTGAGAATGTTCTTGAGATGAATTTGTTATCATTGATGTAAATTTGATATGAGCACATAATGCATTGATGACAAAGTGATAGGTTCTAAGTGGATTTGAGAGTACATATCATTTGTGCAGGTGTTTGGGATGATAGAGAATGTTGTTATTGTTATGTTTATGTTGTAGAGACCCTATGAGGTGTTATGAGTGCTTGAAGTTCTTGTGGAAATGAACGGAATTCATTAGATTAGTCATATTAATGTATATATTCTCCTAGTTATCTTGTCAAATCAAGTTGAGTGAGCAGATTGATGATATCAATATTTATAAATGTGGGAGTATCAAAAAGAGGTAATCACATGGTGGTGTTTAGGTTTGAGCCTAGTTTATATGGTCCATGTTTTAGGTCATAAGATTTTGTGTATAAAAATATATTTAGGTGAAAATTTAGGCTTCTAGGTATATTTTTGTGTTTCCCATAGCCAAATCTACAATATTTAGCGACCTTTATACAAAGTTGTGAAGTGTCAAAACCTAGCTCGATTAGATCAATCATTCGAATGAAGGATCAATAGCATGTAGATAAAGATATAATGGAATGCATTAAATCACTCAAATGGATATTTGATGGAAATCATGAGGTTAATAAGTCAAATAATCTTGAGATTGCACATGAGATTGCTAAGTGGTGTAATCACATTTTGGAGACTGATAGTAGGGGACACAGAAGGCATGCAAGACTGCCAAGTGTCACAATCTTGGAAGCATGGAATAAATATCAATGGTCAACAATTGAAATTAAATAATAGTAGACTCTTGAGGAGATTGATCAATTGTATTTTATCAAGTTTCTAGGGGGCATGAGATGAAGACATGTGTTTGATGTTTTTATATTACATAGTGGCCATTGGAATTTATATTAACAAAAGAAAACTAGTCTATATTGATTGAGTTATAAAATTTGATATATGACAAATTTTATAGTAGTATAAAAAGAAAATTTGTATTTGAATCTAAGGAACATCCATAAAAAATTGGTTAGAAGGTTTGAATATTTGTATAGTTGAATTTATTAAGCTCTAAAATTTACTATGTGTTTGCCCATATTCTACAAGTGACTTGAGAAGGATGTTTGAGTTTGTATTGATGAGTTTTGGACGTTTCATGATTTTTTATCAATTGGATAATGTTGTAGACTCTATTATGATGATCTATGTGAATTTTATAGGTTTGAACAATCCACCTTAGTATGAATAAATGCTCATAATTTGACTATTTATTCATTCATGGTGTTCTTATATACAAGACTTAATGTTTGAGTAGATTGTGCATATTCAAAGGAATGTAGTGATGGAACTAATCACTTGAAGGTGTCTTAGGGGTCATGTGGAATAAAACTATTCATTTATAAATCATCTTGTGTTCTTAAATTTCTTAGTGGATTTATAAAGAAGTGAATAGGTCTTCATAATACCTATAAGGTCTACTAAGGCCTATTTGAAAGATGCAGCTGATTAAGGGTGAACCATAGATGTTATGTTCAACTGATGAGGGTGGTATTGAACTATGTATTTTTGTGATATAATCATTAATGGTTAAGACAAGTCTTATGTCCAACCAAGAAGATGATATTCATGAAGGCTCTATAAAGAGTAAAATCAAAGGTGATGGTTTTTAGATTTTAAAGAGGTAAATGAAAGAGAATAAGTGTGACTAGAGTATGGATTGAAGAGGAGATCAGGTTGAGGATTATGTGTATGAATTATAGGTCAAAATTCTAATGTCATAGTAATGTACTTATATAATTGAATATTAAGGATGATCAAAGAGTTATAAAGTGATCTAAAAGAGTGTTTTAGATACATTGCTTGTGTGTGCAAGCTTGAGAGAGTATGAAGGGTTGAAAGAGAAATATTATACATTTTTTCTCCATCAAATTAAAAGGCAATAAGATTTATGGAAATATTTATTTCATAGTTTTTGTGTGGTTGATCAGCATCTAGAACAAGTTGGTACTTGTTCATGCATAGGGGTGGGTGTTCCTTCTGAAGTCGATTCTTCACTAAAAGGTCTCATGTTTGTGATTATTTTATAGGAAAAATATCCATGTGTTTTAAATATTGAGAGTGGGTTTTATTCCCCATGAGGGTTTCCCACATAATTCATGTGTTATGTGCTTTATCTTGCATGATATTTCTTGTTCATTGTTATGAATGGCTTGTATACTTAATGAATGCTTGTGGTGATTGATTAAGAATTGGAATTAAAGTTTGGATTATCTTGCATCACTGATTTACCGCTCGCCCTTAGTTATTTTATCTCTAACAATATATATCAAACTCTATCCCAAATACTTCCTACAAATGGAAGGTACATCATGGTTGAGTTTTATATCATAAATCCATTTAATTCACATGAAAATATTATTAATAGGGCTCTTTGAGATACTATTTTTCAATGAAAAAGAAAACATAGACATAAATGCATGTCTTCCCTTGGTAGGATTCCTACCAACCTTCATAAAATCATGAACATGAACATATTATGTTTTAGGTGTCTAATTGGTGAGGACATTTGGTTTCTTATCAAAATACATAATCTCAAACCCTTAATTCTAAGTTTGAGATAGTGTAGTCATCTAAAATGTCATTTTAATTCAATGAGTGTCACTTGAGATTTCCCTATCCTTAGCTTAGCCTTAGACCTATCTTAGGTCCTCTTATTATTATTTTCTATCTTTTGAGCATGTATAGCCTATTATTATATATACCAAAAGCCACGTTGAGCCATCACCTAGGCATCCCCAATCTTTTTTCACACCTTCCAGCCACATGGACAATAGCATGGCCCCATTATTCTATAATGTAATGCATTATTGGAAAAGTTGGTAGTGATATTGTCCCTTATCTTCCTTTACCTCATTAGATATATTTACACTCCTTGAAGCATTTACGGTCAGCCTAGACTCATTTCATGTCTCAACAAGCATTAAAATGCTATATAAAGACCATTCTCATTCATTTATCCCTCAAATTCAATTCTCATGAACAAGCTTAGAAATAGTTATGTAAGTTAAGGTTATTGATCCATATTTACCCCTATTTATACATACATACATCCATATATAGTATCTTATATCTTAGGTTTACCCAAGTTTCTATTTTCAATTCGCACCTAAAGAATTCAAATTAGAATTCATACTCAAGCATACTAGCATCACTCTTAATTTCACTAGCACTTAGATCAAGATAACTACATTGGTTTTGATCCCCTTTAGAGGTATTAGTATATATGAAGTGTTTAGTACATGAGGTGTTGAGGTCTCACCTAACCTACCCTATTAATGCCACCCTCATTCCACTTATGTTCATCAAAACCCTAGCTAGTATGGAGGATTAGGGTTTGATAGTGAAATCATTCAAAACATATAATAGACAACAATCTAGGTCTCAGTCACATAGATATGGGATTTTTAGAAAATAATGAAGGTCTATCTATAATTTCACTATTTCACCTATATAAGATCATTTTTACAACATAAAAGGTTAATAACATAGTGTATTATTGGCAAAGAGGGTCACGCTATTGTCTAAAGAGGGTTATAACACTTTTTATCTACTAAAAACACTTTGTATTATTCCTACATCACTTCACTACCTACCATTTATCTAGTTTGAGTCATATTTTCTAGATAAGCACACCTTTTCTAATTTATTTCTAGTTATAAAATATTCAAATAAGTTAATTATTATACAAATTAGTGGCTATTGATATTGTATTATTTTATTCCCTAATTTATTACTCAACTCTTTATAAACTTAGGGTTACATTCCATAATCCTATAAAATATAAGTTAGATAACTTAGAATGATCTTGTAAATATTTTCCTTTTGTTTTCCCTTCTTTGCTTGTTTTTATTTTATATTTTTGTTGTATAGTTTAGGTTTGTTTTCATGTTTTTTTTTAACTTTTGGCATTGGGTTTGATTTTTTTATCATATGGTTCCACGTATTTAAATTAAAAGTGATGAATTAAAAATCTATAAATTGGTAACATAAATGAAATTTTGTATGAATGGTACTTCTTGAGTTGTTTTGTGGCTTTAGATTTTTTTACTGGGTTAGTCTTGAAATCTTAGATTGTTTTATGTGTTTTGGACTTATTCTGATTTAGATAATTTTGGGTAAGGCTAGTTGGCTATTGAAATTATCCTCCTAAAATGAAACACAAACTTAACATCTTAAAAGTTTTATAAATCTTCTTGTGTGAGCCTGATGTGGTAAAAACCCAGGGTGAAAAGTCTATAGTTCTACCTTCCATTTTCCATAGTGGTCCCAACTCTAAACTCAGACAAAAAAGAGATAAATATAAAGAAATATATGAAAATAAAATCAATTTTAAAAAAAATCAGCCTTGGTTAATTTAGGTAATCTCTATTGGGGCTATATACACCCAATTGTAAGTAGAGCAAGGCAATGAGTGGGATCAAAGTCAACTTTATCAGGGTTTTAGACACCTGACTGGTAACATAACAATGTCTAGGAAAATGTCTCCATGGTAAGACTTGTTATCTCGATGCTTGGAGTCAAAGTAATTAATCCTTCTAGGTCCTATAAATGGTAAATGAAATCATCTTCACAAATTTTATCAATGAGGATACTATATTTGGTCACTTAGATACTCCCTTCTTATCCCTTTTTTGGATTTGTTCATGTTTCATGCATTACTTTAACCATACATTCTAGGTTCTTTGATTATTTATTTATTCCAAAATACTCATGAGTATTTTTTAATAGAGTTTTCATTTATTTTTATTTTCAAAACATGCCCTAATTTCATTACTAAAATCATGAAACCTCATTTTTGCTCTGGGTCTTGTCTTTTGCTTTTGGTAAGTTTTTGCCTTGGGTTTATAGCAGTTGTTAGTTTGATTGAAGAGTATTTGGGGTGGGATTAAATCATCCTAATTAAGATTCATTTTTTGTTATTAACGAGGCCTGAACATAGACTTTGATCTTATGTGCTTGGTATAAAAGGATCATAATTGAGGTTTCATTGATGTAATTATCTGAATTTGCCTAAATCTAATAAGTTTTGGTTTGTTTTTGATTAAGTTTTGAATATTATTCAAATTTCCATTTCTAAACCATTTTGCCTCAAATTTATGCATATTATTTGAATATTGTAGAGTTTTTTATTATTTTCCTTAAGAATTTTGGCCTAATAACATCTTCTTTTAGTTTATTTGACTGAGTATTTGCATTGCTTAACTTTTAAAACTCAATCACTTTGTGGACTGTTAGACTAAATTTGCTCTAAGTGTTGATCAAATATAACTATTTTATCTATTATATTTATCTCTATTAATATTCTTTGTTCATTTTGAATTGATTTGACTAATTTTTTTCAAAGTTTTATTATGAAACTTAGTCACTTTCTGAAAATGGATCAAACTAAATTAGCTTCAAGATTGGAAAAATGTTTGTGTTTATTCATTAATTTGTTTCCTTATGCCTTTATTTTTAGTCTACCTTTTTTCCTCTCTTTTGGATTTGTACTTAGTCATTTTTTCAAATATTAAATTTTAAAACTAATCACTAATATCTGATTTTTCTTAATAAAAGTCATTTTCCTTCCCATGAGTCCTTAAGCAAGTGAGGAGCTTCCGCTTCTTACTTTTTCACTTCCCTAAGCCTCTTCAAGACTTATTCATTTTGCCTAAATCTTCTAGGTACTTGGGATGAGGATGCATGGATAAATATACCTTACCCACTTACATGGGTCCCCTTGATTTCTTTAACAAACCATAGACCTTATGGATGCCTAAGATCACACCACATGGCATAATATTATTTCTCCAGACCTCAAAGGTAGTCTATACACTTCCAAACTATTATCAAACTCCCAGATGTCTAAGATCATGCCATGTGGCATAATCCTATTTCTTAGATGTTCATTTTTCAATTTATTGCTTTACCAAGATCATAGAGGTCATCAACCTAGTTGGACAATAAATTAGGTGCTAGATGATTAAATGGATGTTGTGTAGCATAAAATAACAACTAGATGACATGTTGGCATCAACACAACATTATATATGCTTAAATTTTATAATTGTATGGCTCATCAAAACTTTTAGACATGAAATTATGCTTAAGACTTAGTATATTACCAAATTATTTTAGGGTTTCATTTTGATCCTTCCCTCAAAATCAATTTATCCTATCGTTTAATTGTTTTCAAATTAATAGTCTATGGGTTTATGTAGTTTCCTTCTTAAACCTAGTTGTTGCACTTGTATCAATTGGTAGACTATACTCTAAATGGGTTATTTAGTTAGGTATTTTTTCCCTCTAGTTTTGCCTTATTTTTTCCCTATTTTGACTAGAAATGGTTAATTGTTTTTTTGTTTATCTTCAATCTAAGTCAATTTTATTCAAAATAGACTAAATTGACTATGTTTATATGCTTTTATCTTGAGATTTAGTCATTCATATTTTAATGGACTAATTAAATTATGTAGTTGTAAAAAACACTTTAATTTGCCCATATTTGTATTCTTTTGCCTCTTTTTTCAAGCTTTTGCCATTAGTCATTTTTAATGATATTTATGTTATAATGGGTACTTTATTTAAAACTAATGGTTATTTATTTATTGTGGACCCAAATTTAAAAAATATCTACCATGTGTCAACATCTTAGGATTTTGCTTCTCTAGAGTACCTCAGATAAAGACCCCACCCAGAGATCCTCTAGGTGAACAAGATGATGCCATGAGGCATCATCCCACTTCCTCAATCCCATAAGTCAATCAAAATAGTCAAGTAGAGGGGAGATCAAGTTAAATCCTATGATTATGCCATGTTAAAACATATTGGGGATCTAAGGTGATTAGGACATATTAAATGTCAAGGACCTACAAAGCTCCAATGATTAAGATCTTGCCACTTGTTGATATCTCATTTCACAATAGCTAAAGAAAAGGTAAGACCTTGGGACCTTTAGTCAAGTTATGAGTTAGTGGAAAGTTTTCACATAGCAGGACCCTAACATATCATGGACACATCATATTTATTGAATCAACTAAAAGTGGACATGTGGAGAAACCTTCCCGAGGTTGATATGTGGACCTCCATAAAATAGATCAATGCCTAAATTTTTTGGTCATATTACTCATTTAGGCCATAAATATCTATAAATTAGACTGTGAGTCTAATCATATCTAAAAAAATGAAAGGTGTCTTTTCTTATAATGGTGAGAGGGACCATGGGACCTAGTTTATTAGGTAGTGGCATTGATTAGAATATATAGCATATACATTGGGATCAAGTGAGAGCATAAAATACAAATCATTTATTTAATTAAGCAAGGTCATCACTAAGAAAAGTATGGCCAACTATTTATCCTAAGGATATTTCTTCAATTATCATCCACCTACATTTTAATTGGGATTAGACATGATCTGATTCTGATTGGGCTTTAGGTGAGCACATTTTATTCAATGCTTGTAACCACCCTATAGTGGGATGATCGATGAATCCTTAGGATTGCATTTCCTATAAAATACCATTTCTATATTAATAAGTGCTAGTCCATTTAGAATTAGATCTATATTAGATGTCTATGTTATTTTCATTCCCTATATTTCCTCCTTTCTTAGTTTAGTTTTCCTTTTTTGCACGAGTTAAGGCTATTTGAATACCTTTTTATAACTAATATAAGTATTGATGAATCTTATATTTGTGTTTCATAAATCATCTAAAGTCTTTATGAATGATATTCATTTTATGTGCATGTATTTGGTGAATTTATTTCCCTCTTCTACATAGCTACTTGGTCCTAAGACTCCTACACCATTTTTTTTATAGTTGTGTTATGTTGGCTAGATAAAGATTGGTTTTTCAAGAGATCTATCTACTCAATAGAGCTAGCGATGCCCTGATTATAAATCAAGATCATATTTTCTCCCTACCCTATCTCTCTTTTGTCATTTTTTGTTTTTTAGATTAGGTGATATAGTTTCACAATTTTAATCTGTGCTTGCATGTATATCTTGATTACATGTTATTTCATTCACTTGTCATTATTAAATCATTGTTGGATATTTTGGATTAATGATATGTGTTCATTAGTTATGATTTCATTGATAAAATTGAATTATTTGTTTATTCTAGGCACAAGAGAGACCAAATTTTCTTTCATAAGTCTTAGAATGTACTCCAAATGAGACCTTTATGTGTAACAAATTGCATCAACCAACTAAGGTATCTAGTTCACCTTGACCTAGAAGATAAAGACATTGGGTAATTTTTTATTGAATCTACTTCCTTTTAGGAGAGGCAAAAAGGAAATGGGGAAATCCTCACCAGTTGAGCCTTTCCTCTCATCTCTTCTTCATAAAGTTAGTGTGTTGTGCCAAATGCACCACCAACACAACAAAAGTAGCACTATGAAAATTAAGGTCTCCAAGTAGTGTCTTATGTTGGTTTCTATTTTTTTTTAACCTATAATTTTAGTTGATCTAAATGTTCCTACCAAGGAGGTTAGTCTTTATGTACCTATTCTTATTTTACACCTCTATCAAAAGACTTGGTAGTTTCTAAGATTAAATTATATATTTGTACATGAGTAGGGGAAAAGGATGAAGATGGGGTTATGATTGGTAGATAATATTATGGATTGATCATGGAAAAATGTATGACTTGGTACTTGGGCATAAAAAAAATTCATGTAGATGGAGGCACAAAGATTTATGATGCTTGGGAATTAAATATTTTTGTCATGTAGATGGAGGAAAAAATATTTATTTATATCATTTAATAGCACTTATCTCTCTTCCCATCACTTGATGTTTTCATTCATTGGCTATAACCTTTTGAATTGTGAATATCTCCATCACTCTGCAAGGATAGGGTGTGGTTGTATAGGTCCTTGCATGTGAGTTTTTACACCAGTGTCTTAAAGGAACTATATTATTATTCACTAATATTTATGATAAGAGGATTCCCTAAGGATTTTGGGTTTCCCTAGGTGCCTTATGTTATTTTTCACACTATGTTTATCTCTTGTTTGACTACTTATGCTTACAACATTGATCCTAATGTATTTTCATAAAATATGCATTTCACTCTACACTTTTCCTCCTCAACTTGAGATAATGTATCAAATACCATGTATTATGAGTATGGAGGAATTTAAATGAATATAATTAAGGGGACATCATTTTTAACTAAGCATGTTTGAATGGATTTCCAAAAGAAAAATTATTCCTCTTCTTCCTCACAATAGGTATCATCCTTGATGTTTTTAAGTATAACCTTAAATACCTCTTCATCTGTAACTCTAAATGGATGTATATCATGTAGTTAGTTATTAAATTGGTAATTTCAAGGTCACTTAACCATGGTGTTGATCTACATATCTCATTTTTAGGTTGTGATGGTTTTAGACCTAGTTCTTTGCACTTTGCTAGAGTATCTTGTGATGATGAGGCTTTCAATTATGGTTAATATTGTGATTTATTATAAGATTTTTCTTTTTTTTCTATTTTCAATTGAGATTTTATTTTTTCTTATGGTTGGCTTTGTGGTTTCTCACCTCTCAGAAGTATGGAATGCAGTAGCTGGATGCTCTGAGAAACCAAATTTATTTACTTAATAAATTCTACTTGTGCCATGTGTATGTCAATAAATAAGGGAAGAAGAATCATTGGAGTTTTTTAAAACTCTTGGATTCTAATATTCACTCCACTGTCTAGTTTGGTAATATTTTCAATAATCCTAATATGTTTTAAAATGTGCTCGAGCATATATGGGTGTGTTGTTATAATGTTTAGAATTTGCAACCACCATCATATAAACTTCCCCACTTTGAGATGGTTTTGTCTATCTTGAGGCCATATCAGGTTGTGTAAGGAATTAGTTGTCCAATAATCCACATCTAGACCAATTGATCCTTCAAGAGACATCCACTATGTAAAATAAAGAAAAAGTACCAAAAATTAGTACCATAATGGTTGAGTTGTGTTCACTAGCATCTTTTTGTTTTTGTTTTTTAGCTCTAATGCAATAAATTCAATCCAATTTAATTCCTCTCCTCACCTCACCATAAGGTGTTCAATATCAATTACACCCTTTGTGACCTAATTGAAAAGTTTTTTTCTTTCCAGTATTAGTGTATAATGCACTCTATGAGAACTTTGACTAGTGCATCATTAATTTTTTTACGGTAACTCCTCTAGTTTATCTCATGTGTTATTTTAAATTTTTAAAGTGTATGGGGGTATTATTCATATAATATACCCTTAGTGACTTCCCATTTACTATAAATCATGTGGCTTATATAATGGTATTGGTATTAATGTGGATCATCACTTTTTTTGAAAAAATAATGGACCCCTCATTGTATTTACTCAATAGGTTCATCATCAATTCATCATACTATCCAAATATAAGTAATCACACCAACTTATTAGCATCTAACCCTCATAATATATTAGTAATTTTAATTTATACCTTTTTAGGCATAGCTCCTTGTGGTTGATAAAATCACTCTTTGTTTGTTGAATCAATGAATTTGAATAGCGAAACATCACTCCTTATAGATTATTGTAATGCCAATCCAATGCCCATCTCTTCCTTATAATCATTTTTTAAGGTAACAATGGTTTGATGCATGGTCATATTATGTTTTACTTGTTACTTATTCTATGTGATGCACTAAAAATAATTCTAATAAAGCTCATCACTAACATTCAAGGTTCTTGTTTAATATCAGAATAAATTTTTCCCATTTACATTAGTTTACAAAGTATGAGTTTCATTGGTATCCATTATTTTATATAAAACTAAAATAAATCTTGCCTTTGCTTGTGCCTATCCATAGATCTAGCTTTCATGCTCTACATGCTTGTCTTAAATTCAAATATATTTTTTGATTTGATCCATTTCAATTTTGTGGTTTTATGCATTTTTTTAGTTCAAAGATGTGACACATTGTCATTTTTTTCCAATACTTTCCCATTTTGAAAATTGGCTACTTTTTAAAAAATATACCCTTTTTAGGAATTTTGTGATATTAATTATCTTGTCATTAACTACCTTGTGTAGTTGATAGCTATTTATCCTTTTTTCACTTCTCATTTATTTTTTTGTGCCTCATTCCTAGTCTTAGATATTTTTAAAAATTAGCACAGATCCCTCTCACAAACCTTATCATGTGTCAATTTAAATAAAGGTAACAAAAAATTCATTCATTGTATCATGATATTTATTGTGAACTAAATCATATTATGTTCTCCTAAATACATCTACTGCTACCAAACTTTAAAAAATCAAACAAGCCATAAAATTTAAATACCAATCTTATTTATGGCATACATCACTTTTTTCCATGAGTCTTGATGTCTAGAGATCATCATTAGTATGGCTTGAGCCTAAATCCATTCATCTCTCCTAGAAGAATATTTCCTTAGATATATTTGATTACTATAGTGCTTTGTTCTAACACTTGATTAATTTTATAAGGTCCTTCCCATATTATGTGAAACTTCCATGGATGTGTCTTAAATTTTCTTTCATATAACATGAACATTTGTTCAAATTGAAACTCTTTAAATCATAGGTTGTGATCATGCCATTTGTTTCGAATTTTATAATGAACCTCCTAATTCCAATTTGATAATTTTCATGTTTCTTCCTTGTGATTTAGTTTTAAAAATGCTTGTTGTAAAGATTATTTTTCTTTTAATTGTATTATCATTATAATTCATAAGTTAAGAACTATGTATTCCATTGGCATCACAACATTCATTCCATACACAAGTTAAAATGGTGTATATCTAGTCACATGTTTTTATTTTTCTTATAAACCCATAAGATCATTGGTATATAATCTTCATGGTGATCTCTTTGAACATTTCCTATCTTAGTATCTTCTCCAAAACCTTATTGAATACTTCTACCTAGCCATTTTCCTAGCGATGATATGTTGTACTTTTATGATGTAAAATCCTAAACTCTTCTATTAATTTTTTATAGTAATTTTTAGATAATGTATACCTTTGTCACTCATTAACTCTTATGGGAATACAAACCTTATATAGTGATTTCATAAAAAAAAATATAGTGTCCTTTGTGTTTAAAGTTGAAGTCACAGTTTCCTCAACCCATTTAGTGAAATAGTTTGTTGCGGTTATAATACATCTATCATTAGATTGATTATATGGGGGATTAATGTGCTCCATGAAACTAATTATTCATTTCTCAAATTTTTTTATAGACAAAATTGGATTCAATGACATATTTTCCCATTGGTAAGGTTCTCTCATACACTTATAGATGTCACAGAGTTTTACAACCTCATTTTCATCTTTAAAATAATGTTAGCCACCAAATCCCACTTTGTAATATTTTTATCATACCCAATTCACCTATGAAATTTCCTCCCATTATTCGCTAATGTTCTTCTTCAAATACCTATGGTATCTCATGTTATAGATCCACTCTACACATAAAATCATCATTTCCCAACTTGTAGACAAATCCATTGATAATACTAAAAGGTAAATCTCATGTGACCAAATATTTATTGTCACCTTATACATAATTATTAGGAAATATACCATGTTTAATGAAGGTTATGATATCCTCTAATATTTTTTGGATCGTAGTCACTCTAAATGGATTCACATCTAGAGGTTCTTATTTTAATTATTTAGGTTCCTCTCATGTTCAAATACAACTAAGGTGATTTGGCCCAACATTTTCCTTACCTAGTTTTACATTGATCTTAAACTATAACTCTTAAAAAATCATCAACCACATATAAATTCTTCTTCTGAACATGGGTTTATTAACTGAGTATCACAATGTTTGGTGATCAGTGAAAACCTCAAATTGGGTATATAATAAGTAATGTTGGAACTTCTAAACTATAATAAACATCACCAAATATTATCACTCTATTATAGTATATTTTTATATCCACAGACAACTTACAAATTTTGAAGTGAATTAGAAGATCTAGAGCTCCATCTCCTAGCTTTACTAGCATGACTCTCACTATTATTCTCAATGTATCAACATGAACGTGGAATATTTTTTTTCAAGTTGATAAAAATAAAATTGGTGTTGTAACTAATTTTTACTTCATATATAAAATATGTGTTTGGCATTTAGGATTCTATTTTAATTTGTTTTCTTTACATAATAATTGTTTTATAAATGTTGAAATGTTTTTGTAACCATGAATGAGCTTGTGATAATAACTAATGTGACCTAGAAATTATCATGCCACTATCAATATAATTAGTGGTTTGATCCCCACTAAGATTAAAATTTTTGCTGGTACACTATAATTTTATCACTACATACAATATGTCCAATAAATATACAAAATACTATGAAAATAGACATTTATTTAAATTCAATGTAATTTGTAGTGCTCAACATCTCTCTAACATTAAGTGAAATTTGGTTAAGTGTCCTTTAAATAAAAATTATCCAATCATCCAAGTAGACTTCTATAAAATCATGAATGAAGTATCTAAAGGTTATAATAACTAATTTGGATAAAACTAATATTATGTTTTTCAATACAAATGATTTAACTTATAAGCAAACAAACCCCACTCTATAGTGAAATTCATTTTTTTAGGTCTTCAACTATGATGGAGATTTAATGATATCTACTAAAACCATTTGTCAATGAGTAAACTTCATGACTTGTAAAATATTCAATCACCTCATCTATGAATGGAATAAGTAATGGATCATTTAAAAATGCATCATTTAATATTTGATAATCTCCAAAGACTCATATCTCCCATATCATTCTAGACTGCACAACCATGGGGCTAACACAATCTAACTTATCAACCAAATATATGATTATGGCTTCCCTTATCTGATCAATTACTATTGTTACCTTCATTTTCATGTTGTGATTTGCCTATAGGGTCACTTTTTAGATGGATGTGTGCACTCCTTTATTTAAACTGTATCTCACCCAAGGATGGGTATACACCTTTGAATTATGAGAAAATTTTGGGTAACACATTGATAATATCACAAAAATTAAATTACCTCCAAGACCTATTTTTATCTCTAATAATCACTAATGGTTGCTAATTTTTTTACTAATTATAGACTAATGTTCTTAGTTCTTTTTTCACTAGTACTTGATAATTTTTTATTCAACCTAATTTCTCTATGATATTGAAATTTTGTAATTAATACAATTTTATCTTGTCTATGTTCTTCCTTTGAGGTATATTTTTATCCTTTTCATGTTCAAAAAATACTATCAAATCCTAGTCCTTCTCACTTCTAGTGTGATTAGAGCCACTTGCACTATTCTATATTTTATTTCAAGATTTAACATAAATTATTTTTGTAATTATTAGTATGACACTCTTTTATATCTATATTAAGGCTAGTGTTTGCTCTAGCATAATATTTTCACTCCTTCACAGAAGGTATATCCTATTCTCACCAATGACACAAAAAAAGTTTCAATTTCTATAGAGCCTTGTGTACCATTAGATTTTCACCTTCAAATACAAAATTTTGAATAAAATCCTATTGAATTTGAGGCCATGTTTGTATCTCTCATCTATTTTCCTTATGCATAAACTAGGTCTTGGATAGAGGAACTAAGGTACATTAAAAAAACATGCACCCAGTATCTTGGCTAAAT
The DNA here is from genome assembly GCA_037957365.1 of Torreya grandis. Lineage (NCBI taxonomy): Eukaryota > Viridiplantae > Streptophyta > Pinopsida > Cupressales > Taxaceae > Torreya > Torreya grandis. The sequence continues at coordinate 2,322,418 of JARHVA010001964.1, read as the reverse complement.
TTTCTATGATTTACATACTTGATGCATTTATGGACATGTATAGCTAGACATTGGCCTTCAAGAAAGAATGGCCACTTATCTAAGATATAAGTTTTAATGTGAAATTTATCCCACAACATTTCGTATACTTATTCCCCAAGGAATTTATTGGACCTATTTATATCCCACCAACTAAATGAAACCCATTTCAATGCATAACTTAATACATTGACTCACATATATATATTAGGATATAATTCTTCACAATATGAAGGAACTCTATTAGATCTTATATGTAAAATTATTGAGTTAGTTGTATTAATGTGGTGAACACCATTTGGATGGATCTTACTTCATGATCTCCATGCACTGAATTAATAATGTGAACATATAAATAACCACTAATTAGGGAAGTTGACTCTCATGGTATATTCCTTCCTTAGTGGGCTCAATATATTCTCTATCAATAGGATTTAATTGATATATATCTTTAATATGTGATCATGTAAATTATTTCACAAAATGGGAATTACATTATTATATTTGTAACTATAGGTATGTCTAATTTATTTTTGTTAGACCCATGGTTGTTATATATTTTAAAAAACTAGTGTCTCTTATGTAGGCTATGAAATTATGGAAAATCTCTAATTCATAGAGATTTTGGTTTTGACCCTATTGTTGTCATCTCATATTTCACCCTAGCTGAGCAAGGAGATTATTTAGGTCCTCTTACTCAAACTTGGCCCAACATGGGAATAACCCTAGGCTGTGGCTTACCTACATTTTAGGTTAGACCTCTAGGTTTTTTTATGAGGCTAGCTCCTTAGATGTAATAATATAGTCACTTTTTACTAAAACTATGCTATTGGGATGAAAATAGAGAGAAATGCATGAAAGGAAATCTATACTAAATATGGTGATGCACCAAATGTTTAATGATCCACTTTTAGCTTAGACACTTCTATGATTATTAATGAATTCAATCAAGACAAGGATTGGTCAAATTCTATGATGAGGTTACAAGCATGACTATTTTATATGAAGGCTGGCAAGAGACCTAAAACTTGAAGGATGGAAAGTAACAGGTCTATATGAGATACTATGGACTTATGACACTTCAAGAGGAATGTCACTTTCTAACACTTCATATAACCTATAAGAAACTAATAGAACTAAAGCAAGGTACATGAAAACATACAGATGATTAATAAAAACATACACTCTACACATCAAACTTCAATAAAGCATACTTATAATTCAACTAGAATCTAAATATCATCTTATATTTCTTCAAGAGAGTTGTTACAAAGTTATTTTGGTAGAGCTTCACTATCTCTAGTTGAGGGATCTAAAATAAGAGCTCAAATCTAGTATTTATAATGAAAAAAAGGAAAAGAGAGATAGAGAAAAATGACACTAAATGGATCATTAATTATCCTAATCCCATTGAAAACAACCATCACCATAATCCTCCTCAAGCCTTCTCCTACATTAATGTCATTTAATCCTTTTTTGGCATGATGGAAAATATGAAAAATCAAGACAAGTTGTAGGGCACAATCTTAGCTATCGCATGGACCTTCTCAAGCTTCTCCATATCAAAGTCCTTTATTGTAAGGGCAAGGTCTTTATATTTAGGACCATGCTCATGTCTACTTTTATTAACTGAGAGTATGGCTTAGGATGCTCCTCCATTGATCACATATATCTACCTTTGCTTTGAAATGTGAACCTAGGTCTACTATAGATTGAAAACTAATTTAAATTATTGGTTTTTCTATAGTTGATACATCCACTTGGACATATTTATATTGTATGATCAACTAGTATCCCACCCCAATCTATATCAAGTTAAAAAAAGACATATTCTATCTCTATAGAGTCTTAATGGCATCATTTAATCCAAAACATATCTGCTCTTGGTCCAACCTAGATCATGCTTGGACTTTGTTCCTTTGCATTTGCCTTGGTCAAAAAAATTCCCCTTTAACCTCCATCAAAATTCTTAGGCTTTCCCCCTTTTCTCATTGGCTATCGATTGTTTAACTCATCTTATTGACCACTTGACCCATCTCTCATTGTTGATCTCCTTAGTAAGAATGAAAATCAGCCCTAGATCTTTGCTTGACTTATCAACTCTATCTGAGTTGGTGCCACTTGGTAGCCTCATGTTGATCATAAAGATCCTATTGCCAGCCTATCTTCTTCTACATTTATACCATGTAGTTGCCTCACATTTATTCTAATCTCTTTAACATTTCCAACCTCACTCACACTATTGATTTACCTTTGTATGCTCAAATGTGCTCTGTTAAATCTACCTAGACCCACTAACCTATCTTTACCCACTCACCATTAGATTTGATCTAGGCACCTATGATTTGGACACTTGTTAATCCTATATTAATTTTGGGACCCCTTTGTCTTACTCATGTGCTAATAGATATGAATCCATGATTGAACACAAGCCATTGATTTGTCTAGGCCCATTAGCCTATCAGTGATCACTCATTATTGGATCTTTTATATGATTGAATATCGATCATTGATCTTGTTTTTTAAATCCAAATGACTATTCCATGGGGTTTAAAATTTACATCCATGTTCCTATATTTGACATCTATTTGAATGTATTTGACATCCATACAACTGTCACTAAGATATTTTAAAACCAATGGTCATTTGTCATGACTTAAATTTAACATCTATGCACTCATCAATTGATGTCCATGGGAACATCAATGACATATACATGATTGTCAATATTTGGACCCCAATGGATGACCATTGAGCTTAATTTTGACACTTACATGAATGTCACTTTGTTGGAAAAACTTCTCCAATATTTTATACTTTTGATTTCAGGCACTTTATCTTAGACTTTCCTTTCAACCTTTTTGTATCAGATTATTCATCTAATAGAAATGACTTTAGGATTTTGCCTTTGGGATAATTTTCCTAAAATAATTTTTCTCTATACCTTTTATTATGGGATTTGTGCAAAATAACTTCCCTGAAAGAATTAATTTTTAGAACTTATGTTTGCATAAAAAATTTTGAGAGAGTGAGGTCTTAAGGATCTTTATTTTGGATAAAATGTTTAAAACAATTCTCAACACTTAGTTGAAAAATCCAAAAACATTTTCTCCCAAAATAATTAACACTTATCCAAATTAAAATCTCAAAAGAATTATCCAAGGACATTGCAAAATAAAGGTTTTACACTTAGCTTTTAGCTCATAGAATCTTTTGGACTTGTGCAACTTGACCTATTATTGGATCCTTGAAGGCTTGAATGAACTATGAAAATATAAAGTTTTTGAAAATTTATTCCATGTCTTATAGCTACTTTTATCATCATGAAAACCTACTTGAACTCTTTACCTCTCTCTGTATACCTATCCCTCAGAAATTGAAAAAATACACTTCAAGCAAGCTTAAAGTGTTTCAAAAGCTTTGAAAGCTATGGGTGATCTTTGGACTTCTCATTCCATCCAAAATTTCTTCCATGTTCTCAAACCATTTCCAAGAAAGATCTCTATGTAGGCCAAAAGTGGCCAACATTTATGGTGACTCAACTAGCTTGGTCAGCCTGCTAGTTAAGGAACCTAGAGTTTGACCAAGATCATTCATGATGACTTATAAAAATGGATAATTATTTATAGAAAGACTCTACCTATATTCTTGAAACATATTAAATAAATGAGACACACAAAAATAACAAAAGGCAACAAAAAGATGAAAAACTACCTGTTACAAAAGAAAACAACAAATAGGATAATGTGTAAGGGCACTTGGGGAAAAGATAGACATATCTACCTATGTACAAAGATCATGATACAATACTAGTAATATAATTTGAGATACCTCCCATTTATATGGATTGGGAGCCTATCTCCATTCAACCTAACAATATCAAAATCATTACTCTCCTTGCAACCTATGATAGCATAAGGTCCACTCCAAAGATAATCAAACTTAGAGTGATTTATGGGTTTTGCATGGTCCTCATCCCATTTGAGGAGTATATCACCTTGTTGAAATGTATTTGAGGAAACTCTCTTATAAAATGACCTCTTAACCTATTTTTTATTATACCATGTGATGTGCATAGCCTTGTCCCTTGTCTCCTCCAACTATCTTAGCTCATTCAACCTTACTTGAATAGCTTCATCATCTAGAAGCTCAAGTTGATGTGTAATTTATAATTTTGGAAGCTCAAGAGATATGGGAAGTTTGGATTCCTTACCATAGAGAAAGAGGTATGGGGAGTGTCTAGTGGTTATCTTAAGTGTCACTCTATTTGACCATAGGGTAGTTCTTAGTCTAGTATTCCACTCCCTCTAACTATCTTCCATGGTTCTTTTGATAATCCTTAATAGGTTCTTATTGGTAGACTCTGCTAGTCTATTACCCTATGGGTAAAAGATAAAGGATGATTTTAGATAAATTATATGTGGAAGATCCTACTCACATACCTTGCTACTACTTAAGGCTAATGCATTGTCATAAATGATTATAGAAGGCACACTGAACCTGGTCATAAGGCTATCATAAAAGTCCATAAGATAAACTTCATTAGCCTCATTGAGGGAAATTGCTTTGACCCACCTTGTAAAGTAATTTGTAGCTATAATAACCCATTTATATCCCTTACTTGAAGGGGGATGTATCATTCCTATAAAATCTAAGCCCCATTACATAAAGGGTTGTTCTACTTGTATGGGTTGTAAGGGAAGGCCATCTAGCTTCTACTTGCCAACAAACATTGTAAATTTTGGGAATTTCCTTGCCAAAGAGTGAGAATATATAAACATTATGGGCCAAAAATACCTAGATCTAATGATTTTGGAGGCTATGGTTTTGGCATAAAATTTCCCACTTGTTGGACCATCATGGAACTGCTCAAGTAGCTTATCTATTTGGCATAATTCCACACACCTCAAAAGCATGCCTCTTATGTCTCTCTTGAAAATCACTCCATCTATTAGGACATAAGGTATACTTTGTAACCTAAACTTACTTATTTTATATCTATCTATCCCCATTAGACATTGGCCTAACTCAAGAAATTTGGTTATGTCATGTGTCCAACTAAAAGGTGTGTTGTCTATAGCTCCCTATTGGCCATCATGGACTGCCAACACTTGATCTTTATCTTTATTTAATTCTATTTCAAGGTGTTTACATAAACCTATACCAATTTTAATCTTTATAACTCTAACCTCAAGGTCATACTCCATGCATTTTGTCACCCATCCAGCCCTTTTCTCATTGAGGTCTTTGTTGAGTATAAACTCTTTAATACTTGGGTGTACTACCATGAGTATGATCTTACTATTAAGACCAAATGTCTAAACTTCTTCAAACCTCTCACCACCATAATCACATGTTTATCTATAAATATATACCTCTCTTCATACTCATCTAAGGCCTAATTGAAGAAATCAATAGGCTATTCTAGACCTTGCTCATTCTGTTCCATCGATATGGCAAAGATTGCATCCAATGTAGAGAAAGCATACAAGTAGAATTATTTATTAAAATAAAGATTAAAAAGTTTAGGGGCATGAGATATGTCCTCCTTGATAGCCTCAAATCTCCTCTTACCTTCTTTGGTCCATGTAAACTATCTATATTTTCTTAGCATGTGAGTAAGGAGCTTCACCATCTCTGCAAAGCTTGGAATAAATCTTCTTATAAAATTATTTTTTCCTAAAAAACTCTTCAAACCCTTCTTATGCTTGGGCAAGGGTAGATATAAAATAAACTCAACCCTTTCAACCTATATGTAAATACCATACTTAGACACTACATAGCCTAATAATATTCCCTCATGAACACCAAATATGCATCTTTTAGGATTTACTGACACACTAAACTCTCTACACCTTTCAAATACTAACCTCAAGTAAGAAATGTGATCAATTGAATCCTTTGAGAAAATAGTGATATCATCCAAGTAGATGAGCACCATTTCATTGATCAAACCTTCAAAGGTAACATCCATTTCCCTATGGAAAGTTGCTCCAGCGTTGCATAGTTTGAACAAAATTTTCATATATGCATAAGTGCCCCACTTTATGGTGAAGGTAGTCTTATGCATATCTTCTTCCTTGAAAATGATCTAAGTATATCTAGAGTATCCATCAAGTAATGATAATCTCTAAGAACCTTACACCTTTTGAATAATTTGATCCATTGAGGGTAATGGGTAATGATCTTTTAGAGACACCTTATTGAGGTCCCTATAATTGACACATAAATGTATTTCCCCATTTTTATTCCTTACTAACACAAGGTTTTCCACCCATGAGGAATGTTTTATTTGGAATATTGTCTTTGACTAAATCAGATTAAAAAGTTGCTTTCTCATCAAACCTTCCACTTTTATATTGATAGGCCTTTGCTTCTATCTAACTGGTCTTGCATTGTTTTCTAATTCAATGGTGTGTTGTGCTAGTTTGGGGTCAAAGCCCTTTAAATCCTTATATTCCCACATGAATACATCATATAACTCTGGGCATAGAGAAATAAATTCATCTCTCTTTTTGTTGTATTAATCTTTCTTAACTTCAACAATTTACCCTTGAAGATATATATCCTTTCATAATGTTCCACTTTGGCTGAGATACATGCCTTGCCTTTTCTCACCTGGTCATCTTCATTAAAGATGATTTCCAATGTCACAATCCCCTTAGGTAGCTTATTATATCTCAATTATACTATCTAATCATCATACTGGTGTTAGAACTTATTTTTATTTTTATGGAAAAAAATTTCCTCTTGCATTAGAAAACATATAATTTGATCATCATTGTTAAACACTTTCCATCTCACCTCATTATCAGGTATAGCTAGCCTACATATGACCTTGACCTTGCCTTGGCTCTAGTTTCCTTTGACTCCATCTACAACCTCATACTGAGCTCCAATGGTTATAATCTTATCTGTATGTTGATTTGCTTTTCTTGGTATAGATTGTATATTAAAAGCTAAGAAGTCTTTTATGAGATCCCATACATGATGCTTATAGGGTTTCAAATGATGTTTCTTGACTACAGTTATGCCTCTCACTTATTTTACAACAAGCTCACTATCACCTTTAGCTTGAATAAGTTTGACACCTATTCTTTTTACCTCTTGCAAACCATGTAAAAGAGCTTCATATTTAGTAGTGTTTACAGTGCAACTAAATTAGAATATTTTAGTTGAATAGTAATTTTGACCTGAGGGTGAAACCAACATGATCCCAACTCCACTACCATTTTTTACCTTAATACATCAGAGAATAAGGTCCATAGATGATATTCTTCTTAAGTGATGTTAGTTAAGCAAGGTATAGTATCACCCTCCTCATACATATAATACACCACTGATTCTACATCTTCAAGATTGTTAAAGGGATCAAATCCATGGTTTTCATCTACCCATTCATCTAGATATAGGTCTAAAATTCCTTTAAGATGATCATGAGGCTCTTGTTCACTAACATTTTCATCCTCCTTAAATATGGTATAGTTAACATTTACAAGGTTAGGCATATAAGGCTTTATTTGGAACCTAGAGATAGGTTTAGACCTAATAGTCACCTTAGTCCCATATCTAGTCCTAAAAACCATGTATGACTAGTAAAAGGATAAATACCCCCCAATATTTGTAATAAAGTCCCTAGATGACATAGGGAAAAATATGGGGGTAGGTCCACAACCTTTACATCTTGAGTGATGACATAATTTGGGTAAGCTACCAATGTGATCTTAAGATATTTCACTATGCCTACCATTTTATTGGGGGAACCATCCAACTAGAGAACACCTTTTCTATTAGGTACATATTTAATCCCAAGCTTATCTACTATGACTTTAGGCATAACTAAGGTCAAAGCACCTAAATCTATCATACAATTGTGCACTAGGCACTCTCCTATGATGGTTGATAAAGATAATAGAGAGGGATTGATAACCTTAGGGGGATGAACAATATTATGAAATTGAATTTGATTATAAACTTGACTAGGACTAGGCTATCCACTATTTTTGAAAACAATGTTCACCTTTTTAGTTGTCTCATTCACATGAGAAGGCCTGGAGAGATCTTGATAAAGGGTTTATTTATATCTTATAATGGATAGAGTATCATACATAGACATAGTGATCCTATTATTTTTCATATGATCCATAATATTGAATGGAAAACTAATACCTTTAGACTACACCATAGAGGTAGAAGCATTACTTGGCACTTGAGTGACATGATGAACAAAAAGAGATTTTTGTTTCTACCCATGATGTTGAGGTACTTATTGAGTTATAGGATCTTTATTAACTACATTTAAAGTGGTTAGCTTCTAACAAGTTTGTGAAGGTGTTGAAGAATCCATAGGCTACCCCAAATTTTCATCTAACATTCTCTTCTTAGCCTGTATATGAGCTAAAAATGGTCCATCTAGCCTTTATATAGTCTATCCCATATTTTTTGATACATGTTCAAACATATGCTCCCTATCTTAAAAATTTATGCACATGGTTTCATTTGGTGCATTACCCATGCTTCCTTGCTATTGAATTGATCTTTTTATGATGTCATAGTAGGCACATTATCTTGGTTCATTGGAGGGCCTTGTGGTAAAGGAGGTTTGGTGTCATGTCCTAATAATGAAGGAGCATGCTTCTAACCAAGGTCTTGATACATCCCCCAACTCGTAACCATTACCATCTCATTATATTATTCCCCTGATTACCATTGACCCTCTTGTGCAAGATTATTTTGTGTAGGGACCAAGGCTCTTAAACTAATTATGACTATAGGGTTGTATCTATTATAAGATCTACCTTGAGTAAGTTGGCCTTAGGCTTGTTGGTTTGATGGATAAGGGGGAATATTTTAGGATTTAGTGGGGTTTTGGGTTTGAAAGGGGACTTAAGATGAGTATGGATTATATGGGATTTGTTTTTGTCTCTCTAAAGCCAGTAGCTTGTTATTTTACGCCTTTAGAAAACTCTCAATCCTTACAAACTTATCCACTTGGCCATCATTGGGTTGGGTCTGGTTGTTTATAGTGGGTAATGTATAAATGGTAGGTGGGGTTATTTGAAGATCAAAAAAAGTGGCATGAGAGGTCTTGGCATGAGTTTCTCTACTTGTATCAAATAGTTTTCTACCTTTATAGCTATCTCATAAACCCTAGGGAGAGTTGTCCCACCCATAAATTGGATAATAATTGTAATGTCTGAATTCAATACTCTCAAATAGTAAAGGAAATCATAATTGGGTGTGGGATTAATGATGATATGGATCTTATCCCAAGTCTTTTGTAATCTATAGTTGAAATAAACCATATATTCTTAGGGTTCCCTCTTGATTGAGGTAAGTTATTCCACAAGGAATACATAGTCACTTCTATCCTCAAAATGTCTACATAGGCACTCACCAAACTCATCCCAAGTACTGATTGAGGTAGGAATTAAACCTTTATACCATTTCAAGGCTTTACCTTTCAAATATGTGGCTATTAGTCTCATAGATACATTCTCTTGTGTAATGTGATATACTACACAAAGATTTACAATGTCAGTGATGTGGTCTACAAGAGTGGTGAAGTTTTCCATTGTAAAGTATAGTAGACTCTTTAAAATGGTAGTAGGGATGTTATCATATTTTTTAAGGTTGAGAGGACTCCCCCCATTAAAGGGTACAAAATCTTGATTCCTTAGTAGCATTATGAATGAAACAAGAAAAAGGCCTCACCTAGAATGGAACCTTATGAATGGCAATGTAGAATGTGCTCTATGGGGTGAGTGGCTTATGTTATACATTATGATAGGGGACAAGGATGATCTTAGTCTCTTTCTTCTTTAGGTAATTCTAAGCTCACTAAAATGGAAGTTGATACACCTTATAGATGATCTTGTCCCTCTTAGCATGTAGGTAAGGGGCTAGCTTTTGCAAACCAAATATGTTTGGAGTAGTTAGGTGTTCTTACTGAGTGTGTGATACACTTTTTATCCAAATATAGAACCAATTATTTAGCTTCTTCTTGGAGACTAGGAATTTTACTCAAAAGAGTATGATTAGTATCATGTTATTTCTAAAATGAAATCAAAATGAAAGAAACATACTAACTAGCATAACTATCTAGGCCTAGTCACTAGAGGGAGCTTAGTGAGGAAAAATCATTTGAGAACACAACTATAAATGGAAATAAATTATAAATATGAACAAAAAACACAAATTTATCACTAAATTTTTGATTGCTCCAAAAGGCTCCTTCTTTGGCTTGCTCAACTTGTGCTTTAATAAATCTTCATCAATGGAGTGTGACCACCTTCATCTCCTCTTGGCATCTTTGGCTTTGTCTTGGCTTGGCTCAACAATTTGGAATTATAAATTTAAATTTTAAATGGATTTGGAATTATTTAAGCATTATAAATTTACACTATCTAAGCTTAAAAAATAATAGGCAAGGCCTCCTATTTATAAATTTTGCAAAATGATCAGAATGAACTTGAACCATCCATCTCAAGATGGAGATGTGTGGCCATGAATAAATATAATTATGTAATTAAATATATAAATATCCCCATAAATATTTTGTATAATTAGGTATTAAAGAGGCATGGGAGACCCATAATCTTAATATTTTATGCATTTATGGCCTAAGGATGCCTTCCTAAAAAATGATGTCATTTGATGATGTAGTTATTTAATATCAATTTCCAAAAAGATATATTCAACAAGTTTCATGGAAAATTAACTTAATCTCTTAATTCATATTGATTATCCTTAAACATGATTAGTCAACTTTGATGCAAATCTTGGCAATTGATGTAGATCAGCTTGAAATTTAACTGGATTAGAATTGGAAGGAGATGTTAGATGTGTTGAATTTGTTATCCAATTTAGGATGTTTCCATCACAACACAACAAAGTCACATGTATCATGTAATAAAATTATTAGAAAAGAGAAATCTATAGCACCTAGGTGCAAAAATGTCATTTTGATTCAAAATGATCTAATCAAAGTTAGCTAGATCATAAATTGCATTGCCCCATTTAGTGATACTCTAGCCAAAGTTATCACTTGAATATGATAGGTTCACATTATTTAGCATGTTTTAGTGTTTTTAGTCCAAATTATGCATTTTGGTAGAAATTAGTCAAAAGCCTAGTTGGAGGTTATTGGTGGTATTTTAGGTGTCTACTATTTTCCCCTATTTGGGAAGGCATTATAAGCTATAAGCATAGTAACATCTTCTTAGAGAATGAAAATTTATTATGTGCCTACAAATTAAATGTAAAGGGATGAATTTTATGATTCCCCCTTGAGGGAATGGTTGGCATAATCAAGTTGGCAAATTATCTTTTGAAAGAAAGAAGAAAAATGAGGTGATAAAATATATTAATATGATGGGGTGAGAACACAATAATTTTGAAAAACTAGTCAAAATCATTAAGAATGCAAGTGTGATGATGTAAAATGGTTTGCCCAAAGGCAGTTATAAGCATTGTACCTTGATAGTGACAATGTGGTATGATAACACAATGATTCTTCCAAAGGTGGTTATAATCATTAAGAAGATGGAGCTACCCTAGTTAGGATAAGCAAACAAGATAAGAACATACCCCTACTTGGGAAAAAAGAAAGCAAATTTGGTGAGAACACAATGATTTTCCCAAAAGCAATTATAATCATTAAGAAATACAATTGGGATGGTGTACAATGATTTTCCCATAGGTGGTTATAATCATTAGACTCCAATTATGGTAAACATGATTGATTGGCTAATTATGATGTTAAATTGACATAGAGGGTTATGATGAATTGGAACAACCTACTAGTAGGGAGATGCTCATTTGAACTAACAAAGGTTAAAATTCATCCATTATTTAATTACTCTATTTAGGATATTATTGGGATTGTCAGTACCAAGGAGATGTTGATGTTGCCCTTACTGAGTATAATTCTTGAATTTGATTTTATTTATAGCACTTGATGATAAACCTCATGATAGAACACCATGAGGACTGGGCCAAAATATGCATAAGGATTGACTCCCAAAATCCAACATTTAAGGAAAAATAAGGCACCAATGATAAAAACCATGATGGTAATGTAGATGTATGAATATGGATGGATTCAATTATAGATTTGCAAGGAATCACCCAATTAATGCACATAGACTAAATCAAGGAAATAGTGCTAAAATCAAATAAATAGGAACACAAAAAACAAACAAACAAAAAAGAAAAGAGACAAACAAAGAAACAAATAATAGTTAGTCCTAATGTTAATACAAAAAACATAGCTTAAACTAGACAAACATTGCCCCTCGAAAATACGTGACAATTTAACAAACAAACATGATAGGGGGAATAGAATAAAATGAAGGGGATGGTTGAGTTATCTCCATATACACTAGGCAAGTGGATGTTGCCTACATAATTCCATGGACATAATATCCAATAAAAACTTTAGGCCAAATGTAGTTGCTCTCCCAAGAAATGGGAAGAAAATGATAAATTGATGAAAATAAACATGATGGATGAGATATAAGAATAGGAATGAACTCACAAAATAGTGAGAGCATGAGAGAAAGGGCCAAAAAAGATGGAGAAACTAAGTGACAAGTGATTTTATTATGACTTAGTAAGAGTTCCCAAAATCCTTAAGGCAAAGAAGTGGTCAATGTTTTTAGTTTTTTTAATTTTACAAATGTTTTTGTAATTTTGTAGGTATCTCAACTTGATGGAGAATGATGAGATACTAAATGGTCCAAGCTTGTAAAATATAAGAGTGTGGCATAGGTTGCTCATAAAATGGTGAGAGTGCATAGAAAAGGGGACTAAAGTGACCTCAACATGAATTGAGCATGGCCCACATATTCCCAAAATGACCTCAAGTCATAATAATTCCATCCACATAAAAGGTGGGGAGAAAAATGAACTATGTCCCAACAAGTTCTCAAATATGGAAAATGGCCAATCAAATGAAAATAATAATGGCAAGGTTATGTGGTAATGAATGATAAATAAATGTTGCCCCTAGTTCACCCATAGGTATTTATAACTAGGATATAACAAATCATATCAAAGATACTAATTTTCTCATAGGTGGTTATAATTAGTAGCAAGACCAATGAGACACTGATTTGCCCATAGGTGGTTATAATCAAGCTCACATAAACAAACTTGATATAGGATGGAAGATGAAAGATATCTTTCTAGATCAATTGTCACACTATTTTCATAGACTATCATTAAAACATAGATTTGATTGATTATTGAAACTTGATCAGAATCCCCTCATAAAAAGTGCAAGAAGAACCAAAGTAACCAAGATCAAAAAAGGAATGGGTAAGATGAATTAAAATAGTATTTGGTCTAGATAGGAATGGTATTATAGAATGGAATGGTCTATGATAATGATGGTTTTATATATTGGATAAGATGGTAAGAGGTTTTCCCCCAAGTGATAAGGTGATTGGCTAGGATATGTGACAATGGTAAATGGATATGGCAAATGAAATGGCATGGTACATGTTTTTGGCATGGGTGATTGTTAATTTTTGATGTGTTTGGCCTGGGTATGGTAAAATAGCATATGATTATGTTATTCCTACTGAAGTGGAGATACACATCCTAATAAATAAATAATACAAATATAGTAATCAATCATGTTAATTACTACCCCACACCTCATCTAAATAGTTTTTCTAGCAAGAGCTAGCTATAGATCTAGATGCTGAGAATGTTGTTGTGTTCTTTGTTGGTCATTGATTATGATTCCTTTAAACATTGAGACAAGGAATCTTTGTAGACTCTATAAAGGAAAGTGTACTTGTAGATGGTAAATAGGGATAAATAATGGATGATAGGTTTTATTAGGAAATGAAATGATGGAGGATAATGGAATGTGTAATGGTAGGGAAATAAATGAAGATCAGGATTTTTAGGCACACATAATGTTGTTGATTCTAAACTCAACAGAGATTTGGATGTGGTAGGGCTGAAGACTTCTGAATATTCTATCGATAATACACCTAGATTTTTTTGTTGTTTTGGACTAAGAGTAGCTAACATATAATTAGGCTATAGATTGGAAGTTATTTTGATTTGATCTTTGATAATGTCTTCATTAAATAGGAAAGAATTTTTATGCTCTGCTATTGGTGCCTTGATGAGGTTTCTAACTATGCAATTATCTTGATTGTCCTATAACATCTTCAAGAAGGTTTCACTAAGGAACATTGACTTTTGGCTTCCATTATCTTCTAGTGCCTTTGAAAAGGTTTCAGTAGAAGATGTTGAGTTTGAACTTTGATTGTCTCATAGTGCCTCTAAAAAGGTTTCAATGGGAGAGTTTTCTTCTTCTACATGAATTTGGTCTTGGCCTCCTTGTTGTGCTTCAAATAATATGTCACCATGGATGCAATTCAATAAGGTATGATTCTATCAATCCCAATCAACACTTGTGGGAGATGGAATTTTAATGATATGGCTATTTTGGTTGGTGTTAATATCATGTGTAATGGTAAAAAAATGGAGGTTGGTAGCATAATCCTTGTAAAATATCCTAGGAAAACTTATATCAATGCAAAAATAATCATCCTCAAAAACCATAGAAAGATCACAAATGTATTCAAATTGATCTACAAGGAATATATAACCAATATTATAACACCCATAAACATATTCTATTTTTGAATATGATTTTAACTCAAGGGACTTTGAATCCAATGTTGAGACTAATGTTGATTCTAATTTTGATGATAAATTTGATGTTGGTTCAAGAATAGAACCTGACTCTAATTTTGATTCTTCATTTGATGGGTACTCTATTATAATGATCTCTTATTGAATGTTTGGTATTGTATAAGTAATGGCCTGTGATGGCATAATGGGCTCCATAAAGACTAGCTTGTCAAAGTGAGATTTTGTAATGATGTGGAAAAGGTCAAGAGACAACTCTATAGAGACTAGTTTGTTAAGGGAATACTCTTGAAAAATAGGCATATGGTTGAGGTAATGATTTTCCCAAAGTTAATTATAATCATTAAGAAGTGACTCAATAAAGACTGGTTCATCAGAGTGAGACTCCTTGACAACTGGTATAGGATCAATAGGTGATTCATTACAGGTTGACTTATCACAAGTGGTTGGTTTAACAAAATCATCTTGGATTGGTTGTTTTTTTTGGCCATGATTTCCAATGAATTGTAAAATACTAGTTTTGAATATAAATTTGTCTTTAAATTATTGGATCAGTTGAGGTTTTGGTTGGTTTGGTTGGATAGGTAATGATTGGCTCAGTTAGGGTACTTATTGGATTGGGCATTATGGAGCTTAGTTGCTCACATAAGCCAAAGGATGAAGTATTCAAATGGTAACAATAGGGTAGTGTTGAGATTGATTATTCATACAAGAAAAAGGAGTAGATCCTAGAATGATGAAGGGTCATTATGGAGCCTAGTTTCTCATACAAGCTAAAGGACAAGATCCTAGAAGGATAAGTTTGGGGTGTTATAGAGCATGGTTTCTTGCACAAGCCAAAATATGAGGTCTTGGTATGAGAATGGTGTGATGTTGTGGTCATGGAATAGAATGGTATGATGTGGTAGAGCCTAATTAATCACATAATACAAAGCATCTAAGTCATCCTCATAAACCATAGCATCCTAGTTGGTAACTTGATTTGGATTTTGTGGATTTTGACTATGTTCCCCATAAGGAGTATTATAAGGAGAATAATAAAACTCCTTAGAAAATATATCTTTCTATGGGTTTTTAGTCATATTTTTTGTATTCCTTCTATCATATATTGGATTGTATGTGACTCCATCATAAGTGTATCTAGACATATCCACATAATTGATCAAAGCTCCAAAATAAAAGTCTTAGAGTTCTAAAAACTCTAAAAAGTTATATCCAAAGGAAAAATGGTTCAAACTTGGTCTACTTAGTCAAAAAAGTAGAATTGTATCTCTAAAAATGGTTTTAAAGTGGAATTGTATCTCCAAAATGGTTTATGCTAAGAGTTGGCATAAAATAGTCTAATGTCAAATGTCATACACATAAAAGGTTAGGTGTCTAAATAAAAATTGACATGTCAAAGGTATAGGTCAAAGTGATCCAAACAAGGTCTAAACTATGAAAGGGGAAAAGAGTCTCTAGGTATTTTATCCAAATACAGAGTCAAAATCTAGGCTCAAATAGGTTGTGCTAGGACTTTTGACCAAATGGTGTAAAAATCTAGACTTAAAACAAAGGCATGATGTGTTTTGATTTAATCTAACAAGTTTGGAAACAAATTTGACATAGACCCAACATGAATAATCAAACATAAACATGATCAACTGGAATTATTCATAAGGCAAAGGCTTCTGAATAAAGGTTGTGTTTTCCCAAATAAAAGCACAAACAATGATGAGGATAGGCTTTGTGAACAAATAAGAAATAAATAGTTATCAAGTTTGGGTAATCAATTAACCAAAGTTATACAACTCAAAATATAAATATACATTTATCATCCCCATGAATTGAGGCCTAAACATAAATCAATCAATGTTTGAATCCAAAATTGAAAAGGTTAATTGGAAATTCAATGTTGAAGACTAAGATTTGACAAAACAAGCTAGACAATATTAGACAACATGACAGCACATAAACAAGGTCTAAATGGCATATATTACATGGTTTGAAATAATGGTATTTGATCTAAGGTAAATAATTTTTGAAACAAATTGAGAAGTGCAATGGTGTAAGCATGCTCTAATGATTGATCAATGTTGTGTTTCAAAGACTCAAAGGCAAAAACTCGATATCTGATTTGAAAAGCATAATGGTACCCTTATCAGTCAATCAACACACACACACAAAGAAGTTTATAAAAAATTAAAAGGCTCAAGTGTGGTTTAAAACATCTAGCATAACTCCTCTTTAGACAAAATAGTGACATATAAACAAATTGGTTTTGACATGGTTTATAAACAAACACATTAGTTTTAGTCTCAAAACACCATGCAAGAAAATAACAAAATACAAGTAAATCATCCAAATTCCTATCAAGGGTGTGGTAAAGTGGTGTTGACTAAAACTAATTAGTTTTTGATCATTTTAGATGGATCCCATGTATAATAATTTCACATCAACATGCAAGAGAAGCAACACGTCAATTAGGTCCATAACACTTGGCTTCTTGTAAAAAGGCCTTACCCTTTTTACAACCACTACATCCATCATTCACTTAGTGTTGTGTGATGTCCAATGTGCTCATACATCCTGGGCTTAGCCCCAATGCTAGGAGAAGGTTTAACCACTCAAAACTTTTATCCTAGTGGGGTGATCTTAGTTTATATACCCCCCCATGGAGAAGGTTTGAAGACAATGCTATGAGGTAAATTCTTAGGTCAAGGCTTTTCTAGAGAAATCGTGGGAAATAATGAAGTCCCCCTCACAAACCAAGATGAAATGACAATAAATGACAAGTGAAAGAGATTTAAAGGTTGTTTCTAGGTCACTCAAGCTATGTAAGTCATTGAGGAGAGCCTTCACAACATCTCTTTCACACCTTTGACTAAGGTACTTTGTAATAAAAATGGTGATTTTAATCCCAAAAGTACCTTAAGGGGATGGATGGGAGAGCATACATACATGATCTTTCTTTTTCCCAAACAAAACTAATTAAGCAATGATCTATTGAATACAAACTTTGAAAATGTGTTCAATTTTAAAGCACTTAATTGAAAAGTGTGGTGGTGTCCTTTTAGCCCCTTGGCTTTAAGTTGTGAACTTTTAAATATCAATCAAAAACATTCAACATAAACATGAAAAATTTTCTCTTTAAATGTCAAGTGAAAATGCCTAATTCATTTTAGAACATCCAAAAAGTGTGAAAGTATTGATTAGGCTTGTTTTAGCTTTTTTTAAGTAAATCTTATAATAAAATGGTCAGCACTTCTTTTATCTTTGAATCATTTTTTCAAGTGAAAAAAACAACTTTGAAAATTGAGCTCTCAAGTTCACACAGTTGGATCAGGTCAGATCGGATCACATAGTCAGGTCAGGTCAGGTTACACAATCCTAAGAATAAAACCATGACTTACAAAAAATGGATTTTTGCTCAAATTTTCACCTTACTTGCTTCCACACTCCAAGATATTGTAAGGAAATGGTTAGTAGGTTATTTTTAGGTTCTTATTGATTGAATTCATGGGGTGCAGTCCCACCAAGCATGCCATGTGTGAACACAGGACTACAATAGGGGGAGATTAGTATGGTGTTAGTGAATGAAATCAAATCCAAACAAAGAACACACTAAGCTAACACCCTAAGACTATCTCAAGGGGGAGAATAATAACAAAACCAAATGAGACACACAACTAGAATGAAAAGACAAATAAACCCTTCACCTTCCTTGGCTACTCCAAAAGCCTCCTTCTTTGGCTTTCTTGGCTTGTACTTCAAGAGATCTTCATCAATGGAGTATAGCCACCTTCATCTCCTCTTGGCACCTTTGGATTTGGTTTAGCTTGGTTCGACAATTTAGAATTATAAATCTAAATTTTTAATGGCTTTGGAATGATTTAAGCATTATAACTCTACATTATCCAAGATTAAAAATTAATAGGCAAGGCTTCCTATTTATAGATTTTGCAAAATGATTAGAATGAACTTAAATTGTCCATCTCAATATGGAGATGTGTGGTCATGAATAAATACAATTATGTAATTAAATATATAAATATATCCATAAATATCTAGGATAAAGAAGCATTAAAGAGTCATGGGAGGCATTAATGAGGCATGGGAGCCCCATAATCCTAATATTTTATTTATTTATTGCCTAGGGATGTCTTCCCAAGAAATGTTGTCATTTGATGATGCAATCATTCAATATCAATTTCCAAAAATAAATATTCAAAAAGTTTCATGTAAAATTAACTTAAGCTCTTAATTCATATTGATTAGCCTTAAACATGATTAGTCAACTTTGATGTAAATCTTTGTAATTGATGCATAAATTAATCAAACTAGTCAAAATATCATATTATTGGCTTGAAATTTGATTGGATTAGAAGTATAAGTCAATGTTAGATCTATTGGATCCATTATCCCATTTAGGATGTTTCCAACCCAAAATAAAAAGGCACATGTCTCATGCAATAAAATTGGTACAAAAGAGATATCCAAAGCACCTAGGTGAAAAAATGTCATTTTGACTTGAAATGATCTAATCAAAGTTAGCTAGCTCATAAATTGCATTGTCCCATTAAGTGATACTCTAGCCAAAATTGACACTTTAATATGGTAGGTTCACATAATTTAATGTGTTTTAGTGTTTTTAGGCCAAATTATGCATTTTGGTAAAAATTGGTCAAAAGCCTAGTTGGAGGTTATTAGTGGCTAGTTTTAGGTGTCTGCACTTCTTCAACTAAGCCCACTGGGCATGAAATAAATATTGTGGTCTCATATTACACCCTATCTAAGCAAGGATATTATTCAAGTCCTCTTACTCAAACTTGGCCCAACATGGGATGACCCTAGGCTATGGGTTACCTAAATTTTGGGTCAGACTTCTAAGGTTTTTTATGAGTCTAGATCCTTAGATGTAACAATATAGTCCCTTTTTACTAAACTTATGATATTGGGATGAAAAGAAAGATAAATTCATGAATGGATATCTATACTAAATGTAGTGATGTACCAAATGTTCAATGATCCACTTTTACCTTAGACACTTTTATTACTACTAATGAATTCAATCAAGATAAGGACTGGTCAGATTTTAGAAGAGGTTGCAAGCATGAGTATTTTATATGAAGGATAGAAAGATACCTACAACTTTAAGGATAAAAAGAGATAGGTCTATATGAGACACTATGGATTTATGACACTTTAAGAAGAATGTCACCAGCTAACACTTCATATAACCTACAAGAAACTAATAGAATTGAAGTAAGGTACATGAAGAAAATAGAGATGATGAATAGAAACATACACGCTACACATCAAAATTCAAAAAAAACAATTATCATTCAACTAAAATCTGAAAAACTATCTTATATTGCTTCAAGAGAGTGTTACAAAGTGATTTTGGAAGATATTCACTATCTCTAGCCAAGGGATCCAAACAAAGAGCTCAAAGCTAGTATTTATAGGAAAAGAGATCCAGAGAAAAATGGCACTAATGAGATCATTAATGATACTAATCCCATTTAATACAACCATCACTACAATCCTTCTTGAGCCTGTTCCTACATTAATGTCATTCAATTCTTTTCTGGCATGATGAAAAATCAAGACAAGTTGTAGGGAACAATCTTAGCTACCACATGGACCTTCTCAAGCTTCTCTGTATCAAAGTATTTATTGCAAGGGTAAGGTCTTCATATTTAAGACCATGCTTTTGTCTACTTTTATCAGCTAAGAGTATGGCTCAAGATGTTCCTCTATTATTTACATATATCTACCTTTGCTTTGAAATGTGATCATAGGTCTACTATAGATTGAAAAATAATTTAAATTATTAGTTTTCATATAGTTGATACATCCACTTTGACATATCTATATCGTATGATCAGCTAGTATCCCACCCTAATCTATATTAGGTCAAAAAAGGGCCTATTCTGTCTCTGTAGATTCTTAATGGTACTATTTGATCCCAAAATATATGCTCATAGTCCAACTGGGATCATTTTCAGGCTCAATTCTTTTGTATTTACCTTAGTAAAAAAACTGCCCCTTCAACATTCATTGAGAGTCTTGACCTTTCCCCCTTTGCTCATTGGCCATCAATTATCTAACTCAGCCTATTAACCCCTTAAACCATCTTGCACCTTTGATATCCTTTGTACAAACAAATGTGATCCCTAGATATTTACTTGACTTATTAACTATGTCTAAGTTGATGCCACTTGGTATCCCCACGTTGATTCTCAAGATCCTATTATTATCTTATATACTTCTATATTTAGGCCATGTGGTGGCCTCAAATTCAATCTAAGCTCTTTGACTTTTCCAACCTCAATTTCACTATTGATCTACCTTTGTATTCTCAAACACACTCTGTTAAATTTTTTTAGACCCACTAACCTGTCTTTACCCACTCATCATTAGATTCGATCTAGACACCCAATATTTAGACACTTTTCAATCCATCATTTAGTTGGGGACCCCTTTGACTTGATCACATGTCATTAGATCTAAATCTATGATTGAATGTGAGCCATTGATTTACCTGGGCCCCTTAACCTATCAGTGATCGCTTACCATTAAATCTTCTAATGATCAAACATCAATCATTGATCTTGATTTTTTAATCCAAATAGCTATTCCATGGGGTTTAAAATTTACATTTATATACTTGTATTAATGTATATGCTACCATCACTGATATATTTGAATACCAATGGTTATTTTCCATTACTTAAATTTGACATCTGCACAACCATCAATTGATGTTTATGGGAATGTCAATGATGTCTACATGACCATCAATCTTTGGACCCTAATGGATGACTATTCAAATTAATTTTGACACTTGCACTAACATCACTTTGCTAGAAAAACTTCTCCAATCTTTTAGACTTTTGATTTTGGTCACTTTGTCTCAGACTTATGTTTTGGCCTTTTTATATTGGATAATTCATCTAATGTAAATGATTTCAAAATTTTACCTTTAGGACAATTTCCTTAAAATAATTTTGCCTTATACCTTTTGTTGTGGGATTTATACAAAACAACTTCCCTAAAATAATTAGTCTTTGGAACTTATGCTTGCAGACAAAATTTATGAGAGAATGAAGTCTTAGATATCTTTGTTTCAAACAAAATGTCTAAAACAATTCCCAACACTTGGTTAAAAAATCTTGAAACATTTTCTCCCTAAAAGAATTAACACTTATCCAAAATAAAAGCTTGAAATAATTATCCAAGGACTTATCAAAATAAAAGTTTTTCACTTAGCTTTTAGCTCACATGCTCTTTTAGACTTGTGTAACTTGCCCTGATGTTGGATCTTTGAAGGCTCAAATGAATTATGAAAACCTAAAGCTTGTGCAGACTTATTCCAAGGATTATAATTGCTTTGATCATCATGAAAACCTAATCATACCCTTTACCTCACTCTATATACTTGTCCCTCATAAATTGACAAAATAAGCTTAAAGTGTTTCAAAATATTTGCAAGCTATGGGTGATCTTTTGACCACTCATTCTATCAATAATTTGGTCTATGTGGTCAAACCATTCCTAGGCAAGCTCTCTATGTGGGCCAAATGTGGCCAACACATATATTAACTTTGAAAATAAATCATCCACGTATACATATGATGAAGATAGTTCTTTTAGTATCATGTATGTTTTGCACTTATATTTATTCAAAGGTGTGATGATGATGATGATGATGATGATGATGATGATGATGATGATGATGATATCCTCGTGGTGTGATTCCAATTAGTTATCCACTATGTTGGTGGTCATACAATAATCATAGGGCCATTATTTTCCAATTATAACAAGATAATGAGTCTCATATGTCTTTATGTCAATCATTTCAAAATCCTATTGTAGATTCATGTTAGACACGTTTATATCTACATCTTTAAGCCTTCCAATAGGTTTTATTTGACTATATTCTATCAAACTCAAAGTAATAGGATTGTATCTTAGATTCAAACTTTAAATGGATTCCTAAGTGGATTTGAGAATCAAATTTATGGTTCTCCTGAAATAAAAACAACATTAAGAACTTCATATCCATTGATTTCAATGTCCATTCTTTTATCAACATCCCATGTCTTTTTAATTTTAACATACCAAACCACTTGCTTTGTTATTTTTGGTCCTCTTTGTGTGGAATATAAAAATTTATGTAATAAATTTTTAATATTATGGGATATATCTTCATTTCATAGGGTACTTACTATTTTTATCAAGTTTGTCAAAGATTTGACTACTCCCTCTTGATACAGGATTCAAATGATCTATCCATATATTTAGGCATTAGCTATCACAAGATCTCCTTTACTAACATTTTGATTATAAATTGACTATAATATTTAGGATAATTCATTTATTATAACTTTATCTCTCATAGGATCTAAATACCTATTATCTAGCACATTTATATGTTTTTTAAAGACATCCCTAGAGGTGGAAGACCTTGTTCTCTATGTTGATTCCTAGTAAAAAGTTAGATAAAATCTTGTTTTTTAGGATGGGAATATATTTGTAGACCCTGTAAATAACATTTAATGCTAAAATAATGCATGTGTATCCATCCTCTATACACACTTAACCTATGCTCAAATCCACAATTTTTAACCCTTTTTATTCTATTTATATATGGATGACACTCTACCTTAAAACAAATTTGATACTAAATATTCATATTCCAAATTTAATATAGCCTAAAATCATCCCTTAACTAATTCATACTTCTAATTTGGTTGCATTTTCTCAGAAAAAATTATTCTTTCAAGATAATCTTATTGGTTGGTAATGTCTAAATCTATTGGCTTCATCCTCTTACCAAATAATGGCTAACTACTCAAATTTAAATTTACCCCAATGGATTATCCCACACATTATTTGATCCCAAGTCAAATAAATCCAAAAATAATCACACTATAAACACACTTTCCATTCATTTTTCCACTAGAGGCTTCTATTTTATAAATTACCATAATTATCTGACTACACATTGAGAGGAAATTACCTATTATTCTCAATTTTGAGTTCCTAAAATTGAAGACTCCTAGAGATCAGTAGATTACACCATCAAGGTCATAAGTCATTGTTCAATCACTTAATCACACCAAGATTTCACCAAAATATATCATTTCACTAGTATTGTGCACACACAACTATAGTATGATAATTACGTGGAGTTTTATCTCTCTTCAGAGTATTGGTACGTAGGTAGTGCTCAACACACGAGGTGTTGAGGTCAAGCTCAAATTCATCCACTAACCCATTTTTCCCCATTTCACTACATTATTCTTCCTCATAATTAAGATAGGGTTTTGAGTGAATAATAAGACATACAATGACTTTTATGATGAATTAAAACATCTAATTACACACAAAATATCTACAAATGGAGGCACACCCATTAGAAATTTCATAAAGTGAAAAAACCCTAACAGATGCCAATGCACCCTATAGAAAATATCATAGGTCATCCTTATCCAAAATTAAAACATGGCCTATTCTTTATTTGTAATGACCTCACATATTCCCATAATTAATTACATAGTCTTTGTTATAGTGCATCCAATCTGAGTTCTAGCTAATTTTTTTCTCTATTACTTCCATTTTTCTCATTTATACAAAAATTAAGTTTAAAATTGGTTACAATATTTCATTCATCATGATTTACTCAAAAAATTATCTTAATTTATTAATCTCTAATTTTGATAAAACATATTAGTGAACCCGTTTATTGTTGAATTTTGTAAAACCCTAACCATTCATGTTACTAGGATTTATTTCCTTCTTTTTATTTTTCCTATTTTTGTATTATATTTTTTTATATTTTGTAAATTCTTTGTTGACAATAATCTTCTGAGTTTCTATTTCACATTTTATGCAATATAATTAGGTTTTTTCTACCTCTCTTAGAATAATTTCTAGACTAAGTGGTACTCAATTTTAGCATACTCAAATTTATTTTTGTAAGGAGCATAATATGGATAAGAATAAGGGTATATCATGACCTTATAATAATAATAAAAATACAAATATGTACAAGTGCATGAAAATATTTTAGAGCATGAATAGTATAATCAAGAGAACATTGACTCTTAAGGTGAACATCAAGATGTAATTCCACCTGTTAATGATGAATCACCAAAGCCTAATAAAGTGCAAGTTATTAATAATTTTCAACAAACAATTCATAAAGAAACTAAATATTATCATAATATCTTGTAAACTCCTTTAAAAATAAAAAATGCAAGCATGGCTCAATCATATAAGACATTTACTACTATGGGTTCCTTTCATATCTCTCCATCACTCAATACAAATTTTATACCAAAATATATTATAGGGGAAACCCAAGGTTTTAAAAGATAAATATGCCAATCTCTACTCAATCAATTTGTACACCACCTTTGGTTATCACACATTCTACTCTTAATGTACAATCTATTATCTATAACATTGTAGATATATAGACTAAGGTGTTACATTTGTAACAAGCTATTTCTAAACCTAATTAGACCCTTGACTTGCAAGATTTATTATATATTCATTGGCTCAACATTTTTTAGCCTATCCTTTACCACCTAGTTTTGTGACACCTAAACTTACATTGGATGATGGAAAAGGCAAACCCAAGAAACATTTGAGATAATTTCACATAGCATGTTTATATTGTGCATCCAATGATAAGTTTTGACTAAATTTTTTCCTAATATTTTAAAAGGGTATGCTTTAAGATGGTTTTATGATTTACCATATTAGTTAGTTAATGCATTCAATCATTTGGAAGATTTATTCCTTACACATTTCTCAATTAATATATGTGAATTCATATGCTCAAATTTATATCTCAAACAAAAATCCAATGATACTAGCATATATTATGTATTACATTATAAGACCAAGCAATCCAAAATGATGAATCATGTGGTAGATAAATAATTACAAGACATATTTAAACATATTTTATTTCACCTTTACATGAATATATTATGATTAATAATTTTAAATAATTCATGGATTTATGCCACACAGTTAAGGAAAAAGAGGTTAATTTTTTGGTAATGAATAAGCTAAAGTATGTAACTAACCTAGTTTCTATTTCTCATGTAAATAATCTGAGTAAGCCACTATACAAGGTCATACAAAGTAAAAATAAGAGTGACCAAAATACAATAGTGAACACAGTTTCTAAACCTACTTCACATATCATGCCATTCACTCTTCTAAGGATATAGTTTAAAAACTTACCAAAAGCACCCTACAAGTTGTTACAAAATTTATTCAAATGTCACCACATATCACTCCCTCCCATTAGATAGGTTGATGTGAGAAAACCTCTTCCAAAAGGATTTAATCAAGATGTTTTTTGTTATTTTCATAGAAAACCAAAGTATACTACCAACATTTGCATCAATTTTAGACAAAATATATATAAATTAATATATAATAACATCATTGATGTAGGTGCATTTACCGATAATACAAAGGCACAACCAAGTGAGAGTATAAAAATGAAGATCTTCAGTTATCCTTTTCCTAAGCATACAAGCTAGGAAACAACAAATAAATCATAATTTCATTACACATATAATTTACACCCTCCACCAACTTCTTATCATCCTCAAATAGAGGTGCACCATCCTTTAAATGGAATCATTGGTGCATATCATTTTTTAGTGCCATCTAGACCACTTATCACATTAGTAGAGCATGAGATAGTTGATGATGATTTTTATTTATACTTTTTAATCATTCAATCTTACATTGATCATTAGATAATATAGATTTTCATGGTTGATAATGGTTCAAGTGTTAATATTTGCACTATCACACTTCTCTCTTATTTTGGACACATACAAAAGGATATACTTCCTAAAATAATAATAATAATAATAATAATAATAATAATAATAATAAAGAGATTCAATGGACATGTTCAATCTTTTATTGGTGAGATAACATTACCACTATAGGTTAGTATAGCACATGTGTCCACCAAGTTTAATAAAATTACCTAGTGTAAGAGTATTTTATATATTATTAGGATGTGCTTGGATTTAGTATCTTCATGCATTACCTTCTATAGTACACATATTTTTGAAATACATTTTTCCTAATGAGCTTATCATAGTTCATGGTATTCCATATGAATACCCCCTCCAATAAAAATTTATTGTTCTCACACATTATACATTATCTGAGCAACATAAAAAGGTTCAACCTATTTAGTGAATTCAGACACAAGTGTTCAAATTTATAAGGAACCCTATCCTTGAAAATCCACTTAATTAGTGATTTGTCATAGATCCTAGAAAGCCATTCTCTACTCCATCACATCCTAGACTGATATTATAATGCATTGAGAGTGTTCCATAAATAATTCTAACACGGAGATATAATACTCCATAATGGAATCTTAAGAGTCCTAAATCTCACCATACTAAACAAAACATAGTATAGTATAGATTATCAACATGATATTGGCACTTATGTTATAGACCCAAATTAGTTTTTTAGATTTTGACCTAAGACCAAATAATTCACAACGGCATGATACATTCAACTCATGATAAGTCATCATTATTATGTTATATAAGGACATATTGGTTATAATGATCTTGTAGGATTCATGAGATAGTATATTCCTTTTACAATTTTATATATATATATATATATATATATATATATATATATATATATATATATATATATATTCAAAAATACAAAAAAAATGGAATATTTCAAAAAATCTAAACCTATGCATGATATGTGTAGTTCATTTACATCAATTTATTTATGCTTAAATATATAAATTACCTCTATATATTCATTTTTATATCAAATATTTTTAGGTGTACTTAAGTGAGATTTAGAACATACAAGTTTTCACTTTTAGATGTAGTTGTAGATAGTGATATTATTTCAAACCTAGAAAATTTACATAGAAAAATCCCTCTTTGATAGATAATAATACACTAAACTCTTGTCCAATTCCACTAGATTTTTTATAATGAACACACACTCTAATTTATTAGATACAAAATATTCATAGGCCTTTTACATATTTTGTGCATCACAACATGTTCACTAGGGGAATCTTTTACTCAATTTGTATCACTATATGACTATCCCTTCTATTTCTATTATAGTATATTACATTGTGTGCATATTTATACATTTTATCACTTAATTTCACATTGTTGTCATACTATATACTTGAGTTTTTTAATACATTAATGTTACAAATTATTTATGTAGATTGATTTCACTTATTCATGCATGTTTATCGTGTTTGATTCTTTGCTTCATGTTTTGTGTGTATTCATTACTCTAGATTGTGAACATTTGAACATGTCCTTGGTTTAGGATCTAAGACTTATTATGTGTTTATATGTGTGTGAGTAAAATTTTAACATGTCTCTTATATATGGCCCCTTTTCCTTCTATTTTTTATGTGCTTTTGAATGTGCTCTTTGTGTATATGCCATGGCCATGACCCTTATTTGTTATTTTTTTATCATTTTAAAATGCCATGATACATATAATGAACCTCCCAAAAAATTTAATATCATAATCAATATCATTCATATTCCTTGATTATTTCTATATCTATTTCAAGTACATAGTATTGATTATTTATTCATTACGTGCCTAATTGTTAACATCTATCTAGACATGACTCTATGTATGCTTGGTTTTACATGTATTATAAATTACTATTTATATCAAATAAATAATATGATGTCATGATTTCCAATGTTACCATTACTATTCTAGATTTAAATATTTTATATAACATCAATTGTATAACTTTTTATTTTGAGTTATGTTAATGTGCGGGATTCACAACTCACCTTAAAAGGAAATACACAATGGTTTATCTTAGAAACTAAGCTGAAATTGTCCATTGCATAGATATAAAAAGATAATACTTAATAAGTTCATCACAATTCATACTCAATTTTTTCCCAAAAATTATACTTAGACATAACCACACCATTTGGACAATAGTGCAAACCGTAGTTATCTAGAACAATGTGTTTTCATCCTAGAATTTAAAAACAACATTTTCCATATTTCTTTATTTTATACTCAATCTATATAATACTTTTTAGTGGTTACTCATAAAAAAATTTCAGATTTATACATAATATTATCATGAATTTGTCCCAAATTGGGGGCATCATGTGTGGCTTGTGTTCTAAAATGTTATGCATATTTTTAATTAGTTATCAAAATAAAATATACTTAAATATCAGATTTTGTGCATGTGTGTGGCACATGATCACTTTCTTGCTTAGTTTGTGTACTAATTTTTGAAGAAAGGATGGTAATTCATGTCATTATCTATGTTATATGCACCAAAATCAAATCATACTATTTTTTTCACTAATTCTACACCATAATGAATCTTATAATGTCTATAGTGGTTGATTAAAAAATTTCACCCCTTGTACAAGTTTTACACTAGAATGATCTATTAGAATTCATACAACTATTCCAAGCTATGATAATAGCTTGAGTTATGTGATGATGGATTCAAATGTATCTTGATTTTTTAAGTAAATTATCCCACCAACTAGGATTGGGGCATGCATATTCCAATCCAAGTGTTTCAATGAAAATAAATCTCCAAGGGTTCCACCCACTCCAGTCACCAATTTTTCACCAAAAAAGACAATGATTCACATACATGAAAAAAGTGTATTTTTCCTTGTTATTTTATCTATAAGTTTCTTATCTTTACTTTCAAATTTTCATCCTAAGTAAAGATTGATTTATACATGCTTCACTATAAGTTTTACAAGAATCAAAAATTAGTATGTGATATACATATAAGCCTACTCAAAATATGTAAGCTTAGGTATAGATATATTCCTTCTAATCTATTAATTTTTTTCTATATTACTAAAATAAAGGGGGGGTTTAGTCACTAAAATTAACATTTAATTCTAAAACAATGCACTCGGGACCATCCTCTATGCACACTTAACCTATGCTCAACTTAAACCACTTTTTTTCTACTTGTATGCAAATGACCCTTTACTTTAAACTAACTCTGATACTAAGTATTCCTATTCCTCATTATAAATGTCCTAAGATCATCCCTAGATTGATTTAGACTTCTATTTTTTATTCTTTTCTCTTCATACAAAGCCATACTTTCAAGACAATCTCATTGATCAATAGTGTTAGAATCTATTAGTTTCATACTCTCACCAAATAATAGCTAGTTTTTCAAATTTAAATTTACACCAATGGGTCATCCCACATGTTTTTCAAGCCTAAATCAAATAAATCCCCAAAGGATCAGTATATAAACACACTTTACATTCATTTTTTCACTAAAGGATTCTATTTTGAAAATTTTTAGAATTATCTTACTATACATTGAGAGGAAATTACCTATTCTTCCCAATTCTAAGATCTTACAACCTAAGAATCCTAGAGCTAGGTCTAATTACACCTAGAATTTCACAAGTCATTATTCAACCATCTAATCATACTAATATTTCACCAAATTATCACATTTCACCATTATTATACACACACCATTGTAGCATGGAATAAACACATTTATTTTGATACCTCTAAAAAGTATTGGTATGTAGGTAGTACTCAACACATGAGGTTTTGAAGTCAAGAAAAAAATCAGCCCCTAACCCATATTTCCCCATTTCACTAAATTTGATCTTCCTTGTCAATGAACTAGGGTTTTGAGTGAAGACTAAGATAAAAAATGGTTTCTATGACAAATCTAAAACATCTATGTACACACATAGGATATACAAGTAGAGGCATACCAAACATAAATTTCATAGAGGGAAAAAACCCTAATAGACACTAGCATGGGTTGGCCTTATCTAAATAGTGTGGCCTTGTCCCAGAGTAAAATAGAGCCTTGTTCTTGATTCATAATGACTTTACATAGTCCCATATTGTATTACATAGTCTTTATTAAAGTCCATCAGATCTGAGTTCCAGATAGGTTATTTATATTTAGTACTTTCCCCTTTCAACACATTTATAAAAATAATAAGGTTCAAATTAGTCATGTGTAATATTTATATATTTGATGTATCTTGATTTACTTAGTAGTTTATCTTAATTAGTTTAATAATTTATTAATTTAAAACATTGATAAAATAATGCCATGTTCACAATTTTCACTATCTTTTATTTCCAATGTTTCTCTAAAATCAGGGGATTATTAGTATTATGTATCCTACAATTCTATAATATCTGTAAATTGTTTCTCATTGTGAGTTAAAAGGATAAGTTCATGTGATATGGTTCATTTCTCCACACATGTAATAAGTAATAGATTTGCATGATTCTTTATTCCATTGCCTTTAATTTTGATTACATCCATGATAACTTCCCTATCTTTGAAGTGATCCACAACCTTATTATTGACTAAAATATCCTCCATTTTGATTTTGAGGAGAAGAAGGTGCCCAATTTGGTTATTTTTGTGGAAATGTATCACTCCATCCATATGGGTATTAAGGTGATAGGGGTGTACATCTATTTTGATAATAAGGATAATTAGGAATCCACCCTAGTGTATATTATGCAACTGAGGGGCCCCATCCACCTTGTGTTGTGACCTGAACATAATGAGCTAGCATACTTGGTTTTGGAATAGGAAACTATTACACAGTGACTATAAAGACATTTTAAATGATGTCCTCTTTTATCACTGGGAGATCCCTACAATATTTTTCACCCTGGTTATGGTATTATATACAAACTAAAAAGTACACTTCATAACTGCCACACATAGTGTTGTAGTAAATGACAATTTATAGTTGAATGTCATAGGATACAATATACTTCACATAACTTTATTTTTATCTTTAGAAAATTAATTTTGGTGGTTTCCATTTTTTCCACACTAATTCACCAAATAAACAATATTAGTTTCTTCCCCTCCTATATTCATCCATCTTACATAATCCTACATCTAACTTGACATCATTTTTCGTAATGCTAGGAGGGTATTCTCCACAGTCCTCTATTTCTTTAACTCTAATCGCATCAAATATTGCCTCTAATTTTTTGGTAAAATTATATTTTTATATATCAAAATGAATATTACTTTGTATTCATTCTACAAATCACATAGATTTTTTTGGATCTTAAAACTAAAAATTCACCATATTGATCACATCATAAAATTGGTGATCATAATCCCTTATGGATTCTCTATGTTTTTATCTAATTTATTTCAAATATATAATGGTTTTACTAACACACTTTTTCATCTCCATTACCCTATAAATTTATAATTGAAATTTTTAAGGGTCATATATGCTTGATTATTCTTAAAAATGAACTACAGAGATCAATCATTTAAAGCTCCTATAAGTTCATGCTTCTTGTATGTATCATCTATTACACCCTTAACATGAAACTTCATTTTTCAAGTCAATAGTATTATTCCAGGTCAATTGACCCATCATATGACATCAATGTAATAAAAATTCCTCTGGGTAATGATATTTTTCTTATAATTGGGCTAGTTATGGCTGGTTTGAGTGATGATTACACTAGTATCTATGAACTAGATGTGATGGTGCTTGGTATACTAAAATTATTAAAATAAATGGTTGTCTTATCTTCATCTCCACTTTCATTCTTATGTTTTTCTAATATTTATACAAATTATTCAAACCACTTCTTAATTACTATTAAATCTTTGAATACCTTTATTCTATTATTCTCTATAATTAAATAGTCATAGGAGATGCATTCTCTTGAAGATAATGAAACATACTTGTAGTGTATATTGTGACCACCTCTAAACCCAACTTGAACATATGTTTCATCATCACTTCTTAGAAATAATTTTATTCCAGTTACAATTATAATTATTTCCTTTATAGTTTATCACTTAACATATTGTTAAGTTGTTCTAAATTACCTTTAATAGGATATTCAATGTATTTGTGTTCTTATTCGTCATCTCTTTTCATGTTTTTTTTCCATTTCCCAATCATTATTTACATTATCTTTAATCCATTTTTTCCTTTTAGTATTTTATAGTTATTTATAACCTTTAGACTAGGTTTCTTCTTTTGTCTAATGCTTCTCATTCTCTTCATATCTTCCATTATACTCCTACTTGAAGCTACATTTATCCATTCATCTTCTACATAATTTTTATTTTTCCATCCTTTTTTTGTTGCAACTCTTTTTAAATCCCCCTAATTATTTTTTCATCTTGATCCTCTACTTTATCCATTCCATAGGTTTTGGTTTACGTTACCTAGTTCATATCTTCTTCATGAATCTCCCTCTAGTTCACATCCCCATATTTTGATACTTGACTACTCCATGTCAGTTTAAATTGGCACCCTATCCTTTTCTAAAACTAACATTTCTAAAAACACTATAAACAACTTCAAAAATAATTCATCTAATCCCTCTAACAAATAAATTATATGTAGATTCAAACTTAACATACCCCTACATTAAAAATTTAGTAACATACTTATAAATTTTAGTCTTCACCCAATGTTCAATCATACAGGTCTATTGTGTGTCTAGGTTACACAAACATTCTAATGTTTCTTAGCTCCATAAAAAATGTTCTATTTCATAGGTTATGAATCAATAGTATTGTAATATAGATAAACATGTTGATACCAACTCAATAAACTTGGACTAGAACATTTCATAGATTTATTTGTGAATATGATTATAAATTATATCCTTTACATACACTCCCATTCCTACACACTCTTCCTCTACAAATTTACATATCCTTAAATCTATCTAATTCTCAAGGTCCCTTTGACATTTGGGTTTTAGCAATGAAAACATTATTAGCAATGGTCCCTAAAATCTATCATTAATACATGTTATATGTTGTAGTCTCTAAACATTGCAATGGGACCCAAATTCATATAAGAATTATAAACATAACTAAATCCAAACTTAGTGCACTATCATACACAAAACTTATTTTTTTTATTACAGAAACATCTACACTTATCATTCTTATTCTTTTTTTAAATAAAACTAAACCATTATATGAGAATATATTCATTCACAAAGAAATATCTACTAAATAATTTAAATTTTTAGGGTTATAAAGTTTAAGCCCTAGGTTATTAAAGGGGCTAAGTATGATAAATCAAGGTATAAATTATGCAATAAATACAACCATAGATTTTTAACAAAATTGACATAATTTAACCTCTCTAAAAATAACAATGAATTATGTAAACAAGTACTTAGCTATAAACTAACTAAGATAGAAGATCTAGAGGCTAAAAACTAGGATAGGAGATGATCTGAGTGTCATAGATAGGATCCAAGTGTCAAAACCCTTCCTAGACAATAGTTCCCTAATTATATAGTAGCACCAATAGCACTAGTGTCCTCTTTTTGGTGATAGTGTTTAAGCTTTTGGGTGCACTTATGTCTAAGTTTGCCAAGTTTTTTCCTATCTACATAAGTTTTGGCTCCATATCGATGACTTATTTTGATTGACTTTATATGTAAACCCTAGACCTACATGTTTATAGGGCATCTAATTGGCACAATTCTCAAAACATGATGTTAATGGGGTAGGCTAGACATCCTTAACACCCTATTGTGATGAGAGTTTCCTACATACCAATACATTAATAAGGGATCAAGCTTGATGTAGTTCTCCCCACCTAAGTGCTAGTGAAAATGAAATTGAAGATAGATGAATGTTGGTTTAATTAAGTGTTCTTGAGACTAGAAATATGAATAATTTGAGCTTAAGAATGTTATAAACGGATATATCTATAACTAGGGTAGAATAGGGATTAAAAACCTTGATTTTGGATAACTTTTTCTATGTTAATTTATGTTATTTTCATCTCATTTTCATCTAGTGAATATAAGACTAAAATTCATGTATATATATTATTCTATTGCTTATGTGAGTTTTAAAAGAGGTATATTCTAACCATATATTATTGTTGATTTGAAAATATATCCATTGGTGAAAAAAAGTGATAAAAGGATAGTAGTTCCCAAACTAGGACACTAACACAATTGGCACTACTGTCCAAGTTATGCTGCTAGTGTTTAGGTGGTAGAACCTAAGGCACTAGGGGTTAAGATGTTAAAGTGAGGGTTTGAGACTACTTTAGGGATTTTTTTGGCCCACACAAAGGCTAGATAAGTGTCTAAATAGGCCCTAAGATAGGTCTAGGGCTAAGCTAAAGATGGTTGGTCTCAAATAACACTATTATCACTCAAGTGTTATTTTTAGATAATTAAATTTCCCCGCCCCCCCACTTTACTATAGAAATGCAAAAAAATGAAATTACTATGATAAAGGAAAATAAATGTACCTAGACTTAACTAAGAGGTGAAGTTTGTGAATCTAGGTTTGAGTGTGTGAATTATGCTCCATTATGTGTCCTACAAATGAAATTTGCATAGATCATTCCTTACTTAAGAGATATCAAAATCAAAGACAAAATTGATTAAATAAATAAGGGAGAATAAAGGAATGAATACACCTCACTAGGTAAGCTTACTAATGCATAAACCTTGTGACATCTTGTGTATGTATATAGTGATCAATTAGTGAATGACTTGGATGGATTTGATGTCTTGCTCAATACCCATGTCTGTGAGACTGAAGAAGTCATTCCAATTTTGACTCCATCATTTCCCACCCCTACTTAGTGGATAATGACCTATGAATAACTTGGATTGGACTGATGGTGTGTCTAAACCTCTTATTTAAGTGGCTCAAGAACTCAAGTAGACTATGAATCCATCATTACCTACCCACGTGTAGTGAATGCATTGAAAAATGAAACTATGTGATGTAAATAAAATTATATAAGGTGGATATGGGCCACTCAAAAACTCTAAAATGTAAAATTTCTCTGGGCTACTTGGGAATGTAAGATGTCTTTGGGCCATTTAAAAATGTAAGATGTCTTTGGGCCACTTGAGAATGCCAACCATTGTAGATGGAATAAGGCTTAAAATTTGGATTGTGCTAGTGAAAATGGTGTTTGTATTAATAATATATAGAATGACATGAAGTTTCACATTCCATATAATCATCTAGATAAATCATATATAAATAATATGCCATGTACATGCCCCCAAATCTAATATTTATGCATATAGATTCTAGATTGATTTATAATAATATGTATCTAAGTATATGAAATTGAAATAGGAATGATAATTTTATGGATGATGCCCCCAATTTGATTAAATTGGTATGAATATATTCTAAACTGAGAAAAAAATGGTAATCTATAAATAAACATGTACAAACCTAGACTATACCTATTGTACTTTTTTGGCCAATCTATTACCTGTTGTATGTTTTTGGCCAATCTATAATTTCCTTAAACTAGGACTACTAGACAATTACACCATATATATACAATAGCATTGGTGGTGCTAATTTCCTACTTTGGGTACTAATTTCTAATTGTACTAATTTCTATGCAATTAAAATTGGTATTTGTGTGACTGGTTCCCACTATGTTTTCCTGAAACTAATTTTTGTATTATGTGCTTCTATGCTGAAAACTATACTCTGAGTGTATTTGGATAGCCTGATCTCTGTGACAAACCTCTATGAATTCCCCCTCTTTTAAGTGGTGTTGTTAAACCTATGAAATAATTATCCTCAACATAAAAAAGCTCTATGTGATCTGTGTTAGCTAGAGCATATATGATATATGCATAATAAACCAATATAATGTGCATATATGACATCAAAATGTAAGATAATTTGAGAATAGGTTTATAATTTATAATGTATGTTAGATCTAGCATTCACAAGTCTATCAATATATATATAAGAAATGTAAACATGTGTATGAATAATAATCTAAGAAATAAATTAACTACCTAAGGGATGGGGCAGCATATCCATCAAGGTACCCATGGATGAAGGAGAGATGCATGAGGTCCCTCATAGAATCTAAAACTAAAGTGTGTAATAAGTAAGATAAGTGTCATGGCCATTATGCATACATAAAATCATATATACAAAACACATGAGGCACATAATATAGGCTAAGTGGACATAATACAAGGTACATGGGCACATGTCACTAAATCTAAAAAAGTAATACATACAAGAACATGTTCAAATGTCCACATATGTAAATAAAACTTAGGTTGGATTAGATCCACATGGAAGGACATATTAAAATGTCCATATACATAATTAGGAATATATCCATAAGGACATGGGCACATGTCCAAAGCATACATAATAATGAAAAGAAGTGGAATAGAGTCATAGAATAATGGCATGTTCAAATGACCTCAAATAGATGTAGAAGCATAGATGCACAATCAAGTCTAAACTGGTAAATATAAAAATGAAAGTATGCATAAACATGTAGTATAAATATATATAAGAGTAAGGATGTACATACACTAATTCTAGAGTAGTAGTAGTTGACAAAAAATATTAGTGTATTATGATGTAGAGTATATGAATATGTAACTTAGTAATCATAAATTTGTATAGGATTCCCCCAAATAGGATAATGTTTCAAATGAGGACCCCTTGTATCTAAGTCTATTCCTTAGTGGGTAGGTAGTATTAAATATAGATATATGTACTGGACCTAGGTCCTGTAAATATTTGCAAACACTCAAATAAAATAAGTGAAGCATGTATATATGATAAAATATGACTATACTAAGATATCTAGCATATGTATTACTTGAAAAACATAAGAATTATAAACATGCCAATGCATACAATCTATAATTTTTGAGTAAATATTTGAATAATTTGTATGTTTTGACATATCATATTTTTTTTATTTTCTAGATATAAGCTATGTACAATCAACATGAAAATGAAACTATACACAAGGAGCAAGAATTAATGAAACTATGTACAAGTAGGGAGGAACATACTAATTGATGAGTCTCATGTGAAACTCACTATAAATATGGCATGTGTGAAAAATAGGCATGGTAACCTCTCATGAGTGTGATTGATATGTTATAGTTGAATTAAGTTGTTGTATGACTATGAGTATTTTTCATTGTTAGTATCATAATAATCATAATAACTAGATTATTTTGCTCATCATTATCATCTTGATTTTGAACCAATAGAATGCTAGTGTTGACTTTAATTGTATCTAAATGAGCATAGGGAATTACCTCATACTATGGAGTTGACCTTTCTAAATTTTTATTTGTAATATTTTCTATTACTATGACATTTGAAATTGTGCTTATTTTAGGCATATGGTGTTTTGGAGGCTCTTTTGTTATAAAGCCTTTTGAGAATGCTTGTTGATTCTAATTGATTTTGATTTTTGAGCATTAGTTCCTACTCTTTTTGTAATATTTCCTATGTATCTAGATATTTTGCCTTGATAAACTATATATGTGAATGATTTGCCTTAGGATGTTCAATAAATCATAAACCTTGTTGACCAACATTATCAAATTCTAAAATATGAATAATGATGCCTTGGGCATGTTTACCCAACCCTTGACCTTTATAATAAAATTATTTTAGATAATTTTGACCAAACCCATACTATTTTGAAAGTGGCAACTCATTTTGGAGAGGTATATTTATATCTTTCACTTGCTTTACTTGTGCTTGTTATATTGTTTCTTGATTTGATTTTGCTTTGCAAACCTTTTGTTATTCTGAGTTATGCTTTGGTAGCCACTTTTGTATTATTTTTCAATTTAATCCTTTTTTAATATGTTCCTATATCAATATGGATTACTTAACTAATTTATCTTATTTAGGTTCCTCATTATTAATGATGTGTTGTATATGTTTTTTCAATGCCAAGCATGAATCTATGTGATGACTATGCATTTTATGGTATGCATAATAGTATTTAGATCTCCTTACTAGATGTAAAGGAGGTAGGTTTATCAACTTAGATTTAATCATTTTCCTTAAAATCTCACTTAAAATTATGTTTTATCTTGCAATACTTTTTTAATCATTGGATGTAGATGCACTTTGTTGTGACTTCTTATTTTGATATGTAACATTGCTTACCACAAATTGACTAGGTGGTAAAGATGTATATACATGACTGACACTAGTGTTCCCTAAAGGATTTTATTTTGTAATCTAATTTTCCAATATTTTCATCTTTTCATGTAATATCTTATTTTTATTTTTTAATTACGTAATTAGATTTATCATACTGATAATTTTATCAAATATAGTCTCATAAGTGAAAACCCTAGCTTCTTTTGATTGAATATGTAGGAACACACCCTATAGAGAAGATATATTAATGGAAGGGTTTAAAAGATGGATAGGCTAAGTATAGATATTTTAAATAGTAGTATAGGATACCTCACCTTGTGGAGGAGTGATAGCATGGACCTGGTTAGAGGGAAAGTAGCTATCACCCTCTTCAAGATGAGGAAGAAAATAATATTCTTTATCTATGAAATTTGGCAATACAAATTGGAAGAGGGATGTTAGAGTAGAATATATTAGGTATAAAAACCCTAACACAACTAATTTAAATAGTAAAAATAATGATATAAACCCTAGTAGCATCTAGGGATAGGATTTGAGTAGTATTCGAAGTAAGTTAAGTTCACCAAATGATTTAACTTTTTAGAGTTATAGAATTTAAGCCTTAGGTTGTTAAAGGTGTTGAGTACTATAAATTGGGGTATAAATATGTAATAAATATATCTAATAATTTTTAATATAATCTACCTAATTTGACCTTTCTAAAAATAACAATAAATTATGTAAACAAGTACTTAGATAGAAAAACTAGACAGAAGATCTTACGACTGCAAAACAAGACATGAGTTGATCTAAGTGTTATGGATAGGATCTAGGTGTTAAAACCCTTCCTAGACTATCACCCTAGCTAGATAGTAGTGAATATGGTACTAGTGTCATTATTTTTGTGTTATTGTCCTCTATGTAGAACTATTCTAAGATTTTAGGTACACATGTGTTTGAGTCTACCAATCCTGTTCTTATGTGCACAAGTTCTATATCCCTATTGGTGACCTATTTTTATTGATTTTATATGTAAACCCTAGACCTCCATGTTTTTATGGCATTAAATTAGTGTAAGTAACAAAGTGTGATGTTAATGGGGTAGGCTGGACATCCTCAACACCCTATTTTGATAAGGTTTTCCTACATACTAATACTCTGAGGAAGGATCAAACCCAATGTATTTCTTCCCACCGAAGTGTTAGTGCAAGTGAAATTGAATCTAGTATGAATGCCAATTTGAGTGTTTTAAGTGTGTTTGAGATTGGAAATATGATTATTCTAAGCTTAGGAATATTGTAGATGGTTATATGGAAAATAAGGGTAGAATAGAGATTAATAATCTTGATTATACACAACTTGTTTTGAGTTAATTTGTGTTATTTACATCTCATTTCCATCTAGTGAATAAAGGGATAAAATTCATGTATATATAATGTTCTAGTTCTTGTTTAGGTCTTAAAATAGGTCTAGGATAACCCTAGGTGGTTTTTGATTTGAAAAGATATCCATTGGTGACAATAAATGGGAAAATGACAATTGTACCCAAACTAGCACCATTGACATTATTATCCAGGTTGTGGCATTAGTGTCTAGGTGGCATAACCTAAGGCACTAGGGGATAAGATGCTAAAATGAGGGTCTAAGACTATTTGAGGGATATTTGTGGCCCACACGAAGGTTGGATAAGTGTTTAAATTGGTACTAAAATAGGTCTAGGGTTAAGCTAGGGATGGGTGGTCTCAAGTAACTCTCTTATCACTCAAGTCTCATTTTTAGATGATTACACTCAACATTATATATATATATATATATATATATAGCACCATTGACATTATTATCCAGGTTGTGGCATTAGTGTCTAGGTGGCATAACCTGAGGCACTAGGGGATAAGATGCTAAAATGAGGGTCTAAGACTATTTGAGGGATATTTGTGGCCCACACGAAGGTTGGATAAGTGTTTAAATTGGTACTAAATTAGGTCTAGGGTTAAGCTAGGGATGGGTGGTCTCAAGTAACTCTCTTATCACTCAAGTCTCATTTTTAGATGATTACACTCA
This sequence comes from Torreya grandis, assembly GCA_037957365.1. NCBI lineage: Eukaryota > Viridiplantae > Streptophyta > Pinopsida > Cupressales > Taxaceae > Torreya > Torreya grandis. Next base: position 2,281,662 of record JARHVA010001964.1, on the reverse strand, counting down.
ACATTATATATATATAATTTATAAGAAGTCTACATAATAATAAAAAAATTAATTAAGTTATCCCAAATAATGAGCCAAAAAAAAAGGTGAATGGCATAGGGCAATGGGGAGATCAAGCTAAAGTGGCCAGGAAGGGATTAGGAAGAAACATGAAGAGTGAGTGGATATCAATAAAAAGGTGGCATGGATATGGGAAAGAATTGAGGGTATAAACTAGGAGTTTTTAGAGGAGCTACCAAATTTTAGAGATATAGATAAAACCCTACCAAACTCCAACCCTCACTCTCCAAGGGCAATGCCTTTAATGAATAATAGTGACCAATTCAAAATGGGCATATGGTAGGGAACTCCACTAGTCATTTAGCAAATTCTTTAGGTAGGTTTTCCCAAACCATTGGCCCTAGTCATGAACTAGTTTTGGAGGATGGTTTTTTGTAAAATAATATTTAATTTCTATAAAAAAATGTGGCGTCATATACAAAGTATTGGCTATATGTATTATTATCAAATAAGTGGAGGCTTGGGTCTTAGAAAAATGGGGAGTAGATATTCTTGTCAAATTTTTACCTAATGATTTTTTCTCGGTCAATTATTAGGATGGTGGTATTATGGATTCTATTCTTTCTTATGGCTTAAGGATGTTGAATGGGGTAGGGATATATATGCAATCATGGTGACCTAACTTTGATTTTCATAATAAGATCCCTTTTAAGGAATTATTTTGGATTCATATTTATGTTCTACCAATCAAATATTTGGGAGAGGAAAGTCCCAAAGTTATTGGGAACTTAATTGGTACTTTCATCTCTATTGTTCCCATCACCGTGGATGGATTGTTTGTGAGTTATGATAAAATTTGTGTGACTATGGATTTAGTGGTTGAAATTTTAGAGTCCATTATTCCCAAGTCATTTTTAAGAGAATGGGTACAAAAAATTAACCTAGAAACATTTCCATTTCTATTATGGGAGTTGATCCAGAGCAATCTTGATCAACTCTCACTTATCCTATGTCAACTTATTCTTTCTTTGACAAAGGCTCATAAGCATAAATGCTCAATACTTAATTCATATTTCCTTGAATCTATGAAGGTTCTTAGGATAATCTCCTTTCTCATTCAATTTCTCATTTATCTTCTCACCAAACTACACAACCTCTAAGCACAACTCTTCAATCACTTACTACTTCTTTCCCTTGTTTTAGCTTTCTAGTAGCCTTTTTTTTAATATTTTCAATTGTATGGAAAAATAGAGATTGATCTTGGGAGAATAAAATAATATTTAAGTACCCTCTATCATTTGCCTTCTCTTTAATAAGTTTATTGACTTATATCCACTCAGAAGTCACTTTTCTAACTACCTTTTAGGCCAAATTAGATCTCTTCAACCCTATTTCACACAAAGTCATCTATTTTAATACACATTAAGTCCATAAAATTATAAAAAATTTAAAATATCTTAGTATATTTTAATCCCAAACTAATCACCAATTTTTTTGAATTTTTACTGGTTGAAACTCTTACAAAGTAAGATCTTGTTTTGAAACCCTAACACAGTGTTTTCTTAGACTATGTTAACCCTAGAGAGGAAAATTCAATACACTAAGTTTTGAAATAGGTTTAAAATTTTCTTAATTATTTTAAAAAGTTTTTATAATCCATATACACCTTTATTAATACATTTTTTACTCCTTGACACCTCGGTGACCCACTTCTACAAAATTTTAAGTTGACTTGTACAGTTTCACAGTCACCGACAGGGTTTACATTGATTTCCTCCAAAGATGTATGAAAATAACTAAATAAATATAAAATTAAATTAAAAAATTATTTTCACAAACTTAAAAAAACACAAGGATCATCATATTGTAATATTTATATATTCTTTCTTCAACACTCAATCTTACACAGTTATCTTTATTTCCCAAACTCAAGAAAATAGGGTCTACAACTTTTCCTTCAAAAGTGATAACTTATTAATTTTTATTTTAGATTTTATATTAAAATTTTAATACATATATGTATCAATCATCATTCCACAAATTTTTCCTTTCACCAAAATGCATAATCGAGTGTTCTTGAACACAAAACACAGGCTAAGGCATAGTTTGTACTATTAAACTTCAATATTGAGGTGATAATATTTATTTTATTTCATATTATAATTCATAAATATTTTAATTCCATCTCAAAAAACTATCCACAAAGATAAAAACTTACAATTTTTATGTCCTATATAACTACTCCAATAGTTCTTGGATTCCCTCTCAAGAACGTTGAGAGACTCAAACCACCTAATTCCTATCACACCTATATGGACTCCTTATGTGACTCAAGTATGTAGTGAAATAATATTTACCCCTTATATATCATAATCAAATATATTACATCATTTAATCTCATTTAAACATGATTGAGGACCAATATCTTGACAAGAAAATTCAAAAATTCAAATTACTGAAATTGGCAAGCAAATGCCAATTTAAAATTTTAACCTCCCTAAGCACACTTTGACACTTGGATAAGATTATAAAGTTTATTATATGATTAATAAAACCCTTAAAACATCATAAACAAGATACCTGACCACTAAACAACTTGATCAATCCAAAATTAGGCAAATAAACACAAGATAAGTTTACCCTTAGAAGGATGTTCCTGCATCATACTACTGAGGAGTAAAAAGAAATTTCCATGAAAGTTAAACTAATATTGTATGGATTTTTTCCTTAGAATATTTATCTTATTCATTCTATTTTTTTTAATTTCATATTCTCCTATATCCCAAGGTCTATGAGTGGAACATAAACCTCCTTGTTTCTTGACTAATTCGACTTTGCCTCCTCCTTTGAGGTTATCCTTCTATATACTTCTCTCTAAGTTGATCATTATCAAATTATTCTTTTCCTCCTCCCTTAAAATACATACAAATGAAACAAATAAGTTAAAAAAACAATCTCCTCCTTATTCTCTATAAATCCATACTTTTGCACTCTCATGGTTGTCTCTTCATTGGTTATGTTTGTTATCTTTTGGGCTACTTATTTTTGTTCCATTTGACCATGGAATACCTCCTTCACATTCACATATTTATTTTCTATATGTTATTTATTCATCACTTTAATTATCACATTATTGGACCCACTTATAAAGTTACTAGGCATTAAGTTTTCCAAATCAAGTTCTCTCAACATACTGACCTTCTTAGCAAACTTTATTAAATATTCCACACTACTTATCAATAATAATTGACTAGACAACTCTGTGATCAAATTTTTGAAGTGATATTTTTAAAAAGGATGAGTTTCATAAGGCCAAATGGTTTTTTATTTAATATAACAATTTTTCCTTAGGGCTCACACAATGTATGACTCACCTCATCATGCTTGACTGGCTATAGTAACTCTGTACTTTCTACAATTAGCACCTCAAAACTCTTTTCAAAAATTGCATTATCCTCTCTCATTTATTTTTCAACATGTAAACCACCTTATTCCTATTGACACTTGTCTTTAACTGATACTTCTTTGGCTTTAATGTTGCAACCGGTTCCTTTTGGCAAACACTCTTCTTACCAAACATCATCAAGCTAAATTTTACCTCTTTTCATGCTTGACTATCTTTCAATGGGGTTAGTGTATGCTTGACGTCATCCTTATCAATAGTGTATGTTTTATCCATATCATCATGAACATATAAACTATCATAATACCATGGTCTCCCAATAATTATATGGAAAACATTAATAGGAATCACATCACACAAAACTTTGTCTTTGTAACCACCAATCTGTAAGTCTACATGGCATTGCTTACTAACCAGGACTTGGTGATTATTTTGTATCCAAGAAACTTTTTAAGGATTTTTATGCTCTTTAATTTCTAATATTATATTATTTACCATTATATAAGAAACAAGATTATCTATGTTACCATTATCAACTATAATCTTACAACATTTACCTCTACTTTTGCACATAGTCTTGAATTATGTATTTCTTGGTGGTGGCTCTTTCTTTTCATGGATTATCTTCAAAATAAATCTAATCATCATGAAACTCTTCCCTATTTTATTTTATTCTACATATTTTTGTAATGACTCCACACTTTCCTCTTCTTTTTGAACTACTTGGTTCCTACTTTCACTCTAAGAGCTACCAGTTTGAATGTCTTCTAAACATTCATATGATCTATGTCCTATAAACTTATCACATTTGAAGAATTTACCTATAAACCCACTATATCCTCTTATTATTCCATAATATATTCCACCTATAAATCCATAACCACCTCTATGAGGTTGACTTGTACTTTCAAAACTATTTCCAACTTCCTTACTATGAGTTTTCCATTGATTTATATTGCTTGGTGTCATCTTCCCTATTGCTAGCCTCTAACTCTATAACTCCTACCTCTCCATGTATTACATTGGATTTACCTTATATTTAACTTTTCCTCTACCTTTAATTCATATTTATAATCCTCTTCTATTGTCCTTGGAGGTAAAATGTTGTTTTCATCTTGAATGTTAAACTTCAATCCATTAATGTACATGGCAACTTTTTCTGCATCCTCCTCTATGTGTCTTGCTCTAATAATTTAGTTTGTATAATTCTTTTGTATATTTTTTCACTGACATTTCCTTTTTATATATATTTTTTATCCTCCTAAAAAAATTAATTTAGTAGTCTTTAGGCATGAATTTTCCCTTCATCGTGGCCACCATTATGTCCCATGACCTTATATTTTATTTTCCCCTTCTTCTTTCTTCCTATACTCCAATCCACCATAAAGATGCATGACCATTAAAAATTATAACTAAAAAATTCATCTTATTTGCCTCATTCACATATTCATATTCAAAGTATTTATCCATTGTTGTGACCCAGTCAATCAGCTCTTCAACATTAAGACTACCCTCATACATTGGCACCTCCAATTTGGGCTTTGATGTCACACCTATAACTACTCTTATAAATCTTTCCTCAAATCTATCTTCATATCCTTATTTTTATATTATTCTTAAGGAACCTCATCCTCTCCTTCACTCACATCACCTCTATTCATCTCTTCATCAAGCTTGATCAACTCTCACTTAACAACATTCATTTGTCTTATGGCAACTTGTTCTTTCTTTGACAAAGGCTCATAAGCATAAATGCTCAATATTTAATTCAAAATTCCTTGAATATATTAAGGTTATTAGGATAATATACATGCTCATTCCATTTATCTTTTATATTTTCACCAAACCACACAACCTCTAAGCACAACTCTTCAATCACTTACTACTTATTTCCCTTGTTATAGCTATCTAGCAGCCTTTTTTTAACTATTTTCAATTATACAAACAAATAGAGATTTATCTTAGGAGAATAAAATAATATATAACTACCATATATCATTTACCTTTTTTTACAATAAATTATTTACTTGGATCCACTCATAAGTCAATTTTTTAAGCGCATTTGAGGCCTAATTAGGTCTCTTCAACCATGTTTCACACACAGTCATCTAGTTTCATACATAGTAAGTCCGTAAAAGTATAAAACCTTAAAAATATCTTAGTATACATTAATCCAAAACTAATTACCAATTTTTTTACTTTTTACTATTTAAAACTCTTACAAAGCAAGATCTTGTTTTGAAACCCTAACACAGGGTTTTCTCAGACTATGTTAACCTGAGAGAGGAAAATTCAATGCACCAAGGATTGAAAGAGGTTTCAACTTTCCATAATTATTTTAAAAGGTATTTATATTCCAAATACACCTTTATTAATTCCTTTTTTCCTCTTTTACACCTTGATAACCCACTTCTATAAAATGTTGAGTTGATTATGTACAATTTCACAATCATCTACAAGGTTTACATTAATTTCCTCCAAAGAAGTATGTAAAAAACTAAATAAATATATAAGAACCTTTATAAATTAGTGTGAAAAACTTACCAAAAAAAAATGAGCATCATATTTTAATATTTATATATTATTTCTTCAACATTCAATCTTACACAATCATCTTTGTTGTCCAAACTCAAGAAAACAGGGTTTACAACTTTTTCTTCAAAAGTGATAACTTATTTATTTTTCCTATAGATTTTATCCTACAAAGTTTACACACACACACACACACACACACACACACACACACATATAAATATATACATATATATCATACATGCATACATATATATATATATACATATGTATGTATGTATCAATCATCATTCCACAGAGTTTTCCTTACACCAAAATCCATACTCAGGTATTCTTAAACATGAAACATAGAACAAAAGAGACTTTGTACTATTAAAATTAAATATTGAAGTGATAATATTTATTTTATTTCATCTTATAATTCATACATCTTAAAATTCCATATTAAAAACTATCAACAAACATAAACACTTACAAGTTTTATATGTCCTATAACTACTCCAATGGTTATTGGATTCCCTCTCAAGAATGTTGAGAGACTCAAACCACCTAATTCCTATCACACCTATATAAAGGACTCCTTATATGACTAAATTATGTATTGAAATAATATTTACCCCTTCCAGATCCTAATGAAATAAATTACATAATTTAAGCTCCTTTAAACATGATTGAGGATCAATATATTGACAAGAAAATTTAAAAATTCAAATTAATAAAATTGGAAAGAAAATGCCAATTTCAAATTTTAACCTACCTAAGCACACTTTGACACTTAGATAAGATTATAAAGTGTAGGATATGACTAATAAAACATCTTAAAAAATCTACATGACCACTAAACAACTTGATCAAGCTAAAATTATGAAAACAAACACAAGATAAGTTCACCCTTAAAAGGATGCTCCTACATCAAGGGTCATAAAATTGGTCATATAATGAAAGAGTTTCCTTTTATGTCTCACCCATAATCTAAAAAAGGTTCTTGGAAGGTCATTAAAATGTGGAAGATCAAAGACTCCCCAGCCTCAGAAGACTTCTTGAAAAGAAATAATAATATTGGTTGTGCAATATTTTGACCTTTTCTCCCAAACAAAACCCCATTGATCAACATTCCAATGAACCAATGCAGTGCTATTCAATCCAAATAATGGTAAATGCTACAAAAAAATTGGTAACTCAATTCTCTAATATTTTATACACTCTTTCATCTTGTCAACATATTTTTAATTATGAGATTGAAATGATATTCAAGGATTGGAAGGTATTGCAAATTCCTCCCTAGAAAATAATGTGGATTTGTTACAATATATGGAGGTGGTATTCTCTAGTGAATCCTTGGACTTTGAATGGATTTATACTTAAAAATTTTAGGATGAGGAAGGATTTATGTGTATTAATGATGTTAAGAGCTCTTTCACTTATGGAAAAAACTTTGAGGATGCCCTTAATTCAAAGGAAGTTCTGACCATCTCATAATAGGAATGTCCATTAGATGAACCAAATTGTGGTAATAAAAGAAAAAGAGGCTAGAAATCAAATTCAAAATGAATTATTGATCATCAGCTTATGGTGAATTAGAATCCCATCACCATTTTCTATCCTGGAGTGTGAGGGGTGAAAAGCCCCTCTCTCACCCCCATGAAGCTAATTACTTGATTTTTAGGTGCATCAATACTCCTAATAAGAGGTGCTTACTAAAGCATTGGATTTTTCCACTATATCCAGATATTATATTTTTCCAAGAAATTAAATTGGTCAAAGAAGAGGTAGAGAAATTTATCCTTCCAAGTTGGTCGAATTGGAATGGCCAATTTTTTTTATTTAATTAGTGCTTTGAGGGGTTTAGACACCATTTAAAACCCTCTCAAAGTGGAAGTTTCCATTTTAGGACATAATTATAACTAACAGTGGAGTAAGATCAAGGCCTTATCCTCTGACATTATGTTTTTTCTTTTCAATGTTAATGGACCAAACAACCCAAAGCTTAACTGTTAATGTTGGATATAAATCCTAAAAATACTCTTCACACATCTAAATGATAAATTCATTCTAGGGGAAATTCAATGTAATTATCATCCTAAAATACAAGTGATGAGGTATAAGAAGACCAATTTCATCCCAAAAATACTTTACATCCTTTGTTGACTCTTTAGGGCTCATTGATGTGATTCCTAAAATAGGAATTTACACCTGGACCAACGAAAGGAAGGATTATAGAAACATTGTGGAAATATCAAATTTATTCTTGATCAAACCTATGTGGATAAATTATTATTATTTATCCAAGAACCACATTTTTCCTATGTCTAGTTTTGACCATGCTTTTGTGGTCATTGAAATCTCAAAAGATTAGGTAGCCCCCTTGTGCCTTTTCAAATTCAAGTTAATGTGGTTAAGATATACATACATATTTTAAATAGTCAATTTTTGGTGGATATCATGTCCCATTTAAAAAAGGTAATTGTATGCATATATTTGCTAAAAATCTCATTTTCATCAAAAACTAATTCAAATATTGAAATAAGACTCATTTCAAAAATATTTTTGAGGAAAACAAAAGAGTGGAAGTGGATCTACATGATTTTATTGATATGGTCATGACCTATGGTATGAATTTGGATATTTATATGTAAGATAACTCACTCCTAGTAGAGCTTGAAGAATTTCATATCAAATAAAAATCCACTAGAAATAGAATTCAAGAGAAACCTAGCTAAAAGAAGGTGATTAGAACACCAAGTTTTTTCACAATTATATGAATACTAGAAGGATCAATAACATAATATAAAATATTTTTTATGAAAATGGCATTCCCTTAGAGCTCAATTTTGATATTGTAAAGGAAGCATTCAAGTTCTTTTTTATCCCTCAATGTCATCCCCTAGTTGGTCACAAGGTAACATAATGAAATTTTTCTTTCCCCTTTCACCCAAGATGAGGTTTATAAGGTGGCTTTTTCTATGAATAAAGATAAAAATCTAGGCCCTAATATCATTCCTATAGCTTTCTTCTAAGCCTTTTGGACCATTGTTGGGGAAGAAGTTATTATTGTAGTGGAATACTCCAGACAAATGAAAAAGGTAAGCATGGATGTTAATTATATATTTTTAAATTTAATCCCAAAAAAGGCTTCCCAGATGTCTTTTGGTGATTTTAGATGCATTTCCCTATGCAATACCACTTACAAGATCATCTCTAAATCAATATATTTTAGATTTAAGTCTTTTATTTCACTCCTTATCTCCATAGAGCAGGGTGGTTTTGTCCCAGGCTATAATATTCAAGATGGTATTGTTATTTTTCATGAGTTATTTAAACTCAAATAATTAAAAAATCATGCTTATCAAACTAGGCATTAGCAAGTCATATGATAAGGTCAATTGAAGATTTATGATGAAAGTTTTGGATGGCTTTAACTTTAATAAAGACTAGTGTGAGTGGATATTTAGATATATATCCACCATTTAGTACTTTGTTATTATCAATAGAATTCTCATGGGATTCTTTGATGCTATAAGGGGAATTAGGCAAGGGGACCCAATTTCCACCTTTCTATTCATTTTGATGGTAGAGGCCCTAAGTAGGCATATTCTAGCTAAAGCTTCAAGTTTTATTAATGGATTAACCATAATGGAGGATGTAGATAATCTATCCCACTAGCATTTTATGGATGACTCATTTCTATTTGGAATGGCTTCCATCAAGGAGGCATCCTCTTTCATATAAATTCTATATGATTATGTTTTGGCCTTGGGATAACAAGTCAATGATCTTAAATCTAGATACTTCATAAACATTTCCAAACAACAGCAGTCTACATTAATGCACTATTTGAATTTTAAAACTAGTCATCTAACAGCTTTATATTTAGCTTTTCCAATAATGTCAAGCCCAACCCTTGGGTAAATTTATTGATTTATTTTAGGGACAAACTAACTTTGTGGAATGGGAAATTTGTATCCTTTATTGGCAAGATAATGTTAATTAATTTTGTTATCAATGCCATGTCAATCTACCTCTTCTTAGTTTTGAGGCCTCCAAAAAAGTTGTCAATAAAATTAATCAAATATGTATATATTCTCTCTATAAAGGTAGTGATGAGTCCAAAAAAGTGCATCTATTCAGCTAGGACAAAGTATGTCACTCAAAAAAATATAGTGGAATTGGAATTCAAATTATGGATCTTTAGAATATAGCTTTGGGGACCAAGTTAGTGTGGAATCTTTTTTTGATCCTTATGTTCTTTTCAAAAAAATAATCCACAACAAATATTTTTGGGTATTGGATTCAATGGATATCTTCTACATGGCTTCTCCACTTACTAGATCTCATATCTAAAACTTTCTTCTCCATTATCATCTCCTCATTCTCAATCACATCTCATGGGTTACTAACAATGGCATGAAGGCTAATTTTTGGTATGATTTATGCAATGGCCATAAATTTTTGTGTTAATTAAGGGAGTTCGAATAAGCCAAAATATCTCTTGCTAATGCTTGGGAAAAAATTGGTGATTATATTGAGAATGGAAGGCTTGGGTATGGTGTTGTTGGTAAGTGAAAGAAACTTATAAATGTTCCTATCTCTATCAATCAAAAGATATTGATTGAATCCATTTTGAGTAAGTGTAAGGTATTTTTAATCAATAAGGAGGATTTCATATGTTAGATGTGTTTGGGCTTTAAACACTATAAATTCAATTTGGAGTATCAACTTGTAGTAGTCAATGAAGATCGATGTCCTTAGGTTAATCTTCTATGTTGGAATAGCAAGAGGCTTCCAAATTTTGGTTTTTTACTTGGTTAGTGACGCAATACAAGATTTTGACACAAGACCAACTCAATAAAATGGGTTGGTGTGGCCCTTCTAGATATGGCATGTGCTTTAAATAGGAATAAACTATTGACCACCTTTTGTTCTTCTATCTACTTGCCTCCACATGATTGGACTAGTTATGCAATAAGTTGAAATGGTAGTGAGCTTGTGTTCCTTCATTATTCCTTATTTTTTATTCCTATAATATAGGATGATAGGGATATATTTTGATGATTATTTGGTTATCCATCCTAGACATCCTTATTTAGATTATTTAGACATAACAAAAATAATGTATAGTCAATGATAATTCTATAGATTTATTATCTTTTTTGATAAAATTTAAAATAGTTATCTTTGAGGTCACTTCTTCTCATTCTATCAGGAAGCATGATGACCTCTCCTCATAGGACATGATGATCAAACCCAATTTTATTTTTAATCAAACTACCCCTCCCCCACGTTAATGGGTTAAGAGTAATTAGAACAAAATTATTACATCTTAATTCCTCGTTAAACAAACTATTTTATTATCTGTAGATATTTATAGATGACAAATTTGATTTAGCTATTTTCAAATAAGATTTGAGATATGTGTTATTATGTGATAGTAGGATATTTCTTAGGTTACATGATAACATTTCTATGAGTTAGCTATAGTGTATATGTTTACTTTATAATCATGTTGATTTGTTAATTCAACTATATTTTATGATGAATGTAAATCATGCTATTATGGTTTAACTACCTACTTGTTGTGAGGTTGATGTAGGACAACTCATCCCTCAAAGCATGATGAAGGGAGAGAATCATCAGAGAGGTTGATGTAGATGGAGATGATGGTGGATGATAGAGAAACTGGCTAGAACTCTACACACACCACATTAGCTAGCACATGTTAGATGCATAATAAAGTGGTTAGCATAATGTGTTTTGATAATATTTGAATTAGATAATCATTTATACATGGTTTGTTAACATATTTTAATGGTTTTATGGGACTCATGTTGCATGATTTGAGTAATTAGATAAAATTTGAGTTTATTAATTTGTGAATTTATCATTAAATTTTTATAATGTTGAGGTGTTAATTTAATTAGTAAATATAATAACTATTATAATTAGTGATAAATTAGTAAAATATAATAAATTAAGTTTTAAGAGGAAAAAATATATAAGAAAATTAAAAAATAAATAAATAAAGAGAAGTGGAATGTTTAAAATTAGGAAAAACAAAAAATAAATATATTGATAAAATAATAAAAGAACAAAGAAAAACTAAAACAAACAAAAAAATCCTAAAAGATAACAGCTAAGTCCCATTGCATAAATGGAATAAGAAAGAAATTTCAAAACAAAAATCATCATACTCTTGTGAGGAGAATAATAAAATGGAGAGGAGAAGAAGCAAGATAAAAAAGGAGATTGTGTTAGGACCTAGGAAGCACAATTGATTACCATATACAAGCAACTAACCATAGAATTAAACCAGAAGCAATAAGTAACTAGAAATTAGAAACAACACAGAATATGAGAGACAATACCCAATTGTATTAATACTCTTCCAGAAGGAAATACAACAAAGAAGATGCCACAGTCTTCTTCCTTACACTCCTCTAGGGCTTCCACACCTCTAGGGCATAAACAGTAAATCTCTTCAAGAGCTCACTCTCTCAATTACGGTCCCAACAATCAACTCAAACACAGAGTTGTTGTTCACCTCCACCAGCCAGTAACAATATTGCCAGTCCACCAGTCAGTAACAATACTACCAGTACCAACAAATATGCAACGTACTCCAAGTAGATCTCACCTAATCTTGCTCCTTGATGTGTTGTTGTCACCTTTGATCTTGCTACCCCATAGATCTCCTTTGACCTTGCACACACACCTACAAATCAACTGACCTTACTTACCACATGTAGATCTCTATCTGATCTTGTACACCTACAGACCAACCTGATCTTACATACTCAAAAGAACCCTTGTCCTTGCCTCACCAAGTCCTTATGATTCTCCATACCAGCACCCCTATAGATCTTCTACCAGATCTTTCTCTCCCATAGATCTACCTGATCATACACACTTGGCACTATGGCACTATGAGGAGCCAACCTTGTTCTCTCTATCTAGCACCTGGGGAATCCCTACTTTGATCCCTCACATTTTACAATACAGCCCATGAGTCTATTATATAGATCCCATGCAAATAATAATTAGACATCTAATTACAATAACTAAATCCATAGCTCAAGACTAAAATTACCCTTTTAACATGCAAACAACTGATTCATCAACAAACTATTCGTGAACAAGTAGTTTTGGAATCGCACAGGTGACCGACGTCGGTCCCTATTTCGCTGGAGATGACCGACATTGACTGATACCTGACCAATGTCAATTGCTCTACTCACTAGATATGACTAACGTCAGTTGATTAGACTAACGTCAGTTGCTCTATAACTCAGCAACCTCTCAACAACATCCTCCATGTCTACATCAGTGAAGTTTTTAGCTCCACAACCTAACAATCTCCCACTTCGAGATAAATAGTTGCACTGTACCTATACCTATACACCATCTAATTTGTTTCCTAGCTTGTATCCCTCTTTAAGCTCAATCTTGAAGACAAACCACCACACATCCTGTGGTGCAACACCTGTCATCCAAGTAACCTGCAATATCCGCATCTACAAACCCATGTAGAGAAGTGCTTGACCCTGCATAGCATGTCAACCTGTTGCTGGTCCCTCTTAGATACCTGAGAATCCACTAAACCACTTTCCAGTGCTTCCTTCTCAGATTGGCCACAAACCTATTGACAACTCCCACTACTAGGGCAATATCAGGTAGTACACATGTACTCAACCTCATCATGTGATTGGGGACCCTGTTCTATGAACTATCCATCCATAGGTGCGCTTGCCATTCTGCATCCTGCACTACCTTCACACAATCATCCTGAGACAACATCAACCTGTGATCTTCCCTATCTCTAAGAATACTCATGCCAAAGAATTTTGTTGCTCCCAAATTCTTCATGACATACCACTGAACTAACTTTACCCTTAGCTCAGCAAATCCCTATATGTATGAACCCACTACATACAGTAATAGGATAATGTCGCGACCATCATCCAACCTAGTAAATAAACCACAATGGTTATAATGACACTAACTAAAGTCATGCTTTTTCATACACTTGTCAAACTTGTACCACTATTTTGTAGCTTCCTCAAGACCATATGACCTAGCCTTCTATCTCACGTGTCCATTCTCTCTCTTCTTTAACCCTGCTAGCAACTCTACCAAATCTCCCATTTGGTTCTCTCCCAAGGAATCAACTTCTTCATCCATGCCATGCTCCCACAGTTTCCTGGATCTTACCTGCTCTGCTTCTTTTAAACTTCCTAGTTCTTGACCATCAGTGAGCAACAAGTAGTGTAAAGAAGGGGAATAATGAATTTGAGGCTTACTTACCCTTTCAATCCTCCATATGGGCATTTGATACTCCTTGATAGCTTGTTATCTGCCTAAAATCCATTTCAGTGACCGATGTCAGTCACCACCCAGTCTGCATCTGACTCACATTGATTTTATGTGACTGACCTGACTACCAACACTAGTTCTCTGACTGACGTCAATCACCACCTACTCGACACCATTGACTTTGCCTATTTGCACATGACCAACATTAGTGCCTACCTGTTCGATGTTCGTTCCCCATAATTGACGTCAGTACCTGTGTTTGCCTATGAGTGATGACTTTTTACCCATGAGCTTTCCTTGAATCATACCCGTGTCCAAACTGTCCTACTCAAAAGTATCTAGCACCATCCATTGATCTCTATCCATCATCTCCTCCATAAACACAAAGGCTTTTTAGTTCTTAAGTTTGTCAAACACATCAAACTTCCTTTTCCTGCAATAAACACAATCCTTTCTTGTAGCATCACACTGCTCATAAAAATCTCAGTCTATGCTCTCTAAAGCTGAACTCTTACCATTTGACTTAAGAACATCCATTCCCTTCTCACTCATGTGACCAAGCTTACAAAGCCACATCTTTGCAATAGAAGTGGAATCAGTAATATAAGTAGATAGATAAAGAGTACCTACTTTCTTACCACATGCTAATTCAAGTGCATCCTTGGTAACATTCCAAGAATCCATTATGAGAGTTACTATGCATCTCTCATCACCCTACTTTCCTATAGAAATTAACCACATCTCTAGGACTGGGACCTGCATGACCTCCTTCAACACCCATGTGTTGGCCATCTGCAATTTCAGCCACACTTCCCCTTTGCCAATACTTTGACAAGGCTCACCAACCCCTAAATAAATATTTCTAAAGTCTCCATGGACCTTAACATGGAAAAATACTCTATTTGGGGCTGCATGGAAAGAGGCAACATAATTTATAAACCAAGATTCTACTTTATCCAAGGAACATATAAGAGCAACTAGTGCAACAAACCATGCAACAATACCTGCTTCTTTATTTCTTTCATGTTGATCTGCTACCAACCAGCAATCTTTCTTTTCCTGCTCTTTCTTTCCATAACTTTATAATTGAGCATTCATGCCTTTGAATTCCTCCATTCTTAGCTTACTTTCTTCTACCATTTCTATACTCCCACTCAATCAGAAACCCCTGAGAGTGACCTATAATCAAACACAAACCTGCTCCCTACAACCTTAGCTCTGATACCACTTTGTTAGGACCTAGGAAGCACAATTGATTAGCATATACAAGCAACTAACCACGAAATTAAACCAGAAGAAATAAGTAAATATAAATCAAAAACAACACAGAATATGAGAGACAATACCCAATTGTATTAATACTCTTCCAAAAGGAAATACAATAAAGAAGATGCCACAGTCTTTTTCCTTACACTCCTCTAGGGCTCCCACACCACTAGGGCATAAACAGTAAGTCTCTTCAAGAGCTCACTCTCTCAATTATGGTCCCAACAATCAACTCAAATAGAGAGTTTTTGTTCACCTCTACTAGCTAGTAACAATACCGCTAGTCCACCAGTCAGTAATAATATTGCCAGTACCAACAAGTACACAACATACTCTAAGTAGATCTCACCTGATCTTGATCCTTGATGTGTTGTTGTCACCTTTGATTTTGCTACCCCACAGATCTCATTTGACCTTGCACACACACCTATATATCAACTGACCTTACTTACCATATGTAGATCTCTACCTGATCTTGCACACCTACAGACCAACCTGATCTTACATACTCAGAAGAACCCTTGTCCTTACCTTACCAAGTCCTTATGATTCTCCATACCAGCACCCCTATGAATCTTTTACCAAATCTTGCTCTCTCACAGATCTACCTGATCATACACACTTTTCACTGTGGCACTATGAGGAGCCAACCTTTCTCTCTCTATTTAGCACCTAGGGAATCCCTGCTTTGATCCCTCACACTTTACAATACAGCCCATGAGTCTATTATATAGATCCCATGTAAACAATAATTAGACATCCAAATACAATAATTAGATCCACAGCTCAAGACTAAAATTAGCCTTTTAACATGTAAACAACTAGTTCGTTAACAAACTATTCATGAACAAGTAGTTCTGGAACCGCACAGGTGACTGACGTCGGTCCCTGTCTGGTTGGAGATGACCGACATCGGCCGATACCTGACTGATGTTAGTTGCTCTACTCACTGGATATGATCGACGTTAGTTGCACTGCAACTTAGCAACCTCTCAACAATCTCCTCCATGTTTGCATCAGTGAATTTTTTAGCTCCACAACCTAACAGATTGGAGAGCACGAAGTGGAAAATGAAGAGAGGAAGAAGCGTAAGTAGGACAATGAAGTTAAGTTAAAGTAACAAAGTTGTGGACCTATTGATCACATCTGAAAGTTGTAAATAGGTTAGTGATGTTTAAATTTAGGGACATATGTAAATCTAATGTTTTAAATCTAGGAAAATATATAAACTACTATAGTATATATGTAAACAATAGATAAGTCTAGTATACCACAGCCTCTGGAGTGCTCAACATATTTCTCAAAATTCATTCATAGTATCATAGAACCTTAAAGTTCTATAAGTTTGTGTATATAGCCAAAATAATGATAGTAGTTTTATCTAGCAATGAGTTAAAATATACTATGATCTAATATTATTAAGATGGCCTAATAGATATCATAATACACTCTAGTGATTTAATTATACACTACAGTGATTTAATACTATAGCAAATTAATTACATACTGCATTAATTTAATACTGCAGCAAATTAATTACATACTACAGTGCTTTAAATAGTAGACATACAATGATCCACCCTTACATAAAAACAAAACAATAGTGATTTAAATTATGAGCAATGAACTATTGTTAAGATTCCATTCCATGCTCAAAGACTCAGTAATTACTAACCACCTATCAGTTTGTGATCCATCCATGTGGTGAGTGGAGAGGTCTTTGGCTGAGGAAAGCTTTTTATGTCACTAAATATGATTACCCTGAGATATTCATTCATGAATATACTTAAAATATGTATATTCCCTAAAATTGTATATTTGTTCATAAATATACAAATATTTATAGTGACATATGTAGTATTGATCCCTACAATATAGGTTATCCATAGTAGTTTTATGACAGTAGTGATAAATATGTAATGAATAGGATATATATATTTATTGGTAATTTTGATATACGTTTAGAGTTGTGTATTCATTAATCAATACTAATAATTTACATCCACCTATATTTTATATATTAAGCCTATATTCGATTAATGTTTAATGTAATAGAACTATGGTATTAAGCCTTTTATTCTGGTAATTCTAGTATATATTTATTAGTAATTTTGATATGTTGTATATAGTGTGACATATGTAGCATCTAATTAGTGTTGTGTATACATTTAAATGGAAAATATTCTATATGTTATACCACATGTGACATTATTTTTCATAAATATTGTTTTGGGCATGTAATGTTATATATGATATACTCATAAAAATTATGTTGCATCATAATACTTAGATTCGTATATGCTTAGTTGAGGATATTCCCTAATTTATAAATTTATTACATATGTAAAATAATATATGTATCCTTGTTGTAATATGGTCTAATATGAATTATTTTATACTTAATATACATAGATATATAATAAGGAATTTACATATGTGGGATTTTGTATATATGTGTAAGGAGACATATGAGTAACAAAACCTTCACTCCAACATGATATATATATATATATATATATATATATATATATATATATATCTGTGTGTGTGTGTGTGTGTGTGTGTGTGTGTGTGTGTGTGTGTGTGTGTGTGTGTGTGTGTTTGTTAAGGTCATTTGTAACAAGGAATATAGATATTAAATACCATTTTGTTTGTGCCCTCTTGGTTTTAAATGTTGAATACCAAAATCTCAATTTAGAAGTATACTTGTATTACTAAAATTGGATCTAGTGCTTAGTAAGTTGGTTTACACCTTGATTGTTCCATGAATGGTTACTATATTTTTTAGATATATATATTATTAATTATGAATATATTGTAACATATTTCACTTATACCTTTTTATAATTATTGGTTAGTGTATATTTTATTGATCTATTATAACTTGTGTATGATACGTACCATGGGTGTACTAATATGTACGAGGGCATATGCATAAATAATTTATGTATATAAATATATTGGAATTATGGGCCTATTGAATAGATTTTTACTAGTACATTTCCATGGATTTGGTGATTCATATATCTAAGTATTGTTTAATCTTTGAGTATCATATAATATAAATGTGTGTGTTATTGAATAATTATATGCGTACACTAATACAAAACACTAGTTGTCTTGTGAACTAGAGTAGGGCATTTTATATGTTTTGGATAATCAGGATGGAAACCTTTTTAGTTGGGATAAAAACTATGAAGGATTATTACATTATTGAATCCCTTATCTTTTAAATATCATCAATATATTATAATGATTGTTGAATCATATGGAATTCTTGATAAAGGAATAAAAGTGACCATTGAAATAGTATATGGTTCATATTATGTTGAAAACATACTTATATACATGTATCTAAGTAGACATATGAAAATATTACATATATAGGTGTATTGAGTCATATGCATATATTTATAGCTAAATGGATGGTTAAATGAGTCAATAAGGTATTCGAGGGACCAAAATTATAATCATATAAAGATAATTGCATAGGAATAAAATTAAGTTATTTAAATGAAATATTATGGTATAACTTAGTTATGAGTTATCTGACTCTTTGAGAATAGCATGCCTAAATTGGTGATATATTTTACATACATTAAAAAAACTTGTGTGTAGTACATATTATGAGTATATTAATATGTGAAAAGGTTTAGACCTTTATAACATATAATAGTGCATCATGATGTGTGATTATAAGTTATGTTTCTTTGGAATGTTAGTATACATTCTAAACGTAGGGTATATCCAGGTGGTATAATCTATACTTGAATATTATTTATGATTATGAGACATTTGATTCTTAAAATTGTGAGACTATTTTTTTATGTTTGAGTAGGGTGCTCATGTATAATGATCTACTATATTATGGGATGTCAGAGTGTTTTCATTTGAAAAATATAATCTAAATATATGCACATTGGTTATTACTATGAAAAGCATGTTTTGTGATAGTTAGTAGGAACTTATTTATGTGTGAATACAACCCTCCCAGCCCTTAGAATATAAAAAATGCTACAATGGAATATTATATGTTCGTGTGAACTAAGACTTACTTTTTTATGTCTAGTTGCTTGAATAGAAGCTTATGTTTCAATGGATTTATGACTTAGTATGATTGATTGTGGTAATTAGTGGTTGTGTTTTAGAATACTAGACTATGATAATATGGGTTATCATAGGGTGTATTATATATGGAAAATACTTATAGTATTTATAAACTATAGTTAAATGTGTATTTTACCTAGGTGGGATAAATTATAGTCATTATTTCTATTATGGGATAGATAATAATGTGAGATTCATTCATACGTTTGACAAAATAAATATATATTTTTGTATTGTTCTTATGATTAACATGTTATGTGAAATAATTTATAGTATGTTGTAATTTATATGAATTTATTATTTATATTATGATAACCAAATCTCACATTGTTGATACTGAGTAAGTAGTGAGATGGCCTTCATTAGCTTACTAGCATCACAATGCCAGATGAAGGTAATATGATCAAGTGGTACATATGAAATTGATTGATTCTTAGATCATTATTTATTATTGAAAACTTGGGCCAAGTAATGTTTATTGAGACATTATCATTTCATGAGTATGATTTACATATTTGTGTGATATATTGAAATAGAATGGGTTTCTATGATACACCACATGTTTAGTTTTAGAAATCATACAACACACAGGTACTAGCTTGTCTCTCTAAATTCCCATGCCATCACTATCTGCTCATATATAAATAGAGGGACATTACATGATGAGATTAGTGTGGAGGATCATTGGTCCATGGTTGATGTGTAAAATTACTCAGATGATGCTCTCCCTCCCCATAATAGTACTACTTTTGAGATGACACTTGAGATTTATATATATACTAGAGTCCAAGAAACTATGCTTCAGAGAGCCAAATGTGTGTGTGTGTGTGTGTGTGTGTGTGTGTGTGTGTGTGTGTGTGTGTGTGTGTGTGTGTGTGTGTGTGTGTGTGTGTACATTATATTTTATTATGTTCATTATTCAAATATTATCATGATGATTTGTCATTACTTATTTATTATACATTAATAGTAGTGGTTGCAGGCATGTATCAGTCATGGCTAGTTAATTGCAATTACTCTCTATATTTGTATTATGATGATAGTGATAATTAATATATGATATGGTATTCCAAATTTATAGTTATCACACTTAGAGTATTTTATATGATTACTAGTTAGATTCTCATGGTGTAATTTGTTTAATGTAGATGTGTTTAAATTTAAAAAAATCATGTGTTTCTAAGTAGATTCTAGTGGGGATGTTACATGTGGTATCAGAGCTATGACTCAAACTTTAGGACCTAATGAGTCCATAATAATTTGTGTATCCTTTTATTTATCAAAAATGATAATAGTGAAAGGTTTTGTGGTACATTGAGTGTGTACACCTTAAGATTAATTCTACCCTTTTGGAATTGTTAAAGGATTAGTTTATTGAGTGTCTCAATGGTGTTATTTGTAATCAATGTTTGGTAGGTGAGTGCATATCATAGTTCATGAGTTGTGAACAAGAGATTCCTTTAATATTTTGATCACTTATATTGAACACCTTGAGTTTGATTACATCCTTACTTGATAATTAAGTCACCTCTTTCATTTGTGTTTTGTGTTGTGAGTGTTTAAAAAGCATGGAATGTTGGAAATATTGTCATTGATGTCAAAGGTTTAACATTATTGGTGATAAATGCCCCATTGCATTTAATGTTGTTTGTAATAAATATATCTTGGCTAATATGAGTTAATATTTATTTAATATTAATAAATATATTTTTGGTTGCATATGAGACAAAATAAGGGCCCATGGAGAAGTTGAAGAGCCGTGGGGTAAAGATAAAAGAAGGATGGGATGCATTTTCCCATGAAGAGTCATTTTGGGGAATACCAAGAGTCACCAAGTGAAGAAAAAAGAGTAAGGGAAAATTTCTCATGAAGGGACACTTTAAGGAATACTAAAATTCACCAAGGATAAGGACAAAAGTGGGAAGGACATTTTTGATCATGAAGGGTCACCACATGACTTTTCAAAGGCTTGAATATGAAGGGTCATCCAAGATTGGTGCCATTTTCCATGAAGATTGAAGGGTCACAAAGATGGAAGGCCAAAGGTCATTTAGAAAGCTATAAATAAAGGCTTGAGAAGCCATTTTTAATATGAGTGTGAGAGGTTAATTTGATATTGTATTATCTAGCTTAGAAGAGCAAAGGTGAGAGAGAGGAAAGAGATGTTGTATTGAACTATCATTTATTTATATAGCAACATTGAGAGATAGGTGTGTGGTATACACAAAGTGGTTGATGCTCATGTGGGTTGGTGCTCACGAATGATAGCTGGGTTGGTGCTCGGAAAAGGGGTTTGAAGCTCTTGTGGGTTGGTGATCATGAATTGTAGTTGAGGTTGGTACTCGGCAAAGGGGTATGGTGCTCTTGTGAATTTGTTCTCATGAATATACTTGAGATTGTTTTCCGTGGTTTTTCTCACATTGGGTTTCCACGTTATATCTAGTGTCTCTCTCTTTCTTTTGTGATGTTTATTATTTGAGTTTTATTGCATATCTTGAATGTTTGATTAAGGGAAAGTTTTATAATATATATATATATATATATATATACTGATTCACCCCCCCCCTCTCAGTATATTCCATGCTTAACAATTGGTATCAGAGTAGGTTCTTTTTTGAAAAGTTTTATAGCTTGAAGGTAGATCAAGAAAGCACAAGATGGCCATACATAAAGGTGCCTCTACAAGCAAAAGAATAGTTGATCAAGAAGAAGAAGAGGATGAAGCCGAAGTGAATATGGAAGGAGAACTCATGTGTGCCTTAGAAGAGTTGAAAATTGTTGAAAATAAAAATCAAAGATTAAAGCATCAAATCAAGAAAAATGACAAGGAGTCAAAGGAGATAATTGAAGATCTAATGACACAGTTGGAAATATCAAGAAAAGAATGTGAAAGGTATGTTACTGAAATTGACTCTTTAAAAGAAGAGATTGAGAAAGCAGTCAATAATAAAATAGTCAATGATTCAAAATTTGAGAATAACACTAATATGTTGAATAAGATATTAGAAAGCCAAAAGGCAATATCAGATAAGATAGTATCAGTTTTGAAAAGAAGAAGAGCTATGTTGAAGCTCTTACAAATAAAGAAACACGAAGGGAAGGAATGAATAATACAGAGGACAAAGAAGGCTAGAAGGAACAAAGCTATAAAAGGCAATCAAGTCAGAGATTCACAAACAGGTCCTATTTTTATGGTTACTATTTTTATTTTAATGGATATGGTCATAAAAAATTAGAATGTAGAAAAAGAGCTAACAATCTCAAAAATTAGGAAAAAGAAGGTCATATAGAGTCAAGCAGAAGTTATAACTCTTTTGCTCCTCTATCAAGCTTTGATGAAGAGACCAGAATTTGTTACAAGTGTAGCAAATTTGGACACATAGCTTAGTATTATAGAAGCATGTTCAAGTCAGTCAAGAAGGACCAGAGTTTCAAGGCTCCATTCATCAAGAAAAAGGTTCAGACATGGCAAAAGAAACAATCTGAAGGTTCTATGTTGGTCCAAATAGCTTTGCATGCAAGAAATGAAGAAAAGCCATGGTTTATTGATAGCAAATGTTTAAGGCACATGATAGGAGACAAGAGCAAGTTCATAACCCTAAAGAAGATCAATGGTGGCATAGTGAAATTTGGGGACAACACTACTGCCAAAATTGCCAGAAAAGGTACACTAAGTTTAGATAATGGTAGAACTAAAAATAAAAATGTTTTATATGTAGAAGGTCTTAAGCATAATATTTTGAGTGTAAGTCAAATGTGTGATTAGGAGCACACACTAAAGTTTCATGCAGAAGGTTGTGAAATTAGAAGAAAAGATTCAGATGTATTAATTACAGATGCTCAGAGAACAGGTAATAAGTTATATATGCTATCAGACATCAAAGGTCAAAAATGTTGTCTGAGTCAAATTGAAGAAAGTTAGATATGGCACAGGAGAATGGGGCATATAAATTTTGACAATCTTGTCAAATTTTGAAAAAAGCAAGTAGTCAGGAATCTTCCAATGATCACAAAGCCATCTAACACGCTTTGTGGACCTTGTCAGCATGGGAAGCAGGCTAGAAGGAGGTTCAAAACAAAAGAGTACTCAACCACTCAGATGCTAGAGCTTGTTCACACTAATCTATGTGGACCTATGAGCACTCAAAGTACTCAAGGTGATAAATATTTCATGTTACTTATTGATGATGTTTCACGTATGACTTGGATAATATTTTTAAAGAAAAAATTAGAAGCTTTTAGACAGTTCAAAGCATTCAAAGCATTAGTTGAGAATGAAACTAATCTGAAGATTAAGTGTCTAAGATCAAATCAAGGAGGAGAATTCATGTTAGATCAATTTATTTAGTTTTTTGAAGATCATGGAATAAAGAGACAGTATTCAGCAGCCAAAACTCCACAACAAAATGGAGTAGTTGAATGGACAAATAGAATAGTTCAAGAGATGGTGAGAACAATGCTAAATGAATCCAAGATAGCAAATAAATATTGGAGAGAGGTAGTTGGTACAATAGTGCATATTTAGAATAGAGTTTTATTAAGAGTCAACAGTGACAAAACTCCATACGAGCTATGGAAAGACAAACTAGCAATAGTTTATTATTTCAGAGTTTTCGGTAGCAAATGCTTCATAAAGAGAACTAATTAAAAACTTGGTAAGTTTGAATCCAAAGTAGATGAAGGTATATTTCTTGGTTATTCTTGCAAAAGTAAATCTTATAAATGTTATAACAAAATAACCAAGAAAATTGTTGAAAGTGCAAGTGTCAGGATAGAAGAAGATGGAACACAAAAGATCAGTGATCCAGTAGACATTCGTAAAATCATTGAAGAGGAAGGCTTTGAAGAATTAGATGAAGATGAGGAAAAGGAGAAAAAGGACACCAAGAATCCATCCAAATATTTTCAAAAAAATCATAATGAAAGTGACATCATCAGGGATATAAAAGAAGGAATTTACACCAGAAGAATGATGGTAAGTGAATCTGAACAAGTTAATTTCTCTTTGTTATCTAAAATTCAGCCTAGAAATTTTTTAGAAGCCAAACATTATGAGCATTGGGTTAAGGCTATGGATGAAGAATTAGATCAGATAGAAAATAAATATACTTGGGAATTAGTGCCTAGACCAAAAGATCACAATGTGATAGGAACAAAATAGGTTTATAGAAATAAGTTGAATGAAAATGGAGAAGTAACCAGAAATAAAGCAATATTAGTATGTAAAGGATATGCTCAGATTGAGGCAATAGATTTTGAAGAAAATTTTGCACCAGTAACAAGGTTAGAGGCTATTAGAATGTTTCTTACATATGCAGTTTTTAAAAATTTCAAAGTATTTCAGATGGATGTCAAATCTACCTTCCTAAATGGGAATCTTGAAGAAGTCTACATTGAGCAGCCTGAGGGGTTTATTCTCTCAAATATTAGTAATCATGTATGTAGATTGAAGAAATCATTGTATGGATTAAAACAAGCTCCCAAAGCTTGGTATGCAAGACTTGATAAGTACCTACAAGATCAAGGATTCAAGAGAGGATTTACTGATAGTAATCTTTACATCAAAACAGAAGGTGAGCATCAATTGATTGTTGTGGTTTATGTTGATGATATCATTTTTGGAGGAAATATTGAAAAGATGACAAAATAATTTTATGATAGAATGCAAAAAGAATTTGAGATGTCTATGCTTGGAGAATTATCATTTTTTTTAGGATTACAAATATTTCAATCAAATAAAGGAATTTTTATATCTCAAAGTAAATATGCCAAGGAAATGTTGAAAAAATTTGGTTTTGAGAATTGTGTACCAGTTGGCACACCTATGTGTATAGGAAATAAGGTGAGCAAGGATGAAGATTCACCTGTTACAGATCAATCTTTGTATAGATCTATGATTGGTAGTCTTTTATATTTGACAACATCAAGACCAGATGTCATGCATGCAATAGGTATGGTTGCAAGATATCAGTCATCTCCAAGAGATAGTCATGTTCAGTTGGTGAAAATAATATTTAGATATATCAAAGGGACATTAGATTATGGATTATGGTATCCCACAGGTAAAGATTTCACTTTAGTTGCTTATATAGATTTAGATTGGGCAGGGTGTTTAGATGACAAAAAGAGTACAAGTGGAGGAGCTTTCTTCCTTGGTGATAGCTTAGTATCATGGCTAAGCAAGAAGTAGAACACAGTATCACTTTCTACAGCTGAAGCAGAATATATTGTAATAGTATTGTGTTGTACTCAAGTGCTTTGGATGAAGCAAACTTTGGAAGATATCAAGGTAAAGTATGATGAATCTATTTCCATTTTTTGTGATAACACAAGTGTTATAAATATTTTGAAAAATCCAGTAATGCATTCAAGAACAAAACATATTCCCATTAGATATCACATTTTGAGAGAGCAGGTTGTAGATCAACAGGTTAAGTTGGAATATATTAGTACTACAGAGTAAATTGCATATATTTTCATAAAGGCACTACCAAAAGACACATTTGAGTATCTGCAAGAGAAGTTGGGAGTAACTTCCCTTACTTCCTACCATTGAGGTTCAGCATCAGTTGAGGGGGAGCTAAGTGTTAGCTCTAGGTAGGCCCTTTGCCATTGATGTCAAAGGGGAAGAATAATAGGTATAGGTACAGGTGTAGAAAATAGGTATAAGGAATAGGTACATGTTGCTACAATAAGGGGGAGTTACTGTATGTTTTCAAATGACAGGATGTGTAGGTGACAAGATGTGGCAATTTCAAGATTGAGGTTGTCATAAATGACAAAGGGGGAGATTGTTAGAAATATTGTCATTGATGTCAAAGGTTTAAAATTATTGGTGGTAAATGCCCCATTGCATTTAATGTTGTTTGTAATAAATATATCTTAGCTAATATGAGTTAATATTTATTTAATATTAATAAATATATTTTTGGTTGCATATGAGACAAAATAAGGGCCCATGGAGAAGTCAAAGAGCCACAGGGTAAAGACAAAAGAAGGATGGGATGCATTTTCCTATGAAGAGTCATTTTGGGGAATACCAAGAGTCACCAAGTGAAGACAAAAGAGTAAGGGTGAATTTCTCATGAACGGACACTTTAAGGAATACGAAAATTCACCAAAGATAAGGACAAAAGTGGGAAGGACGTTTTTGATCATGAAGGTTCACCACATGACTTTTCAAAGGATTGAATATGAAGGGTCATCCAAGATTGGCACCATTTTCCATGAGGATTAAAGGGTCACAAAGGGGGAAGGCCAAAGGTCATTTGGAAAGATATAAATAAAGGCTTGAGAAGCCATTTATAATATGAGTGTGAGAGGTTAATTTGATATTATATTATCTAGCTTAGAAGAGCAAAGGTGAGAGAGAGGAAAGAGATGTTGTATTGAACTATCATTTATTGATATAGCAACATTGAGAGATAGGTGTGTGGTATACATAAAGTGGTTGATGCTCATGTGGGTTGGTGCTCACGAATGATAGCTGGGTTGGTGCTCAGCAAAGGGGTTTGAAGCTCCTGTGGGTTGGTGCTCATGAATTATAGCTGAGGTTGGTACTTGGCAAAGGGGTATGGTGCTCTTGTGAATTTGTTCTCATGAATATACTTGAGATTGTTCTTCATGGTTTTCCCCACATTGGGTTTCCACGTTATATCTGGTGTCTCTCTCTTTCTTGTGTGATGTTTATTATTTGAGTTTTATTACATATCTTGAATGTTTGATTAAGGGAAATTTTTATAAGATATATATACTGATTCACCCCCCCTCTCAGTATATTTTGTGCTTAACATGGGATGCTTCTCACTTAGGTATATGTGTATTAGTTTTGAGTATTATATACATTAATCTTAGGAGTGGGAAATCCTATATGACCATTTTTATTTTGGCACCACTCAGTGCAATGTGAATTTTCTTATAATAAAGTGTTGATGTCTTTGTTAAGAATCCCTATGTGATTAGGATTTTATTCATATATGGGCACCCCTATGTTTATCTAGATTAGGAAGAAGTGTCATCCCTCATAGTTTGCATAAAGGTGAGTTGTTACTCTCCTTTAACATCATTATAAGCCATTGAGAGGATTCATATTTTCATGATATTAATTTAGTATTCCCTTAATCAAAAACTTGTTTTTGTAATGTTGTTTTGACCATATTCCTTTGAGTTCATGAGATAGTTTCTTCTACTTTTTTTTTAGAGAGAAGATGTAATATTGGATGAATATATGCATTTATATGGTTAATAATTTTCTTTCTAGTTTTGGAATCATATTATGATACTACACGTATAAATTTGGTAATTGTGTAGTGACTATGGTGATTTGGGTTGTGATGTTATCTTTATACCATGTGAGGGTATTTAAGAGTTTTATTGTTGAGATGTTTGTTCTCTACTTTAAACTTGTGACTTTTTAGAGTCACTACTTTATCTAACATGTGAACTTAGACCACGTGGAATGGCAAACCTTGAATTTATATTGGTTCTAGATTAATAATTATAAGTTGATTATAATTATTATGTTATTATATACCCTTGACTAGATTGATATTATTATATTTTTTCTTAAATCATGTTGTTTTGAAAATATATTTATGTACCTTTCATCGAGAATGAGTAGGGTATAGGATGTGTAGAACATCTTGTTAGTCTAAAAGGGTTGAGATAAACTTTTAACTTATTATGTACTAGTTGAGCAAGCAAGGAGACATTGTCTCACTTATTTTTCTATAAGGTTATAAGGACGGTGTGATTTTTGTCATTTGTATGTTATGATAATTTTAACATTATTTCCTCTTAACTATGAATATAACCCTATAGGTTAAGTTGTGAAATATGATAGTAGTTATGTTTGGCTAGTGGCAACTTAATATAATTATGGAAGATTTATATGCTTTTTCTTATAATGTATGTTGGTACATCTAGAATTATTTAGTATATATCATTACTTTTTGGGATCTATTATTATAAATTTATGATTCATTCAATCTTTTGCACATTTTGGAGATCATTAGGTCATGGATGCTTAGGGGATGAGTGGTGAATTAAGAATTGTGTACTAAGTGATGGGAGTAGATCCCACTTATTCTCCTATTGACTTAGTAATTATTGAGTTTAGATATGATAAGGGGAGCTTATCAAATCTAAAATCTGGTAGATAAACTTATCAAATTTAGTTGTATGGCCATATGCATGTATACTATAAAATATGTATTCCTTAATTTTAAAATGTAGTATACATTAGAAATATAGTATTTCTAGTTCTTATTCATCATCATACTTGTCAAGAGCTATGTGGAGTAGTAGTAGTATTAACATGTTATACTTACTAGGAGCTACATAGAGTAGTGATGGTATAACTTATACACATCACTCTTTCTAGGTTTCCTAAACACTTTTCTTTGAAATGAGAAAAACACTCTCTAGATTAGAGAGATGTGCAGAAGGGTTAGAAGGTTTTGTGGAACTCTCCCTGGTCATTTGTTTTAGCTTTTAACATGATTTTATCTGCTTTTATTTGAAGCCTAAATTTTTCAAGTTAGTGAAACTTTTACTGAGATATTTGGGGGCCTTCAAGGTATTATAAGTGGTTAGTCCTATAGAATATAGGCTTGTCTTGCCAGTTCTGGACTCCAAGGTGGTCATCATAGAACCAATCAGAGTAAGTGACACTCACAAATCTTGTTTTCATACTAGGGAGATGTCATAGTGTAAAGTCTTGTGGGACCAATACTTTAAGAATAATTTTATTTGGAAGGAATATGATGAGTTATACAAGATAAGTTTGCATTTATTTGCTTGATTTGATACTTTATACTATGTAATTTCTCTATTGAATAACATTTTAATTTAGAACTTATATTTGAATAAGAGTCATCCAGGATGATAACTAGCTTTAGGGGGAAGGATGTTACATCTTGATTCCTCAATAAATAAACTATTTGATTATACATGGATATTTATAGTTGACAAATTTGATTTGGTTATTTTAACTAAGCTTTGAGAAATATGTTGTTATGGGATAGTAGGATATTATTTAGGTTACATGATTACATTACTATGAGTCAACTATAGTGTATATGTTTAATTTATGATCATATTGATTTTTTATTGTAGTTATATTTTATGATGAATGTATATCATGTTGTTATGCTCTAACTACCTACTATTTGTGAGGTTGACATAGAAGAACTCATCCCTTAGAGCGTGATGGAGGGAGATCATTATGGAAGAGGGTGAAATAGATGGAGATGATGGAAGATGACAAAGAAACCAGCTAGAACCCTACACACACCACATTAGTTAGCACATGTTAGATGCATAATAAATTGGTTAGCATAAGGTGTTTTGATATCATGTACATTATATAGTCATTTATACATGGTTTACTATCATAGTCTAATTATTTTATGGGACTCATTTTGTGTGATTTGCATAATTAGATTAAAAATAGAGTTTATCAATTTGTGAATTTATCATTAAATTCTTATGATGTTGAGGTGTTAATTTAATTTTAAAAATATACTAATTATTGGAATTAGTGATAAATTAATAAAATATAATAAATTATGTTTTAAGAGGAAAAAATGAAAAAAAGATAAGAAAATCAAAAAAATAAAGAGAAGTGGAATGTTTAAACTTAGGAAAAACAAAAAATAAATATATTAATAAAATAATAATAAAAATAAAGAAAAACTAAAAAAAATAGAAAAATCCTAAAAGATAAAAGCTATGCCCCATTCCATAAATGGAATAAGAAAGAAATCTTAAAACAAGAAGCACCATACTCCTGAAAGGAGAATAATAAAATGGAGAGGGGGAATAGAAGGATAAAAAGGAAGGAGATTGGAGAGCATAGAGTGGAAAACGAAGAGAGGAAGAAGTGTAAGGAGGAGAACAAATTTAAGTTGAAGCAAGAAAAGTGTGGACCTGTTGATGATGTTTGAACACTGTAAATAGGTTAGTGATGTTTTAAATTCAGGGACATATGTAACTATAATTTTTTAAATCCAAGAAAATATATAAATCACTATAGTATATATGTAAATAATATATAAGTCTAGTCTACTGTAGCCTTTGGAATGCTCAACATATTTCTTGAAATTCCTTCATAGTATCATAGAGCCTTAAATTTTTATAAGTTTGTGTATATAGCCAAAATAATGATAGCAGTTTTATCTAGCAACAAATTAAAATATACTATGATCTAAGATTATTAAGATGGTCTATTAGATATCATAGTACACTACAACTATTTAATTATACACTATAGTGATTTAATATTATAGTAAATTAATTACATACTATAGCAATTTAATATTATAAAAAATTAATTACATACTATAGTGATTTATGTAGTATACAAACAATGATCCAATCGTACATAAAAACAAAACAATAGTGATTTAAATTATGAGTAGCAAACTATTGTTAAGATTTCATTCCATGCTCAAAGACACGGTAATTTTTAGCCACCTGTCAATTTGTGATCCATCCACATGGTGAGTAGAGAGGTCTTTGCCCAAGAAAAGCTTTCTATGTCACTAAATATGATTAATTTGGGATATTCATTAATGAATATACTTGAAATATGTATATTCCCTAAAATCATATATTTATTCATAAATATACAAATATTTATAGTGACATATGTAGTATTGATCCCTAAAATGTAAGTTGTCCACAATAGTTCTATACAGCAGTGATAACTATGCAACAAACAATATATATATATATACATTGGTAATTTTGGTATACATTTAGAGTTGTGTATTCATTAACTAATACCAAGAAGTTATGTCCACCTGTATTCTATATATTAATCTTATATTTGATTAGTGTTTAATGTAATTGAAATATCGTATTAAGCCTTTTGTTTTGGTAATTCTGGTATATATATATTGGTATACATTTAGAGTTGTGTATTCATTAACTAATACCAAGAAGTTATGTCCACCTGTATTCTATATATTAATCTTATATTTGATTAGGGTTTAATGGAATAGAACTATGGTATTAAGCCTTTTGTTTTGGTAATTCTTGTATATATTTATTATTAATTATAGTATGTGGTATATAGTGTGACATATGTAGTATCTAATTAGAGTTGTGTATATGTTTAAATGGAAAATATTCTATATGTTATACCACATATGATAGTATTGTTCATAACTATTATTGTGGATATATAATATTTTGTATGATATACTCGTAAAAATTATGTTGCATCACAATACTTAGATTTGTATATGTTTATCCAAGGATATTCCTTGATTTATAAAATTATTAGATATGTATACTAATATATATATCTTTTTGTTAATATAAGATATCATAAATTATTTTATAATTAATATCCATAGAAATATAATAAGGATTTTACATATGTGGGATTTTTTATATATGTGTAAGGAGACATATAAGTGACATAACACCTTTATGCCAACGTGATTTTGTGTGTATGTGTGTGTGTGTGTGTGTGTGTGTGTGTGTGTGTGTGTGTGTGTGTGTGTGTGTGTGTGTGTGTGTGTGTGTGTGTGTGTTTGTGTGTGTGTGTGTTTGTGTGTGTGTGTGTGTTTGTGTGTGTGTGTGTGTGTGTGTGTGTGTGTGTGTGTGTGTGTGTAATATCTTGTGAATGGTGTATAATATGAATGTATTCCATTATTGATTGATACATTTATACATATCTCCCTCAAATGGTTAATATTATTTTTATCAATTGAGTAATCAAAATCCATGCCAAGTTCATATATATAGCTAGTTACAGAATTTTAGAAACCATGTGTGATTACACTCCAAATTGAATGTATATATATAGGTTAAGGTCATTTGGAACAAGGGATATATATATATATATATATATATATATATATATATATATATATATATATATATATATATATATATTAGGTATCATTTTGTTTGTGCCCTCTCAGCTTTAAATGTTGAATACCAGACTCTCAATTCATAAGTATGCTTGTATTAGTAAAGGTAGATCTAGTAGTTAGTAAGTTGGTTTACACCTTGATTGTTCCATGAATGGTTACTATATTTTTGGGATATATATATTGATTTTGAATGATGATTATATTGTAGCATAGTTCCCTTATACCTTTTGATAATTATTAGTTAGTGTATAGTTTATTGATCTATTGTAATATGTGTATAATATGTATTGTAGGTTTAATAATATGTACGAGGGCGTATACATAGATAGCTTATGTATATAAATACATTAGAATTACAGACCTATTGCATAGTTTTTTACTAGTACATTTTCATGGCTTTGGTGATTCATATATCTAACTATTTTTGAATCTTTGAGTATCATATAAAAGCAATTTGTGTGTTGTTGCATACTTATATGTGAACCTTGATACAAAAAACTAGCTATCTTGAGAACTAGATTATGGATTTTTATATGTTTTGGATAATGAGGATGGAAACCTTTTTAGTTGGGATAAAAACTATGAAGAAGTATTATTTTATTGAATCCCTTATCTTATAAATATAGTCAATATATTGTAATGACTATTGAATCATATGGACTTCTTGATTAAGGAATAAAAGTGACCATTGAAATAGTATATGGTTCATATTATGTTGAAAACATACTTATATACATGGATTTAAGTAGCCATATGAAAAAATTACATATGTAGGTGTATTGCATCATATGTCTATGCTTATAGCTAAATAGATGGTTAAATGAGTCATAAAGTGTCTAAGGGACCGAAACTATAACCATATGAAGATAATTTCAGAGGAATGAAATTAAGTTGTTTAAATGAAAGATTATGGTATAAATTAGTTATGAGTTATCTGACTCTTTTAGAATATCATGTCTGAACCAGTGATATATATTTACGAAGAGTAATAAAATCTTTTGTGCAATATATATTGTGAGTATATTAATATGTGCAAAGGTTTAGACCTATATAGCATATAATAGTGCATCATTATATGTGTCGATAATTTATGTTTATTTTTAATGCTAATATGCAATTTAAATGTAGGGTATACTTGAGTGGTATAACATGTACTTGTTTGATTATTATTTATGATTATGAGATATTTTATTCTTGAAATTATGAGACTAGTTGTTTGTGTTTGAGTAGGGTGCTCGTGTACAGTGATTTATGATATTATGGGATGTCATACAGTGTTTTCATTTGAAAAATACAATTTAAATGTGTGCATATTGGTTATTACTATGAATAACATGTTTTATGATAGTAGGACCTTATTTAAGTGTTCATATAACCCCCCTTAGAATATAACAAATTCTAGAATGGAATATTATATGTTCATGTGAACTAAGACTCACTTTGTTATGTCTAATTGCTTGAATAGAAGCTTATGTTTCCATAGATTTATGACTTAGTATAAATGATTGTGGTAATTAATGGTTATATTTTAGAACACTAGACTATGATAATATGGGTTATCATAGGTTGTAGTATATATGTAAAATAATTATAGTATTTAGAAACTATAGTTAAATATGTATTTTACCCAGGTGGTATAAACTATAGTCATTATTTCTATTATGGGATAGATAATAGTGTGAGATTCATTCATACGTTTGATAGAATAAATGTATGATTTTTTATTGTTCCTATGCTTAGCATGTTATGTGAAATTATTTTTATTATTTTATAATCTTTATGAATCTATTGGCTATATAATGTTAACCAAATCTCATATTGTTGATACTGAGTAAGTAGTGAGATGGCCTTCACTAGATTACTAGCATAAAAATTCTAGATGAAGGTAATATGATCAATTGGTGTGTATGAAATTGACTAATCCTTAGATCATTATTTATAATTAAAAACCTGGGCCAAGTAATGTTTAGTGAGACATTGGCATTTCATGATTATTATTTACATGTTTGTACAATATCTTATAGTAGAATAGGTTTCTATGATACACTACATGTTTAGTTATAGAAATCATATAGCACACAAGTATTAGCTTGTCTCTCTAGATTTTCATGCCATCACTATTTAATCATCCATGAATGAAGGGTCATTCCCTAATTATATTAGTGTGAGGGATCATTGGTCCATGGTTTGTGTGGAAAAGCACTCAGATGATGCTCTCCCTCCCCAAAATAGTACTAATTTTGAGATAACACTTGAGATTACCACAAATACTAGAGTCTAGGGAACTATGATCTAGAGAGCCAAATATCTTATACATACATACATGCATGCATATATACATTGTATTTTATTATGTTTATTATTTAAACATTATCATGATGAGTTGTAATCACTTATTTATTGTGCATTGATAGCAGTGGTTTTAGGCATGTATTAGTTGTCGATAGTTAATTATAATTATTTTCTATATTTATATTATAATTTGTTTTTTATGATGATAGTGATCATTAATTTATTATTTGGTATACCTCATTTATAGTTATCACACTTAGAGTATTTTATATGATTACTAGTTAGATTCTCATAGTGTAATCTATTTAAAGTATATGTGTTTAAATTTTAAAACAAAATCATGTATTTTTAGGTAGATCCTAGTAGGGATGTTACACACATCTTTATCTTGCCTCATATATTCCTAGTTTCCTCCTCTTATAGGTTTATTCAAAATAAATATTAATGTTTTAGCACATGGGAATCCAAGATCTTTGAGTTTTGGGTGTAGTATTAGGCACTACATTAGATCTCTTATATGATCCTTATCTACTAGTATTTAGGATGGAATGAATGATGAGGTTGAGGCCCAAGTAGCTATATTGGGCATTCAATTGGGTTAATAGTGTGGCATTGAGAATTTAGTTATTGAAGTTGATTCTAAAATCATTATGCATGTTATCCTTAACTTCTAGGTTAAGGCTTGGCATCTAAATAATATCCTCAATGTGGCATGGCCCCTCTTAGATGAAATGGTGTCATGGTCCAACTATTATTTCTTTAGGGAGACTAATAGTAGGTAGAATTTATTTCTATTTTGGGAATTGACCAATAAAAAGAGGTGGTGATGGATAATAAGTATGGAATGTGGCTAGATCTAGACTTTCTTGATCATTTTTAAATCCACCTCCACCTCATCATTTCAAGTGATTTTGTATAGATTACTTGGATCAATTTTCATTTATGGGATTTCATTCATTTTTGCATTTGGCATCTTTATGAGATGGCTAACATATTTTCTTTGGGTTATAATAAGTGAGACTACATGTGACATTCAATTATTCTCTCCCTATCACCTTTTGTGTGTGTTGTAGTGATGGTGATGAATTCAAGAATTAAAAACATTGCTCTCATTGATCCCCTTCTTTCTCTCAATGTAGAGAAAAGAGATATGTCTTTTCATGACAGTGTTTATATTCATCATTTAAGGTTGATTTTTTGGTTTCTAAATGTGGATGTCTTAAAGGCCATTAGGGCCATAATTGGTGATGAATAAATGCACATTATCTGGAGGAACAAGATAAATGTAAATGTGGCTTCCATCCTTGCCATAAATTTACTATATTTGGTCATAAATGTTTATTTGGTAAGGTATATGGTGTAGACTTTGGTTTGAAGGATATTCATGGTGGTTAAGTCAGATGGCTAAATTGATTATTGAAGGCAACTAGTTCAGTCTTACCCTTTTCTAGCTTGCAGTGTTTGGGTTTGGTTCTCCTATATTTTTTTCATGAGTTGAAATATTTCTATGTGAAATTGCATGAATTTTTTAATGTTATATTATATGGTCTTTTGGGTCTCATTCCCCTTGATTTATTCATGAATTAATGGGTAGAACCTCTATCCTCTCTCACTAGGTACATTGAACATTTCATTTTTGAGCCCTTGGCCTTAGTAGTGTAGTTCTTGGTGGACTTTTGCTCTAGCAGAGGTATGGCGGCAGTTATGGAGGAGGAGGTAGCCATGTTTTTCAATAGTAGTAGTTCAAAAGTTTCCAAGGTTTCAATTTCTTGGTTCATATAGGGGCATCTGTAATCTATGGTAAACACAATTGGTCAAGGTGGTGTGTTCACACCAATTAATCATAACAAGAAGGATGAATACTTTTCGGGTCTAGCTCACAATCTCTCACTTAAATTATCTTTCCTCCTAATCTTTGATTTCTATCTTTCTTATTGGCTACATTTTTATCAATTTTTTCTCTTTGTGTTCTCAAGGTTTTTTCCTTGTATTTTTTGTTGCACTCCCTTTGGTATTTAATCAAGTTTTGTTATTTTTATATCTATCTATAACATCACTTAATTTTTTTTCATATATCTCTTTGTACAAGGGATGGCCCTTCTGCTCAATATTTTTCAAAATAATACAAAGTTTAAACTATTCCCAAAAAATTTAAAATTTCATTTTACAAATGCAAGGTATATGTAGACTACAAAGAGAGTATGACTCTTCATATTCTTGAACTTTTATTTCCTCTTATGAAATATCTGAGGTACTTATTAAATATTACATTTTTTTCATTAACTTATATGAAACAATATTTTATACAAAATATGCCACGGTGTACACTTGTTACATGTTCAAAATTACAAAAATATGTTTGAATTATATTTCACACCTTGTTATAACATAGGGACTATTATTTTGAGGGTTTTTAAGATTTATATGCTTTAGTATAGTTTCTTGAGGATGTGAAAATATATTTCTCAATGTACAAGTAGTTTTCCAATAAGTGACCAAGAGAGATCTAGAGGAATAGCCTTAGGCTTGATGTGTATAAAAAGATGAGTATTTGCATGATTTACCCCCATAATTGACATGTGAAATTTGTGGGTGGAGCCAAGGGATGGATTTGAATTTAATAACTATCCATTTGAGGAACTTATGACACTATTAATGAAGGCAGACAATGTGAATAATGAACATTATCTGATTACTGTTGGTGTTATCTAAGAAACATTTATTTGTAATATGGAAATAATCTACTTGTGATAATATAGAGTTATGGAATAAACTAAGGATATATTATATGTAAATGACAAAATATTTAGATAGATTAATGTATAGGGTAGAATTTGAGAAAGAGTCAAGTGTGTGTGCACAAGTTATTTATATCAAATATAGGTCAAAAAAATTCAAGTGTCTAATACCAAATTTATGTGTCTACAAATTCCCCTAATTTATTCTAGTATGAAAATTCTATATTAAAAGGATAAAATAAATAAAAATCATGCATGTGGTTTATTTATATGATATTAATGGGTACGCCCAAAATATCCATATTTATCCATGAAATTTTTTTAAAGGAAACATGTAAAAATTAATCTCTACTCATAATGGAGAATATGAAACAATCTAGACTATCAAAATAGTTAAAATTTAAAAATAAAGGAATGAACACACCTATACATGTGTGAACCAAGCCACCTTCTAAACTCATTAAGAATGGGGTGATTTTACCCAAAATATATGCCATTTTTTGTTATGGTAAAATAGGATTGTGGGGTCCCTTTCCCCTTTCATTAATCAAAAATAAATAAATAAAATATGTCTAAGTATTAAAACCAAAGTTACCACCAATGTAACATCCAAACAAGACAAAATCTTAAATAACTTTTACTAAAGGAGAAATAAAATTTAGATTTCCATAGTAACCTATATAAATAAAAAATATCTTCAACATCCTAAATAATAAAAATGTATATAATGTATCTCATAAAAAACATACTTCTACAGTAAAATCATAGTCAATTATTTCTTCCAAAACTAAAAACTATCTCTTCTACAACACAAAATAAAAATTTAAAGATAAAGTAAAAAATTTATTGAAAAAATTATAATCAAGGAGTATAAATAAATGCATTGTAACTATAACCACCTCTTCACCACAATGCAATATGTATCCAAAAAGGTATCCAAAACCATAGACACCTTCTCCCATATCTTAGAACAAATACATATGTGAACCATACTCAACAAATTATATGGGAAATTTTTAAGACTTTTGCATCCCAAAGAAAATGAACCCCATATCTATCCGAAAAAACCTTTAGATCAAACATAATTTTGTAAAAACTCCATGAATTTTATGTCCATGTAATCTTTATTGTCTTATGTATCCCAAATCCCTCTTTTCCACATAATAAACCAATAACAACAAAATATTTTCTATGTAAACTATCTACAATAAATAACTTATGAAAAAGATGAAAATATCCATAGCATTCCATAGAAAAGGAAGGAAACCAATAAGGGACAACAAACTACCACATCCTAAAATAAAAAACTTTACAACCCCACCTATCATACTATATATATTTAACTACATCTTCATCAAGAAAGGGTTGAGGGCTTCCACAATGAACCCCAAGTGAAATATTAGGAATTTAAAACTAAACACCTACCACTTGATAATTATACTATTAGTACAAAACCTCCTAAGTCTTCATAGAATCTTCACACTATTTTATAAAATATAATAAATCCATACTAGTATCATCTCATGATGCATAAAAATATTGTTTATTCTCAAACTCCATCCATCTTCTACATTATTCATCCTTGTCCAAATATTTTTTACCTTTCCAATCAATAAATGGGTAATATAAAATAGAAACTGAAATCTCAACCTAATCCAAGAGGTACCCTTCTTCTTCATAAAAATAAAGTAAAAATTATCCCATCCTATAGCTTGTCTCAAGTTGTGTGGTGTGAAAGGATCCTTAATTCCTAATGATTTAGGCAGGTCTCCCCACCTAAAACAAGAATTTATATAGCCTTCAAAACCTAAGTCAAGAATCAATATTTTCATTGCATAAACCACATCTATATTGATATTAAACATTGTCCTATTAATATAACCATTCTTAAATAGATTAACATAATCCCTTAAATTTTTCAAGGGCATAAAATGTTCTACTTAAACCCATAGGTGAATTGAGTCTTCAAAATTTTTATACTTGACCCATTTTTTATCCCATCTTATTTCATAAATAAATAAGACAAAAAATAATGAAAGACAACATCACCCATAAAAAGAATTGGGTTTCATTTAGAATCATTTGAAATGACTAAATTATGGGCATAGGCTTTGCATAACTATTTCTTATCCTACTCCATTGAGGAAAAAAAACATCTAAAAAATTCTTATGTTCACTAACATCAATATATTGAAGAGAATATAACATACCCAAATTTTGGAATCAACCAATTCTCCTTCAAAATCATAGAGTAAACCCTAGGTGGAGGTTGTATACAATGGAAAGTGAAGATGATCTATAAATCAATCCTAGCTTAGAGAAGTTAAATCACACTTACCCTTCCAATTATTGGTACATTTAAACAATCAATTTCATGACCAATATGGATCCACTAGACCTAACCAAGTGATCCCTTACCATAATAATATAACTAGAGAGGTTTCCAAAGCCTCTAGTCAAGCAACACTAGCAATAACCATAGCTAGGACTTATTTTTTCTATATTCACAAAGTAAATGCAAAGTAATGTGAAATCTAATCTAGTGTTCACCAAAGCTTGTGGCACAAAATGGGGATAATAAAAATAAAATTAAACATGCATATAATATATATACTTAAGCCAATTTATATGAAATCTTAATGCATGGAGAGAAAAGTCTATAAGCTAATGTGAATTTATCTACTTTAACAAGGAGGAGTAATATTTAGGAATATTTACCTTTGAATATGAACCTATCGAGCCTCAATCTCTCCCTTTTCCAAGGTGTTTCATAAGAGGTTATTTTGTTATGTAAAGATAACAAAGATAAGTAAGTTCTAGGCTACATAACTTCTCTAAGCATCCAAAAGACTTCTCCATAAAACAAGATTTAGATCTCCAAGTGTAGTATTAAAACCCTAAGTAATTCTCCTCAAGTAGAATGTTAGATAAGTAGATGCATAATATATAATATTCTTCTTCTCCCTTAGAAATAGTAGAAATTATGTGTATATATATTTTAATCTAACCTTAAACCCTTCTAAAAGTTTAGTAGAAAGTGTCAGCCCTAATCAACCTTGTATTATTAATTGATAAGATCAAGTTAGGTTATGGACTGGGTTGGCCAAGGTTAATAGAGTCCCATAATGTGCTAATGTAATTTAAGTACAATGTTGGTCTAGGTTGACATTGTTTAGTAAATGTCAACAAGAGTATTTGGCTTAGATAGAGATTATTTAAGGTTGCTTGGAGGAGTGTGTAAGGGAGGAGGCAAATCTTAAGGAAGTTTATAGGAAATGGTTGTGTAGATTTCAAGTGGTGGTATAGGGGATAATAGTATTGTAAAGCACCAATGGTCTATCCATCCCTTTATTGGTACACCCTTTAAGGATTGCACTCAAAGAGATTAAGACATGATGGGTTCCTGTAAGAGAGAAAGCATTAGTAACTGATAAAGTTTTAAAATATTATGTGTATACATATTACCCACTCTAAGTTCATCATGTGTCACGTAGGTGTAATAGGGGATGGTGTTTGAAGAAAAA
The DNA here is from genome assembly GCA_037957365.1 of Torreya grandis. NCBI lineage: Eukaryota > Viridiplantae > Streptophyta > Pinopsida > Cupressales > Taxaceae > Torreya > Torreya grandis. Next base: position 2,240,606 of record JARHVA010001964.1, on the reverse strand, counting down.
AATGTAGCAACACATAATGCTAAAGCTAAATAAATTATAGTAAGAATTGAATAAGATAAAATAAAAGGATAGAATTAAGAAATATGTACCTTTACTTACCTTAGTGTTGTCGAAGAGGAAGGAAGTGAAATAATTATGAAATTTTCCAATGTAAGGAACATTAGGTGAACCTATAAAAATTAGAAAAAAATCAATTTTTTTTGCATAATATACATATAACATGTGAAAAACATATCTACGCTGTTAGGATTCTAGAACATCTTGTGGTTTGAAAAAATAGCTAGTAAAAATAAAGTTATGATCAAAAACTAGAATCTAATGGTAAATAATTGACAGGTAAATAATTTTGAATAGTAAATATAAATAGGGTGAAAATTACTTCATTTAGTATTTTACTATTTTGACAAAATATTGCTCTGAGAGACCCAATTTGAGACTAGACATTGACTATAATTAGGAGATGATAACTATGACATGGAGGACACATAATAATCATAGCATGTACAATTTAGGTAATGGAAGCATTAATTTCAAATTTTTGAGAAATTTTAATTAAAATTAAGCTAAATATAGAAAATTGGATGTTAGAGAAAATATAGACACTAA
>JARHVA010001964.1:1445000-1617500 GCA_037957365.1 Torreya grandis | reverse complement strand
TCATCTCATAGAAAACAAAATATCTCCAAACATGTTATGGCATGAAGTATTCAAGCACGCACTATAACAATATTCATGTATTACAAAAGAATGGTGTTTGTTGGCATGCCTACATTGCTCACAAAATTAGATTAAAAGTGTGAAGCCTACATATTGTCTAAACATTCAAGAGAACCATTACTTAAGTCATAGTGGAAATATAATAGAAAGCTACAATTGGTTCACATAGACTTGTGTTCTCTTTCAATCTTCTCCACTAGTGGTCATAATTACTATTGACCATTTTGACCACAAGTCAAAATGGGTCAACCCCCTATATTAAATACTTATATAGGGGTCTAATATTTTTCCATAAGGTGTGTTATATTTTATTTTATTTAATTTAATTCTATTTTAACCTTGGTCCTGGTCTAATTAGTTTATATGTCATTTTGAGTCACTTAGTAGCCATTTTGGGGCCATATATGCAAGTGACACAATTTTCAAGGTGTTCAAGTGTCTTATTTTTTTTTAAAACATCAAAGAGGTTATGTTACATATCAAAAATGTTAATCCCATATGAAAATTTTAGGTTATCTAACTAAAAATCAAGAAACCAATTGAAAAAGGAAGAGTTTGGCAATTGTATGGCCCATAAAGGAGTGTGACACATGGGAGAATGTTTTGAGATGAATATTATACTTCATAAAAATAATTTAAATGATTTAAATACTTTTGAAGTGAAAAATTTAAGCTAAAACCATTCTACTCCTTCATCTCCTTTCTAGACACACAGAACTAGTTAATAGGTTTATGGTTGGTATGATCAGTTGGAGAAGTTATAGGTCAATATACTTTGGGAGATGAGATTAAAATTATATATATACATATAAATAATAATATTTCAAGGATTGGTCAACCCTAATTTATGAATCATCTCTAACAAGTTGGCTATGTTTTTTTGCTCACTATTTCCCATACCCTATAGGTTTTTCTCTTGTAGTGATGTTGATTCTAGATGATTTTGAATCAATAATGAAATTATCTCCATGATTTATTTAGTGTTTCAAAGTTATTTTATGAGGAAATCATATCAGGTTTGTAGATTGGTCTCATTTGAAGATAAAATACATGTTTCCACAATTTTTAGGATCTTCATGCTTTGGTAATAATTATAAGGGATGAGATAGGTTAATTACCATGTTTACAATTCAATATTGGTCCCCTCACCTTTATATTTAAATATCCAGAGTAATATTCCATAGAGTTGAAATCACAAGTGAGATGCAATCAGTTTACTCCATGATTGTCATGCACAGTCAACGAAGTAGACTATGTTAGGATCTTTAGTAAGTACATGGAGTCAAAGAAAGTTTTAAAATTGTGATACATATCATTTATATATATAAAATTATCTAAGCTTCCCTAAATTTCACAATGAATAAGGAACTATTGCAATCTTGTGCAATATTTACACATAATCACCATAGATATGTACCTATAGATGCCTATAGAAGGGTTCAAAATTGACAATGAGGTGTGAAAGATTGTATTAAGATTTGAAGCATCTTGATGTTTCATTTAAAAATAATTATAAGAGATCAATTTACTATGAAGATAAATTCCTTGAGTACATGGACCATTTCATGATTATTATCTATATGCAACTTAAAATGCACCTACAGGTATCTCAAGATGATGTCATGTTGAAATAGGTGACTTGATAGTTGTTTTAAATCCTTTGGAATACTAAAAGTAAAATTGGAGTAATTTGTGAGGGATGAGGATTGATCACCAATATGTATATCTTACTCACTGCCTACAATTCTACATTTACTACTTGTATTATAAAATCTCTACCTAAAGGTGGTACCACAGAGAGCTAAGGTGTCATATAGGGGATTAGAATAGGTTTAAACATTACTTGGAGTATTAGTGTGTTGATTAAATCATGGAATACATATGTGGAATGATATTTTTCAAAATGGGAGTGAATAATTGATCAAATGTGAAAATACTGTGTTTAGGGATCAAATCCTTAAAACACAAAAATAAAGCACCTGGCCATTTTATGGAGATCATAAGACAATGTTGATAATAGTTTTGATGCATATTGATGACTATATATTATATAATCCATGAAATATAAGATCTTTTAAAAAATATGGAGGGAAGAGGATTAGTGAAAGGTGGTTGTTTAAAGGCCCAAAGATGCACTTTTATGTACTAATTTTAGGCAGTGACATCTACAGGTTTAAACCCTAGAGAGACCTCTTCACCCAAGGTTACAAAATTAGTTCATGTTTTCATGATTTAAAGGTTATAAATAGTTTAAAGTATCATTTGTGATCTAAAGGACAATCAAAATAAGTTGATATGTAATGTCTGGAGCCTATCTACACCTATAGGGTCCTAAGGACTCCTTAGGGCTCCTCCTCATCAACTTTTATGCTACCCTACTTGTACGAACAAAGTATAAAATTGATTTCTTTGACTATTTATTGCATTGTGAAGGTTATAAAAGGTTTTAATAGATGAAAATGAATTTAGGATATGGATTAGGACTTGGTTTGAATCCTCATGTCTATTTCATACTTCATCAAAACTCCTAAGTGTGTCTAACAACATCTTCATCTCAGCCAATCAAAACTGGTAAAGTGATCAATATGGTGAGAAGTGTGGAAAATTAAAGTGGAAGCCTATTTAGGGTGAACATAAGAAATATAAGGCCATGTATGGCCTTAAAACATGTCATTAACCCCCTTGTATGGATTTTCATGAGAAATTGAAGCCATTTTGGAAGTGAAGTGTGCAAGGTGTGTAGAAAAGGGAGTTTCTTTGACTACAGGTATCGATGGCTCACTTTCAAAGGAATATATGTGATTAGGAATGCAGCTAATGTATGTAAAAGTAGGTCCATAACCCATACCTATTAGTTTAATCATGAAACCTAGCCCTAGTCAGCTTTGGGATGTTCCAATAGAGCGAAATGATGAAGGTAATTTTATGAGCCAACAAAAGGAATTTCGTGCCACTTTTTAAGCGTTTCATGCCTTGGATTGATATTTTTACTTTATGAACTTACATGATCAATTTCACATTCTCTTCTCATGTACATGTAACTCCTCCTATTAACATGAAAAGTGTTTAAGTGACCTTTACACTGCTCTTTTCCCACTTCTCTCTCAAATTCTATAAATAACTACCATTTGGCCTTTTTAATCTAATACCACACCAAGTATGGTGAAGCCCTACTATTTTTGACATTGTAAATTTCCTTAGAAAATAAATTCAATATAGTTTGAGTTCATATATTATCTTACCAAAGTGTGTGAATAGATGTATAGTGAATGGTTAAGAGATATTGATCTATCATTACTTTCTCTCAATCCTTCCATGTTTGATGCAAGTGATTCTAGCCTAACAAGTCACATGAAGTATTTTTAAGTGTATGGATCTATTATTAAGTGTAAAAAGAATCATTATAATTTGGAACTGATCTATGGTTTCACTTACCTTGGATAGTCTTCATGCATGTCACCTTCATATTGAAATACTAATGTTCATGCATTCTAAGACTCTTAGACTAGTGTTTTATGCCTTGTGTCTTTGTGATAGAGTATAATAACCTTGTGGTAAACATATTGGTGCACAAAATTATATAATAGGTTTCATTTCATGCAAATTCTAACCATATCCCCCCATAAACAATCAATTAGTATAGGTGAAAGCATTTCAAGACACATTCAAGGATCTAACACTTAAATCTAGATATTTATCTCACCTATTGGTTACCCATAGCTTATGAGATGTTTCCATTGTGCCACTTGGATGATGAGAGATGAGAAATCTCTTCAAGGGGTGTAAATCTAAGTGAAAACATGTTTTGGCATGCCCAATGGGACCAAGGTCCAAGACAGTGGGAATATTGTTGGTGTGTCTTTCCTCTAGTCAGCTTTTGGAAGTAAGCAAGTTAACACCAATGGTGACTCCAAATGATAACTTCTATTTGTAAGAAACCTAGGTATATCTAATTAAAAATTTTGATTAGTTTTTATGTTTCCTTTGACATATGAGGATGATATGAATATCTATGGTCAATACTCCTATCATGAACCTCCTTATCAGCTTTGCTATGAAACACCTTTTACCCCTCATTAATCCTATCAAAATGGATATCAATCCTATGTGACCTAGCATCCCTATAGTCCTCCATTCCCCCCCATATAGACACCATGTCATTAGGCATCCCTATGAGTTAGGCTACCAAGTACCTATCAATAAATTCCTTCCTACTAATCCCAATATGTGTCCTACCAGCCATACCATGATGTATATCAAACTAAAGAGTAATCTTATGAGTCTTGTCATGAGGAACAAGATGTTTCTATGGATCATAGATCAAGATATCATGATGCAAGGGTTATATTATTAGAGATTCAAATGAAACAAGTTGAAGTTAGTCTTAATCCCCATCATTACCCTCCTCCTCATTCATTTTTTCCATCTTATATCAAGTTTTTGTTGGCATCCATACCATAGTTACTAGTTAATGAAGAGAATATGAGAACATAGGATGGTGAGTATGATGTGCTCCCTAGTCATCTCATAGAATGGTTGAGAGGTGTTATCTAAGGTCATATGTAGACTTTGGAGATGTTTAAAGAGTTATAAGGAACTCAATAGGAGATCAAAGAACAAATGGACTTGGAAAAGAAGTGTCTTAAATGCTCAACAGAAAGGAAAAGTATGTGGGAGGATAAAGAGCTAAAAAATGAACATTCTATTGTTGAATAATTTCAAGAAAATTATTGGTAAGATGTATCTCCTACTTATGTAGATGACAATCCTTCTAATCAGCCCAAAAAGTCACTTCCTTATGAGCTTACGAGTGCTTTCCTCTTTCCTAAATCCATTCTCAAGTTCTCTCCTTCATCCCACACTCCATATCCAACTCCTTCACCTTATACTACATCTCATATTATATCTCTTTCACCTCAAACCCATGAGCCCATCCATCAAAATCATACCTCATCCATTCTTGAGGAAGAGCCCATATTGAAAGAAAAAAGTGAGGAACAACAAACTCAATTCATGGCTAATCAATAATATGTCATGAGTGACTATGAGGAAGAAATCACCATAGGGACTCCCCTTGGTGAAAAAAGTGCAATCCTACCTTTTTGAAAGAATAGAAACATATTGAAGTATGTTTTATAACTATCCATGAGGAATATGGCTAAGAATTGAAGAAAGAGGTATATAAATAAAACTCCATGTCTGATCATGAAGTTGTGGATGACCATATCAAGCATGAAGTGGAGTGTAATATCAAGGATGAAGGTGAAGTCACTGCCTAAGAAGTGGCATTCCTAAAAGAGTTTCATGAGACCAAGGTAGAAGACATAGTTATTGGAGATGACTAAATACCTCCATTTGATTTGAATCAACTTTAGCTACATTGGAACATGAAGAACACCAACTTGATGACCACATACATCAAGGAGAGAAGATTGAAGAAGTGGTGGTTCTAAATGACAAAGAGGACAAAGATGATTGGTAGTTGTAAATGAAGATATTTCAAGAGCTTGAAGGTCATTTTCAAGTTGAGGGTCAAGTACATAAAAAGGTGGAGAAAGAGTCTTCCATGAAGGATAATGATCAAGATTAGGTAGAATATGCAAAGTTCCTTGATGAGCTGGAAGAACTTACATCTGAGAAGAAACCCAATCTTATTGAGAGTAATACATAAATAAAGAAGGTATGCCTTATTGAACCACCATTAGAGGTTGTAATTGAGGATCTATATGAGAAATTTGAGGTTGTTTAAATGTAATAAGAGTTCATTTCCATAGCTAAATTGTATGGAGTTGCTTGTTTCTCATTGAACATCATACCAATGAAGTTGGAAAACAACATGAAGAAGATGGAGGCATTAATGCCAAAGTTCAAAAGGCTACATGTCTCACTAAAGAATTCATGTCATGAATAAAGGAAGTTTCAAACTTCCCCTTTAATCTAAGAGGGTGTTTTCATCTCAGGATAGTTAGTGTTTGAGTTAGTTTATTTAGTTTGGTGTGTGTGTTCCATAAGTGCTCATGAAGCACAAGTGTGTTTTTGTTTAGTTTATTGTCCTGTGTGTTGCTTCTTGTGTTTTGAATGTTGTAAAATAATTTTTTTCTGTCAAACCTCATGTACATGTGACTCTATATCCCATAGGATTAGGCAAGTAGTCATGGCATAGTAAGTATGCCACCCTTGGGAAATCACCAATGATGTTGACCATTTTGACCACAAGTCAAAATGGGTCAACCCCCTATATTAAAAAATTATATAGGGGTATAACACTTTTCCATAATGTGTTTTATAGTCTATTTAATTTAATTTAATTCCATTTTAGCCTTGGTCATGGTCTAATTAGTTTATATGTCATTTTGAGTCACTTAATAGCCATTTTGGGGTCATTTATGCAAGTGACATGGTTTTAAATGTGTCAAAGTGTCTTAGTTTTATTTAAAATGTCCAATAAGTTATATTCCCTATTAGGACTATCAGTCCCATATGAAATTTGTAGGTTATCTAACTAAAAATCAAGAAACCAACCAAAAAAGGAAGAGTTTGGCACTTATACGACCCATAAGGGAGTGTGACACATGGGAGAAGGTTATTATATGACTATTTAGATTTATAATATAAATTACCATGATTTACATACTTTGTAAGTGCCAAATTTTATCTAAAATCATTTTTCTCCTTCATCTCCTTTTTAGACACATAATCAGTCAACATGTTTATTCTTGGTATGACCAGTTAGAGAAGTTACAAGTAAAACACTTTTGGGAGGTGAAATTAAAATAAGATATATCCATTTAAATAAAAATATTAAAAGTATTGGTCAATGATGATTTATGAATCATCTCTAACAAGTTGTCTATGTTTTTCTACTCACTATTTCCCATACCCTATAGGTTTTGCTCTTGTATGGATAGTTTTGTATAATTTAGTGGGTGATGTTCATTAAAGATGATGTTAAATCCCTCCTCAAATTATATACATTATTTTTTTAGTGTTTCAAAGTGTTTTTATGAGAAAATCATATTAGGTTTACATATTGGTCTCATTTGAAGATAACATGCATGTTTCGACCATTTTTAGGATTTCCATGATTTAGTAGTAATTATAGGGGATGAGATATTTTAATTACCATGATTACAATGCACTATATTTACCCTCACATTTAAATTTAATTTTCTAATGTAATATTCCATAGAGTTGTAGTCAGTTTGCTCCATGACTATCATGCACAGTCAATTAAGTGGACTATGTTAGGATATTTAATACATACATGGATTCATAGAGGGTTTGAAAATGTTGATACATCTCATTGAGAAATAGAAAATTAATTGATTTTACCTAAATTTAATAATGAATAAGGAGCTATTGCAATCATGTGTAACATTTACACACAATCACCATAAATATGCACCTACAAGTGCCTATAGAAGGGTATAACATTGAAAATGAGGTGTGAAAGCTTGTATTAAGATTTTAAACATCTTGATGTTTCACTTCAACATCATGATATTATATTAATTGACTATGAAGATATATTCCTTAAGTACATGGACCATGTTATGATTACTATCTATATGCAACTCAAAGTGCACCTACATGTATCTTAGGATGACATCATGTTAGAATGGAAGCCTTGACAGTTGTTTCAAATCCTTTGGAATTATAAGGGTGAATTTTGAAGACTTTATAAGGGCCTAGGATTGATAAAAAACATGTATATCTTTCTCACTTCCTAAAATTCTACATTTACTAGCTATATTAGAAAATCTCTACCTACAATTGGTACCACAGAGAGCTGAGGTGTCACATAGGAGATTGGAATAGGTTGAAACCTTAATTAGAGTCCTAGTGTGTTGAGTAAATAAGGGAAGACCTATTTATAATTATAGGTTGGAAAATGGGAGTGAAAAATTGATCAAAGGTGAAAAGACTTTGTTCAAGGATCAAATCCCTAAAACACAAAAATAGAGCACCTAGCCATTTTATAGAGATCATGAGACAATGTTGATAATAATTTTGATGCATCTTGACACCTATACCTTGTAGCCTCCATGAAAGAGAAGAGATTTTAAAAATATGTAGGGAAAAGGATTAGTGAAAGGTGGTTGTTGAGATTCCCAAATATGCACTTTTATACACTAATTTTAGGTAATGGCATCTATAGGTTTGAACCCCAAAGAGACCTCTTCACCCAAGGTTGCAAAATAGACCATGTTTCAATGATTGAAATGTTATAAATAGTTTAAAGGATAATTTTTGATCTAAAGGATAATAAAAATAAGTTGATATGAAATGTTTAGATCCTATCTACACCTACAGGGTCCTAATGACTTCAACACAGTCAAATGTAGGTGATTGTAGGCAGATAGTAAACTAAAACATGATATCCAGGTGATGGTCTAGTCTAGGCAAGGTGAGCATTGGTCCAAATAATTGCCAAATGATATTGGAAGGTATAAAGATGGATTATGAAATGTTTTCAAAGTCTAATCCATGTAAGGTCACCTATAGGTACCTCACACAAATAGGAAACATAGTCAAATACCTTGACTAGTTAGACAAAGGGCATGACCGGAGGGGTTTTAGCAAGGGTTGAAATGAGGAAGTGATTGAAATGGATTGAAAAAATGGAATTGAAATATAATAAGACCCTAAAATCAAGGAAGTAAGACATAAAACCATTTTCAAATGCATCACATAGTCCACATGATAAAAATCCTGTAAACACTTTGTCTTCTAAGAGTCTATTTTGAGTTTTGGAGGAGTTGGAAGGTCTAATGACATAATATAATCAAATGCCAATTTTTTTTAAAGATAATATATATATATATATATATATATATATATATATATATATATATTGGATAATCCCACCAAAAATTTATTTTGTCTGGATAAATATAGAAAGTGCCCTTTGTTTTATCTTAGACAGAGGGCAATCCCTTTGTGCATAAATCATATAGTCTTTAAAAAAGGGAGACAAAGGAATGAGACATGAACTGATTAAGCATTGAAGATAGGTTTTAAAATTTGAGTCACACCCAGGAAAAAGTGATAAACCATGCACATAAGGGAGAACCTCAACAAAGTGGTCTAGATCATCAAGGTTATAGATAGGTCTATTAGGCAAGGTTTTGGCCTAAAATACAAATGAGAAGTCACTTTCACTTCCAAATATAGGAGAGAATTATAATCCATTTAAACATGTATATTTGGGAAAAATAGATGTTTTCAAACTCTTAGTATGTAGATAATTTACAAGGGGAGCTAATTTTAGCTCAGAGATAACTCAAGGGTATGTAGAATGAAGGTCAAAGCTTGATAGGATAAATTAAAATGCTTACATCTTATCAGAGGTTGTGCATGGAGATCTAAGGAGTTTGGGAAATTTGAAAGGGGTCCTAAAAATTATTCTTGTGTATTTTTCTTGCAGTTCTAATGTCTTATCTTTATGAAATAAGTTTAAGAGCTAAAGGGACCTCAAACCCTTACAAACCCTTAGAAATGACCTGATTGGGAAAATGAAGATGGAGAGATGCCCTAATGGACCATAATGACATGGAAAGTGGTTTAAGGTTATATAAGACTCTTTAGGTCTCCTCATTATCAACTTTTGTGCTACCCTACCTGTATGAACAAAGTATAAATAATTTTCTTTGATTGTTATGTACATTATGCAGGTTCTAAGAGGTTTTAAAAGATGAAACTAAATTTAGGAGATGGATTTGGACTTGTTATGACTACCCATGTACATTTAATGTTTCATCAAAACTCCTAAGTGTGTCTAATAATAGCTTCATCTCCACCAGTCAAAATTAGAAAAGTGAGCAAGATGGTGAGAAGTGTGGAAACTTAAATTTGAAGCCTATTTAAGCTGAACCTAAGAAATATAAGGCCATGGATGGCCTTTAAATGTAATTAAACCCATTTTATGGATTTTCATGAGAAACTAAAGCCATTTTGGAAGACAAATGTGTAAAGTGTGTGGAAAATGGAGTTTATTTGACTACAAGTAGTGTTGGCTCACTTGTAAAGGAATCTAAGTGATTAAGAATGTAGCCAATGTATGGAAAAGTAGGTCCATAACCCATCCATATAATTTCAATAATGAAACACACCCATAGTTTTGGGATGTTCTAATAGATCTAAATGATGAAGGCATTTTTCTGAGCCAACAAAAGGAATTTCATACCACTTTTCAAGAGTTTCATGCCTTGGATTGATATTTGTAATTTATGAACTTGCATGATTAGTTTCATATTATCTTCTCATGCACATTTAGCTCCTCCTTATAGCATTAAAAGTGTTCAAGTGACCTTTGGAATCCTCTTTTCCCACTTCTCCCTCAATTGCTATAAATAACTACCATTTTGGCCTTTTTAATCTAACACCACACCAAGTATGGTGAAGCCATACTAGTTTTGACATTTTAATTTGCCTTAGATAATAAATTAAATCTATTTTGAGCTCATATATCAGTTTTTCAATGTGTGTGAAGAGATGTATAGTAAATGGTTAAGAGATATTCATCTATAATTGCTTTATCTCAATCCTTCCAAGTTTGATGCAAGTGATTCTAACCTAGCAAGTCATATGAAGTGTTTTTAAGTGTATGGATCTATTCTTCAGTGTAAAAGGAAGACTTAGTATTTTTAATTGATTTATGGTTTCACTTACTTTACATAGTATTCATGCATGTCACCTTCATATTGAAATACTAATGTTAGTGCATTCTAGGACTCTTAGACTAGTGTTTTATGCCTTGTGTATTTGTGATGGAGTTTTATAGTCTTGGGGTAAACATATTAGTGCATAACCATATATAATAGGTTTAATTTCATGCAAAATCTAACCCTTTCCCCTCACAAATAATTAGTTAGTATAGGTGAAAGCATTTCAGGACACATTTAGGGAGCTAGCCATTAAATCTAGAGATTCATCTCACCTATTGGTTACCCACAGCGTGTGAGATGTTTTGATTATGATATTTAGATGAGGAGAGATGAGAAATTTACTCAATGGTTGTAAATCCAAGTGATAACTATAGACACCTAAAACTGGCCATCGATAACCTCCAACTAGGCTTTTTACCAATTTCTATGAAAATGCACAATTTAGCATAAAATCACTAAAACACATTAAATGAGTTTAAATTTTTATATTTAAGTGAAATTTTTAGGTAGATTATAATTAAATGTGGCAATGTAATTTATGAAGTAGCTAACTTTAATCAGATCATTTCGAGTCAAAATGACATTTTTGCACTTGGGTGCTCTAGATTGCTCCTTTTTACCAAATTTCTTATACGAGACACGTGCCTTTCTTATTTTTCATTGGAAACATACTAAATGAGAATATGGTTCTAATTAATATAACATCAACTTAAAATTCCAATCTAATAAAATTTTGAGCCAATAACAAGACATTTTGACTAATTTATGCACTAAAGGGCAAAATTTGCATTAAAATTACCTAATCATGTTTAAAAGCTAATTAATTAAAATCATGAGCCTAATTAAAATTTCCATGGATATTTTTGAATATTTATTTTTGGAAATGAATATTGAATATCTATATCATCAAAGGACATAATTTCTATGGGGTGGCATCTATAAGCCATAAATACATAAAATATCAGGATTAAGCCACCCCATGCCTCATTAAGACCCTTCATGCCTCTTAAATGCCCATCTATCCAAAATATTTATGGGGGATATTTATATATTTAATTACATAATTAGATTTATTCATGGTCGCACATCTCAATATTAGATGGATGGTTAAGGTTAATCTTGAACCATCTTGAAAATCTATCAATAGAAGAGCCATAAACATGAATTTTAAGCTTGGATAGTGCAAAGTTATAATAAAAAAATGATTCCAAAATCCATTTAAATTAGTTTTATAATTAAATTTTTTTGATCCAAGCCAAATATAAATCCATCACAAAGGTGCCAAAGAGAAGAGGAGATAGTCAAGTCTCGTTTGATGAAGACTCATTGAACACAAGCTAAGTAAACCCTTTCAACAAGCTATTTGGAGCATCCAAGGAAGGTGGATGATTTATTTGTATTTTAATTATAGTTTTAATATGTTATTAAGGTTTTATATTAGTGAGTTATTTATTTATATTTGATTTCATTCACTAACATCATATTAATCTCCCCCTACTGCAATCTTATGTTCACAAATGGCATGCCTAGTGGGACCTAACACATCCTACATACCAAGAAGATAAATATAAAAGTTTTAAATTAATATTTGAATTATTTAAAATTTTTAAATTTGATTTTATAACTTAGTTTTTCTATTTTTCTTTATCACAGGTTTACATAGTAACCACCGATGGTCAGTTTAATCACTAATGGTCAGTGCAACTGTTGATGGTTATTTTCAACTACCGATGGTTAGTGAAAATGCCTACTATTATTTTCAACCATTTATGGTCAGGTATAACCATTTATGGCCATTATGTTTTTTTAAATAGTCTTGAGAGATAATAGGCCATTGTTTAGAGCTTGGGTTGGGGTCATCTGGACTCCATTTTTGATGATTTTTTTAAAACTATGTGTTTTTTCCTAAATTTTTAGAATATACTATCAATTTACATTAAATTTTTATAGTTTTTTTAACAAAATAAAGTTTATAACCAAGTATAATATAATTCATTAGTTTCTTGAGGTTTTGACTTTAGGTTGACAAGTGTTTACTTTACAAAGTTATTTGCTCAATCTCATAAGTGTTCAAAAGAAGGCATTCCTAATATTATTTTTGCAAGTTAAAAGGATAGTTTAGAAGTTAATTGGGGTGTTTTAACTAATCATATGCTTAAATTTGTATTTTTAAAAATAACTTGGTTAAAATCAGACACACTTCAAATTTGGTGAGTCTTGAAAACTTTGAACTGTGGGTTTAAAAATAAACTTAGATACTTATTATTTAATTTAGTATTTTTGGTGTAATATTTACATGTTTATAAGACTTAAATCTAAGGGGCTAAAGAACACCACCACACTTTTCAATTAAGTTCTTTAAAATTGAACATATTTTCAAAGTTTGTATTCAATAGATAATGGCTTAATTACTTTTGTTTGGCAAAAAGATAGATCGTGCATGTATGATCTCCCATATATCCCCTTTAGGGAACTTTTGGGATCAAAATAAACATATTTATTAGAAATCACCTTATTCCAAAGGTTTATAAGAAAATTTATCAAGACTCTCCCCAAGACCTGTATGGCTTGGGTGACCTAGAAACAACCTTTAAAGCTCTTTTACTTGTCATTTATTTTATGCATCTTGGCTTGTGAAGGGGACTTCATTACCTACCAAAAGTTATTTATGGAAGATTTGATATAGGGTTTCATCTTCCAACATCATCTTGAATTCCTCTTCATAAGGGGGTATATAAATTAGGATCCCCTCACTAGGATGATAGTTTGAGTGATCAAACTATCTCCATTAGTAGAGGCTAAGACTAAGATGTTTGAGCATGTTAGACATCACACTACACTGAACAAGCGATGAATGTAGTGGTTGTAAAAAGGGTAAGAAATTTTTATAACAAGCCATATGACATGGACTGAAATGACATGCACTTCTCTTGTTTTCTAATGTGAAAGTTGGTAGACATGGGATCCATCTAGAATGATAAAAAACTAATTAGTTTTAGTCAACCCCACTTTGCCATACCCTTGTTAGGATTTAGGGTGATTAAACTTAATGTATTTTTGTCACTTTTTCTTTATATTAGTATGTTTTGAGACTAAAACTTGTTTATTTATTTATAAACTATGTCAAAACCAATTTATTTATACATCACTCTTTTATTTAAAAAGGTGTTATGCTATTCATTTTACACCACTTGTGCCTTAAAATTTTTACTAAACATGTTGTGTGTGTTACTTGTTTGATATGGGTACCATTATGCTACCCACATCAGTATCAAGTTTGAGCCTTTGAGTCTTTGAAACATAATATTGATCATATCATTTGAGAATGCTTATATCACTAGGTTGCTTAATTTATTTCAAAACTCATTTGACTTATACCAAAACCATTGTGTAAATACCATGTATCATATGTCATTTGGACCTTGTTTATACATCATCATGCTATCTAGTCTTGTCTAGCTTATTTGGTCAAATCCTAGTCTTTGACATTGAGTTTTCAATTAACCTTGTCAAGTTTGGATTCAAACATTGATTGATTTCTATTTAGGCCTCAATTCATGGGGTGGATACATAGGTCTTTATCTTTTGGGTTGCATAAATTTGGTTAATCAAATTACCCAAATTTGAAGACTATTCATTATTTATTTGTTCAAATGCCTATCCTCATCATTCTTTGTGCCTTTATTTGGGATAACATAGTCTTTCTCCAAAAGCCTTTTACCTTATGGCTTATGCCAACTGATCATGTTTATGTTTGATTATGTGTGTCAAGTCTATGTCAAAGTTGTTTCCAAAATTGTTAGATTAAATCAAATTCACATCAATCCTTTGTTTCAATACTAAATTTTGATATTGTTTAGCCAAAAGTCCTAGCATAGCCTATTTGAGCCATAGATTTTAACTCCATGTTTGGATAAAAGAACTAGTGACTCTTTTCCCTTTCCTAGTTTAGACCTTATTTAGAGTACTTTCACCTAGACTTTTGACATGCCAATTTTTATTCAGACGCTTGACCTTTTGTGTTTATGACATTTTATGTTAGATTATTTTATGCCAAATATTAGCATAAACCATTTTGGAGATGCAAATCCACTTTCAAACAATTTTGGAGATACAACTTCACCCTTTTGACCAAGTTAGACCAATTTTGAGCCATTTGTGTTTTGGACATAGCTTTTTAGAGTTTCAGAACTCTAAGACTTTTTGGTTTTGGAGATTTCATCATTTATGCAAATATGTCTACCTACACTTATGGTGGAGTCATGTACAATCCAAATTATGATCGAATGGCTGCACAAAATCTGACTAGAAACCCCTATAGAGATAGATTTTCCAAGGAGTCTTATTATCATCCCTACAATACTCCATATGGGGAATATAGTCAAAATCCACAAAATCCAAATGAAGTTACCGACTGAGATGATATGGTTTATAAAGAGGACTTAGATGCTTTGGCTTATGCAAGTAATTAGGATCCACCACATCAAACCATTTCTACTCTAGGACCACATCTAAAGAATACTATTACCATTCCAATATCTCATCCTTTGTCTTGTATGAGTAATCAATCTCCATGCCACCTTAAAATTATCCTTCTAAGACCTCATCCTTTGACTTATGTGATAAATTAGGCTCCATAATGCCCTTTCATCATTCCAAGACCTAGTCTTTTGGTTCATACAAGAAATCATGCTCCCCAATGCCCTACCATTATCCAACTACATGCCATTCCTCATCCAGTACTAATCCACTTAATCCTTCAACCAAGCCAGTCATTTCAGGACTAAGCTATGATCAAAATTGGTATTTTCTAACTCATTAGAAACTAAGGCCAAGAGAACCAACCAATCTAAGATGTGTATGTTAAACCAACCACTTATGATAAGTCAACCTATGATGAATCACCTATTGATCCTATAAAATTTGTTGAGGAGTCTCACTCTGACAAGCTAGTCTTTGCTAAGTCACTTCTTAATGATTATAACCACCTTTGAGAAAATCATTACCTTGACCATATGCCTATTTTTCAAGAGTTGTCTATTGACAAGTAAGTCTCTAAAGAGTTGTCTCTTGACCTTTTCCCCATCATTAAGGATTCTCACTATGAAAAACCAATCTTTATGGAACTCGTTATGCCATCATAGGCCATTACTTATCTAATACCAAACATTAAATAAGACATCATTATAATAGAGTACCCATCAGATGAAGAATTAGAGTTAGATTTAGGTTTTATTCTTAGACTAATATCAAATTTAGCATTAGAATTAGAATCAACATTAGTCTCAACATCAAATTTAGAGTCCATTGAGTCATAATCAAGATATAGAATATATTTGTGACTATTACAACATTGGCTATGCATACCTAGTAGATCAATTTGAATATATTTGTGATCTTTCTATGGTTTTTGAGAATGAATACTTTAACATGAACACAAGATATTATAGTATATTATATGAGGATTGTGCTTCCAAAATCCATTCCATTACCATTCCATATGCCATTACCACCAACCAATATATCTATTTCATTGACATACCACCTCCCAAAAGTGTTGATTGGGAGTGATAGAATCACACTTTATTGAACTACATCTATGGAGACATAGTAGTTGAGGAAGAGTAAGGAGGCCAAGACCAAAATCATGTATCGAAAGAACACTCTCCTAGTGAAACCTTTTAGAGGTGCTAGGAGATAATCAAATTTTAAACTCAACATCTTCTAGTGAAACTTTTTTATAAGCACTAAAATATAATCAAATTCAAAAGCCAATGTTCATTAGTGAAACCTTTTCAAAGGTGTTATGAGAAAATGAAAACAAATTCATTGTTTAAAACCTCATCGAGGCACCAATAGATAAGCACAAAAGTCCTTCACTAGTTGATGAAGATAAAATCAAAGATCAAATCAAAATAGATTCCTATCTATAGTCTAATCATTTGGTAGTTACTCTCAAGCCCAAATAATAGAAAAATATGGGAGTGTTACTGAGGAAATATTTAGAAGTATTTGGCCCCACCACATCTAATGTTATGTCAAATCCAAAATTAAAAACATTATGTGTGCCTAAAAATACTGATCTTCATTTGTTTCACAACTATTACACATTCCATTATCATCTACCATTCCCTTTCACAAACCAACCTCTCATCTAATTTTTATCCCTATTTACCATGAAAAAGTTAAATTTCCTTTACAAAGGCTACAAAGATACCTTGTCTCTATGCTTGAAGGAATCAAAATTAATGACCAATTAAGAGCACAACAACATCATTTGTATCCAAATCTGTAACTAGTCCTTGATAGAGAAACTATTCAAACAAGGTATCAGATACAAATTAACATGATTGATTATTCTATTCATATCATTTTTGATCATGACATGCATCTCCACTTTAGTAGGAACAATAGAATCCAAAACCACACCCAAGCCACAAACATGTACCATGCCATTTCATTTACCATTCCTTTTGCCATTGTTCTATACCCTGCCATTTACCTTACCTTACCACTTAATGGAAATGCTCTTGCCATTTTATATAATCTATCAAAAACCATCATTATCCTAAAGCAATGCCATACCATCCTATCATTCCATTCTTATCTATACCAAATCCTTTTTTTTGTCATCCTACTCGATCTTATTTTGATCTTGGTTCCTTTGGTTCTTCTCTCATTTTTTCTAAGGGATTTAAATCAAGTTTCAACTCTTATAGAATTCTATTTTTAAATGATAGTCTATGAAATTAGTGCGATAGTTGATCTAGAAAGATATCTTTCATTTTCCATCCTATATCAAGTTTGTTTATATGATCTTGATTATAAATGTTAATGGGAAAATCAATGTCTCTCCAATCTTGCTACTAATTATAACTACCTATGAGCAAATTAGTATAATTTATCTAGTCCATTGTATCCTCGTTATAACCTCCTATGGAAAAACTAGGGGAAGATTTTGTTTAACATGCATTGTTGCATCACCTTGCTACTATTGTTTTCATTTGACTAGCCGTTTACTAGGTTTGATAACTTATTGAGGCCTAGTTGGTTTTTCCCTACCTTTTGTGTGGATGGAATTATTTTAACTTTAGGTCATTTTAGGACTATGTAGGTTGTGCTCAATTCATTTTGATGTTACCTCAGTCCTCATTTATATGTGATCTCACTATTTTATGAGCAACCTAAGCCACACTCTCAACATTTTGTGAGAAACAAAAGCTAAACACTCTTGCCATTTTGTGAGAAGGTATCTTGTAATTCTCTAACAAGTTAAGATACCTTAAAAATTACAAAAACATTTAAATATTTCAAAATCCAAAAAAATTTGTCCTATCTAAGCCTAGTCATTTATCCTTAATCCATCTTACTGGGGCATGGTCATTGTTAGGATGCTCTCTTTTACTTTTATTTTCAGGATTTTTATTTTCTTATTTATTTCAAGTTATTTATTTATTTATTTATTTGTTTGTGTTCTTTTTATTTATTTTTTTTTTTTTTTTGATTGCCTATTCATTTTCTTTTGATATTGTTGCCTTAACTCAATATATATACATTTGTTGGGTGATTCTATAAGCACATTATTCTTGAGTCCATCCATATTTATACGTCAACATTGTCATCATGGTTTTTATCATTGGTGGATTATTTTCAAGCGTTTATTGGATTGGGAGTCAATCCTCATGCATATTTTATGAGAGTCTTCATGGTGTTCTATCATTATGCATACCATCATGTGCTACATCAAAAATCAGCTTCAAGAAGGTCTATAAGCAATGGAGCCACATAAGTTTCTCCTTGGCACCTTGGCAAATATTTTCACCCATATTGATTGAATCAACCCATTGACCATTCTAGTTGTATCATTGATAATAAGGATGTTCATCTCCTCTTTTATAGGTATAACTAAATCATTTATAATGATCAATATTATTCTTCTATTCATCTCTTTCATCACTTTACACCCACTCATATTTAATCTATATTCTAGGTTATATCTTTGAGTTATGCTTGGCATTCAGCCCTAACTAGGGCACAATCATCTTAATCCAATTTAGGTCCTTTTAATGATTATAACTACCTATGGGTAAATCATTATTTTGAATTTTATTCCTAATTATAACCACCTTTAGGCAAATCAGTAATTATTAAATCAATTCATGCAAGCATTTTATCATTTGGATTAATTTTAACCATAGGTTAATCTCATCCTTCTTCATGATTCTTTTAAAGGGACCATCCATCCACATATGTGATGACCACTCCCTCATGGGGGCATCATCATAGGCTTTCAAAAACCATTTGGAAAATTGTTCATCATTCATCATCTTCCTTTTGGCATACAATCCATTTCTCATTATTTGAGAATATGTTACTATGCTTATAGATTTTAATGCCTTCCTAAACAAGGGCAAAGTGTAGGCACCTAAAACTGGCTATTGATAACCTCTAACTAGGCTTTTGACCAATTCATATCAAAAATACAAAATTTAGCCTAAAAATACTAAAACTCATTAAATGAGTTGAAATTTTTATATTCAAGTGCCAATTTTGGCTAGACTATCATTAAATGGGGCAATATAATTTATGAATAAACTAACTTTGATCAGGGCATTTCAAGTCAAAATAACATTTTCACACCTAGGTACTTTGGATTGTTCTTTTCTACCAAATTTCTTACATGAGACATGTGGCTTTATTATTTTTCATTGTCAACATCCTAAATAGGATACAATTCCAATGCATCTAACATCAACTTCAAATTCTAATCCAATCAAATTTTGTGCCAATAATAAGACATTTTGACCAATTTGATTAATTTATGCACCAAGGGACAAAATTTCCATCAAAATTACCTAATAATGTTTAAAAGATAATTAATTAAAATCATGATCCTAATTAATATTTCCATGGATATTTTTGAATATTTATTTTTGGAAATGAATATTGAATATTTGCATCATCAAATGACATCATTTCTATGGAGTGGCATCCACAAGCCATAAATGCATAAAATATCAGGATTAAACCACCCCATGCCTCATTAAGACCCTCCATACCTCATAAATTCCCATCTATACAAAATATTTATGGGGGATATTTACAAATTTAATTACATAATTGTATTTATTCATGACCACATATCTCAATCTTGAGATGGACAGTCATGGTTAATCCTAAACCATCTTGAAAATCTATAAATAGAAGAGCCATGAACATGAATTTTAAGCTTGGATAGTGTAAATTTATAATGCACAAATGATTCCAAAATCCATTTTAATTAGTGTTATAATGCCAAATTGTTGATCTAAGACAAATCTAAATCCATCACAAAGGTGTCAAGGAGAAGTGGAGATAACCAAGCCTCTTTTGATGAAGACTCATTAAGCACAAGTTGAGCAAGCCACTTCAACAAGATATTTGGAACATCCAAGGAAGGTGAAGGATTTATTTGTCTTTGCATTCTAGTTGTGTTTCTCATTTGATTTTTTTAATATTTCCCCCCTTGAGATAGGGTTAGGGTGTTAGCTTAGTGTATTCTTTGTTTGGATTTGATTTCATTCACTAACACCATTTTAATCTCCCCCTATTACAATCCTATGTTCACAATAAAAATTAATTCATGTTGTTCATTGATCACTATAGTAAGATGACTTAGATATACTATTTGAATAAAAATTAGAATCCTTCCAGACTTTCCAAAAGCTTTAAACACCTACATCAAGATACTCAAGATAGATAATGATGGTGAATACACTTCAAATAATTTTGAATCCTATCTTGATAAAAATGGTTTATCAAATACCATATCATAATTCCTTACACTTCACCATATAATATAGTTGTAAAAAGGATGAATAAAACTTTGATGAATATGGTTCATGCTATGTTTTACTACAAAGGTTTAAATTTACACT
Organism: Torreya grandis; assembly: GCA_037957365.1. Lineage (NCBI taxonomy): Eukaryota > Viridiplantae > Streptophyta > Pinopsida > Cupressales > Taxaceae > Torreya > Torreya grandis. The sequence goes on along the minus strand of JARHVA010001964.1, from coordinate 1,596,856 downwards.
TTTGGGAAAAAGTAGATAAAATAATAGTATACCTCCATAATAGATCACCACCAATAAATCTTGAATCCAAGATTTCATATGAGATGTGGTGTTGTCATCTTCCTTTAGTGTGACGTATTCAAATTTTTGTATCCACTTATTATACATTGATTCCAAAGGACAAGATAAATAAATTGGACCATAAGAGTTTGAAATGCATCCACTTGGGATATTTGGAATCCTCCAAGGCATACAGGTCATACGATGAGAAATAAAAGATGTTTCTTGTCACAAGAGAAGTTATATTTTGTGAGACTGTAAATGACAAAGAGTAATCTGATTAGTAGTTGTGTTAACTTGACAAGTATGCAAAGTTTGGTGTTTATAAATAGAGTGATTTGGATGTTTCAAACAATGAGTGGGGGATATATATTTGGGAATCTATTTAATTTCTATTTCTATTATACATGAGATTGAAACTCCTCCTAAAGGAGACAATAAAAATCCATTAGATAATGAACAAGGGCCACCATAATATAAGGAGTAAAGTGATGAAACTTTATAGAATGAACTTGAAGCACCTAAAACATAGAAATAGATTCCTAAGTGGGCTATTCAAACCTTAAAAGATGTGAAACTTGATGAACTTGTGAAAATTGGCATTATAAGTACACATGCATCCATATCAAAATTAGATAAGTCCATTGAAGAAATTCAAGATAGAATTGAAAATCTCACCTAAAATGATTCTCCAAAAGAATAACTCAATGTTGAGTTTGATTCAGAACCAACATATATCAAACAAGCTGAGAATCTATAATCTTGGAGAAAAGTAATGAAAGATGAGTATAGTACATTGGTAAAAAATGGGACTTAGAAATTGGTTTATCCACCATATGGATGTAAGCCTATTATCTACAAGTGGGTCTATCATAAAAAATACAATGATAATGGATCACTTGACAAGCACAAAGCAAGGCTTGTTGTAAATGGATGTGCTTAAAAATAAGGAATTGACTATAATGAAACCTTTACACCTATATCAAAATGGACTACCATTTAAATCATGTTAGATTTGGAAGCTCATAATGGATGGAAAATGTTAAAACTACATTCCTAAAAGGGGAACTTAATCAAATAGTTTACATGGCATAACCTAAAGATTTTTTTAGTAAATAGACAAGAGTACAAGGTATACAAATTGAAAAAATCATTGTATGGTTTGAAAGAAGCCCCTCAAACATGGTACAATAAACTAGCTAAGAACCTCATGAACATGATATTCAAACATTTTATGTTTGAAGGTATAACTCTTTTTGTCAAAATAATTTAAAAAATAGTTGTATTTATGGTGGTGTATGTTGATGATTTACTCATCACAAGGAAAAATTAATGGTATGTTACAAAGTGCAAATTAAAGTTGATGATAAGCTTTGAAATGATTGATTTGGGTTATTTTCGTTACTATTTAGGTATTTAAATAATTCAAAAACCAAAGTACTTATTCATCACTCAGTAGAAGTAGATTAGTGATATTATAAATGTGTTAAAAATGGAAGATTATAAGCCTTTTAGCACATCCATCAAATATAATCTCAAATTGACATCTAAAGATTCAATGGATTTGGTTGATGCCACTAAATACAAAACTCATTGGAAGTATGGTTTATGTGACCATAAATCAACTACATATATAATTTGTAGTTGGTATCCTTTCAAGATTCATGAAATAACCTAGGGATAGTCATTGGGTAGTAATAAAAAGGGTCCTCATATATCTCAAAGGAACACATAATTTTGGGCTCAAATAATCTAGGGTGACATACTTCAAACTAGTTAGGTATGTAGATTTTGATTATGTTAGTGATCATGAAGATGGAAAGTTCACCTTGAGTTTTTTCGATGAATTTGGGATAAAAAATTATTAGTTAAAAATATAAGAAATAATCAATTCCAATAATTTATTTAGTAGAAGTAAAATATATGGCCACTTTAAAGGCAGCTAGAGAGATCTTGTGGCTCAGAAGGGTTCTTTCAAATTTGTAGGAACAACAGGTTTTGTTAACACCTCTCATGGTTTACAATAATTATACAATATAAATGGAAAAGAATCCAATATTTTACAAATAAACTAAGCATATCAATACCAAATTTCATCTTATTTGACACTATGTGAAAGATGGCAATGTCAATTTACAACATTTCCCTACAATAGAGAAATCAATAGACATCTTGAACAAAGTGCTTGGATGATAAAAATATAGAAGTTCAGAGGAATGTTTAGTATGAAAAAGACCCATACAAATTAAGGGGGGATAAAATAATATTGTATATGGTTGTGTTGATGTGGTTTTTATGCATACCCATAAACTTTTTATGAGGTAGCCTCTAGTATTTTAAGATCAGTGAAAAGTATACACTCCAAGGCATGAGTTACAGGGTATTGAGTTTCGTAAACAACCTATTGGTGGAATTATGATAAGTGAGGTAGATTTTTTACCAAAATGGGTCATCTATGGATGAATCTAAATCTACTTAAAATGGGTGGATAGATAATGGTTCTAACCTAAAGTGGGTATAACTTCAAAAGAAACACAAAAAAGAGGGAAAGGTAGGGAAGAAAAGGAGGCTTATGGACCACACTAGATGAAACCTTTCAAGACCTAAACTTAAACTAAAGGTTGGAGAAGAGATCATAGACCAATTCTTGTTACAAGCTACTATAGCAAACCAACAATAAAATATGGTTAGGAGTCAAAAATAACTAAAATAAAACATACTTAAAGACATGAAATTAAAGATTTCCCCATTTGTTAGATTGCAATAACACATCTACAATGGGGGATTATGGTTTATATGCAAAAGGTATCCATATTAGATATAGATTAATATGAATAATTGTATATAAAAGAGATAATTCATACACAACCAAAATACTAAGAAACCAAAATGATAGAACTTCATACACAATCCACAAGTTGGAAAAGAATAAAATTTTTCACATCAAGACTAAAATTATCAAACTTCTCATAATTTCCTATCTATCTTAATATCCAAAATGCTCCTTCATTTGTGGCTAAGAGATTACAAGTATAAATAATATTGGAATAGGGAAGGCCTAATTTATAAAGTGAAGTCTAATAATATAGTTAAAATAATAAGACTTGTATCCAAATCTCATGAAAAGGATGCATGTAGAGTTGTCAAACCATAATAGAATTTCATAGCTAAAATTACAATATATACATAGAACATATATTTGGAACCAAAGTTCTGACTTATCAAAAACATGCAGGTACATATTATATTTAGATGGGCGTTGATGTGGAATCACTAGCCAAAGAATATGATGGAGTTATAATTGGAGGAATTAAAGTATCCACCATTGTTCCTTGTGGGATCAAGAAAAACCCACTTAGAATTTGCATGATTGAAAATCCTAAAAACTAGGAACACTGAGATGATGGGGAAATACTAATAGTAGGATTTGTGTTTGGTGTGGGCCCTAAAGCTATCTCTTTTACCTTGAGTTATTCAAATAATGTGTGTGTATCTTTGAACTCCTTATTAATGATGTTAAAGTTGAGAAACAAAGGTTTGAAGAGTTTAATGGCCTCAAACATTAACCTCACTTGTTCAAATTATGAGCTCTTGAAATTTTCTCCCATAGCTTAGATCTCATTACCCTATCCTTGGAAAAATTTATCAATTTAAAAATTTCATCATTGGTCCTATATATTGTGCCTTTAACTTCTTCCTTGAAGTTATTTTTAGCTGCGTGGAGGAAGTTCTTAAACTTTGGCCTATTAAATAATTAACTTGTAGGAGTAATCACATTAGTGACCCTCATGTATTTATTAATTTATAAGGTCTCAATTTCATGATTTGAGAAATGTCCCAATATAGTCTTCATCTAGTTATGCCAATTGAGGTAAGCACCCCTTTTTACAATTACATAGTTGAGGCACCATGATGCATCCATGCTATAAATTAAGTTTAATTGGTTTAAGGAATTGGTTCTAGAGTACTAAACCAATAAATTAGAACTTTTCTATATCTCTTTCATTTGGTGTCAAATTTTGGTCACATTTATTCTATTTGATTGGCTTCCTACTCTATAAACTTGGATATTATACAAAATGTTGTAAAACATAGTGTCTACACTTTGCACATCATTAATTATCTTCCATGGATAGTTTATAGTCTATCTCTACTAAAATATTTTTTATGATTCCTCTTTGATTTTATACATATATTTCATAGCTTCACTAGTTGAATCTAAAAAACCATATAATTATTCAGTATATTCATTAGGATCCCCAGGATTCCTTTTGGATTTATTGGCGATGGGAAATAGATTTTTATCTTTTCTCAAATTCAATGTCTTCCCTTATATCTAGATTCAATTCTTTCCTCTTCCTCACCATTTGGATGGTTCCACTATTTTTTTTGAACCTAGTAGAGAATGTGGGAAATTTATTAACAACTAAATTCTACATCTCATATTCTTTCCTTTCATTTCTATAACCCATTATATAACAATAAGTTCACCTTATTACTCTGAAGGAATTGGGTCTTTGAGGTATAAGGTGGAGGAGTCATCAGAGGAGATGTTATTGATGGAGGTGCCAATGATGCACTTATTTCTATTGGGAACTAAAGAGGTGGATAGAAAATCCTCTCCCATGGTGAAGGCTCCCTCAATGGATTTACCTTAGATATGAATTTTGTCAATATAGGAGTATTTTTAATTTATAATGTGGTTGATTTTTTGGGTGAAGACTCTAGCATATGTAGTTCTATTTGAGACAAATGTTTCCCTAGGACTAGTGGCATTTTGGGATGAAAAATATAAATAGTTACCAAGTCTTCAAAATGGACTACCTTATTGAGAGTCCTTATTCGGGTAGATGTTGAAAGAATGGATGAATAAAAATAAATGGATATTAATGAAGTACCTACAATTAAAATATGTTAAACTAAAGAAGAAATAACCTCACTTATATTTTCCTTTTGTTCCATTATGAGGATCGACTAGTCTAAGGCACCAGCTAGTGTTTATTATTCCTTTAGCCTTCCCAAGCTCAAATATTTGGCCTTGTCCAACTCAATCTCTTCATCCTCTTCACCTAGAGCTTATTCCTCAGTCACCTTCTATTCTACTTCCATAATAAATTTTTCATTATCTTAGTCATCTATGGCATAGTCTATCAAGGACATCACCTATTGTTTTTATTCATCCTTTATTTCCTCCTCAACAGGGGATTATTATATGGTAGTTAGACCATAATATGGTCACTCCTCTACTTGAATAATTTTAGAGGGGGTTGAAATAAATTTGGCTCTCCTTCAGTATATGACTATGGGAGGTGTAGGAAAGGAGCAAGATGATGAAATGTTTAAAGGAAATATATTAGTATGAACTAATACTATAGGTGGTGGTGATGGGAAAAAAGGTGTAACAATAGTGGTGGAAGGGGTAGTATAAGAAATTGAAACTGGTTGAGGAGATGGTGGGGGGATGAAATAAATGAGAAATAAGACTATAAAAACTCTAAAAGACAAACCTTTGTAGTAGTTTTAAGAGGTGGTGGAGGAATAATAATAATTTTTCTCTTTTTCCTATCCTATGGAGGTGGAACTCTCTCCACTATAGTGGTCATGCCCATAGATGTAATAGTGAAGGTTAAATGAGTAGGAGTTGGCTTGTGACCAGGAAGATTCTTGTGAATTTCTTTTCCTATTTGGAAGTTATTCTTCCTTGGATACTTGACACCTCATTTTTTGGGTTTGTCTCTTATAATATAGGAGAGGGGAGTTATATAGGCTTATTTAATTTTATGGTTAGGATGGGGACCACTAATGACTCCATGCCTTATGTGTGTGTGTGATACAATTTCAACTACTTATTGTTTAATAATTCCTAGATTATATTAGATAACCTAAGTTATCATCATATAAATTTGTGCATATTTCATCCTTATCCATACTAATGAGTCATCTGATGTATTTAATAAAATTGAATCATGCTCATATTTCTAGTGATCATAGATGACATTCACATTCTTATTTTCTCTCAGGAGTTAAAGATAATTCTTGACCTTCTTCTTAGGGTCCCATTATCTAAATTGGGCCTCATCAAGATTGTAGTGGGTCTTGATATTCCACATTTGATTAAAATAGGATCTCACTACATACTAGAGTTCCTAATACTCATATGAGTTTTAAAGTAATAGGCCAAATGCTTTAAACCTATCTCCTCATCAATGATATTATATATTTGGTAAACAATTTCTTATTATTTAATTTTATTAAGAACTTGGTGTGGTACTAACAAATGAGGTTCCCTTGTTCCTATAATTATGATAGCTATAACATCAGGGTAGTACCAATAGTCTCCACATTTATCAATGGTTTTTCTCAAAATTTTTGATAACCTAGGCATCTAGGTGTCATGAATCATTTGGTACACCTAAGGGTAAACCTTACACAAATCCTCTTAATTTTAACTCTAAACCTATAAAAAACATGAATTAATAGTATTCACAGATTATATTATCAAGGTATTTAGTTGATGGATGGCATAACTATCCATTCACCTTATAGACTGTTCCAATGACTGCATCTAGTTAATAAGACAACATATAAAATTTTCCATCCATAGGATTCTACTTGAGTTGATACATCTGGGTATTTATCTTGGCACACATAACTTCCCCTAAGACAATAATATTATGTGATGTTAATGAAATGTATTATAAATTAACCCATTATACTTACACATAGGTGATGTTAGGGAAGCCATATAGTCTATTTAGAAGAGCCATGACTATCCTAATCATTGGTATAAATTTGATAATCCCATTGGATGGGATGGCTCCTTTGGGATTTAATCTTTGGCCTTTTAGAGACCATTTTTTGAGTTTTCCATCTACTATGTTGTGCTTGAGCCATGAATTGACCAAGATTTGATTATAGGCAATATTAGGCAATGGTAGCCTAAGATATCTTCAAAATATCATTCTAGAGATGTAAGCAATTATATTCTTGCCTTTCCTAATGTGTAGGTAGTCTCTAGCATAAGTTCCATTAAAAAACAAATCTTGAAGCATATCGATATAAGGCATTACCTTAGGTTTTGTTGTTGTTTGATGAAGTCTTGTAGTTTTGAGAGGTAACATGTTATTAATTTATTAATTTTCATCCTCAAATAATTGGCTTTATGTAGAGTAGGGAACCACCAAGTCCACTATATTCTAGAGTATTGAGTAGAATGAAAATTTAAATTCAAGTACACTTTTATCAAATACTATATCAATATATTCCTCATGTAATATGTAAGAGTAAGCAGAGGGGGCCTAGACATGTAATTATTTTGAAGAGGAAGTCATTTTAGTGATTCTGAGATATATAGTCCCTTTACTACCTTATGAAAATTCTCTACAATTTTGATATAAAATTAGGGCTTGTGGACATAAGAGAGCTCAAAATCACAACATTTTACTCAAATATTGATGAAGTGACTTGACCTTCATTTATATTTTGCATATAGCATCTAAATTATGCATCATGGATTCCCAATTTATGTGACTTCAATGCAATGATGGATTTTGATTTCATTCATTTCAATTTGAATTTGTTAGTTAGCTTTGGTGAGTTTACTTGCTTACCAATTGGAAACTATTCATTAAATTTACATCTCCAATCATCACATTCAAGACAAATGTTGAATTCTCACTTATCCACTTTTATTCTATACTACTAAACTCATTTATGTATAATTTGAGCCTATGACTCATGGATTATGACCCTTCTCCAATTTTCATTCAATTGGGTCTTTAAATTTGCATATTATCTTTATATACTTCAAGTCCCTAAGTTAACATAACTATGCCACATGGCTAAACCTTAACATATACTTAGAGGCATAAGAGCATGAGATCTTGAGCCTTTAGATTTGTGTACACATATATAAATTTTCTATGTAATGAAATTTTTACACATGGCATGATCTTGGGGCCTTAGAGGCACAGAGACTTAGAGCCATAGGACCATTAGTTCATTGACTGAGTGTATCTTTTTTGAAGCTTTAGGCCAATATAATTATGCCACTCATCATATTATTAGAGATCAAAATCTAAAAGGTATTAAAACATGAGGCCTTAGGAGAATTTGTAATGAAATTACTTAGATGTTCACATATAATGATTTTATATCACATAGAATAATCAAATATGAGAGATCAAAAAACAACAATTGATATCAAACTATAATACTAGATAATATAGCAAAGCAATTTTGAGGGGGAAACCTCCATAATAATACATTAAGAGTAGAATACTTAACATGATGATCAAAGACTAACCACTACCTCTTATATATAGTCTACTTATCCATGGTTATTCCATATGCTAACCTAACTAATAACATAGAGAAATGTAATAAGAATATAAAAGAGGTATGTACACCACAATTCGACCACACATATCCCAAGACACACCAAAGGTTAAGGGCATATCATGACCCTCCCTTAAAAAAAACATTAACCTAAACATTGAGTCAACTCTAGATGTTGCTACAAAAAGGATTCATCTCCCAAGTAACATCTTCATAAGGCAAATTCTTCCATTTGATCAGGTACTCAATCAATTAAAACCATAAATACTTAGTGTGCATTTAAAGGATCACATCTTGATTAAGAATAACTCTTCCTTATTCATCTAATTTTGGTAACTTAGTTTAGGTAACCACTTTGTGTCTAATGAATTTCTTTAGGCATGATACATGAAATACTAGATATATGTGAGTGGAGGAAGGAAACTCCAACTTTTAGGCCACATGACTAATTTTTATAAGCTCTGATAAGGCCCATAATACTTAGGGGATAACTTGTTATCCTTTTTCTATTTCTTTAATGACATCTGATTATATGGCTATACGTGAAAAATAACCTAATCACCAATTTCAAAGTGCCTCTCACTCTTGTGTTGATCTACCTATTGTTTCATGTGATTATAGGCCATGGATAAATTTTCACGCAAACTAGTAGGACCTCCTATTAATGGTGAATATTTTCTTCAACTGCACAAAACTTATGTTATACCTTTAAATTTAAAGTGATGGATGGTGGGTAGTATCCATTTAGTGGCAAAAAAGGAGACATTTTAGATCAACTATGAATGTAAGTATTATACCACCATTCAACAAGTGGCAACCAATGAACCCACTTCTAGACATTTGTTGACTACCTTATTTTGTCCACATATTAAGGATGATAGGATAAACTATGACCCAACTAGGTGCCCAAATATACAAATAACTTAGTCCAAAGATTACTAGTGAAGATGGGATCTTGATCACTGATAAAGATCTTATGGTTACCTTGTAATTTTTGAATTGTATTGAAAAAATTAGAAGCTATTTTACTAGAAACAAATGGATATGATAAAGAACATAAATGAGCATATTTATTGAGATGATCTACCACAACCATGATAACATTTTGACCATCAGATCTTGGTAACCCTATAATGAAATCCATAGACACATCTTCCCAACATTGGCTCAAGATGGATAAAGGCCTCAAAAGACCTAGGGTTTTGATGGTTTTTCCTTTATTTTGTTGATAGATCATACATTCAACCACATATTTATAGACATCCCCCTTAAGTCTTTCCTAAAATAAATTCTACTTGATTCAATGATAGGTTTTCAAAAACCTTGAATGACCCCCAATTGGAGTTACTTGAAGTTCTTGAAGGATTTTTTGTTTAAGAAGAGAATTCTTACATAGCTATAATCTATCTTTATACCATAATGCATCACCCTTACATGTGAATTTTTCAAATCCACCCAAACCTTGCTAAAGATTTTAAATAAAATCATAGGTAGCACTATCTTTGTCTAATTTTGATCATGCTTCCTCTAGCTAATCTACCTATAGAATGGTCATATCATATAGTAAGGCTTCAACTAATTCATCCTTCATAGATAGTGCGTATGCCACAACATTATCCTTGCCTTTCTTGTAAACTATTTCAAAATCATAGCCTAACATCTTAGTTACCCATTTATGCTATTCTTCAGATGATAACCTTTATTCCAAAAAATATTTGAGATTATCATGGTTAGTCTTTACCTGAAAGAGACAACCCATCAAATAAGGCCTCCATTGTTTGACTGCATGCAAAATAGCCATCATTTCCTTCTCATAAAAGGGCTTATTTTGATTTTTACCCTTTAATTGAAAACTTTCAAATACAAGTGGTATACAATCTTTCATGAGTACAACACCCATACCATACCCAGATGCATCACATTCAACCACAAAACTCTTATAAAAATTAGGAGTAGCCAACACTGGAGTGGTGCACATCATCAATTTCAATTGTTTAAATGCCCTGGTAGTTATATAAATCCGCTAAAAGGATTCTTTATTCAACAAAGATATGAGTGGAGTTACAATGCTACCATAATTTTTGACAAACCTAAAATAGTAACTAGTTAGTCCCAGAAATCCCCTTAGTTGCTTGAGTGTCTTAGGAATCGGCTAGTCCACCATTGCTTAGATTTTCTTAAGATCCACTTTTACTCCTATATGTGAAACTAGATGACCCAAATACTCAGCATTATAAGCTCAAAAAGTATATTTGGAAGGTTTGGTATATGATTTATGTTGTTCTAAAATTGAGAGTACCTATTTCACATGGTACAAATGGTCCTCCCAATTTTTATTGTAAATGAGGATATCATAAAAAAATACCAAAACAAATTTCCTTAAAAATGGAATAAAAATAATATTTATAAAACTCTAAAAGGTAGATGGTGAATTTGTTATTCCAAAAGGTGTAACCAAAAACTCATAATGGCCCTCACGAGTCCTGAAAGTAGTTTTGGATATGTCTTCATCCCAGATCCAGATTTGATGATACCTAGAATGTAGATCTAACTTGGTAAAATAAAGAGAACCATTTAATTAATCTAGAAAATCATCAATGATCAGAATAGGAAACTTATCTTTGATAGTGTACTTGTTGAGTTCTTTGTAGTTAGGACACATCCTCTAAGTGTCATCTTTCTTTTGCACCATGACAACTAGTGAAGACTATTTAATTTGGCTATGGTGAATGATTGTTGCATCCAACATTTCCTATATCATATTTTAAATTTCATTTTTTTGGGCATAGGGATACCTATATGGACTAATTTTGGGTGGTATACTACCAAGAATAAGTTTGATAACATGATCATGCATGTAGCTAGGTGGAAGTCCTTTTGGCATGCCATCAAAAATAACTAAATGGGCATCAATCACTTGTTACAGATTAAGAGGTGTAGATGGTTGAGTTAGATGAACTTCCATGTAAAAAAATTGAGATATAAACCTTTCATCACCCTTTCAAATAATATTTATCATTTGATGAGAGCTAACAAGTTGTGGAGATTTAACCCTTAATGCCCTTAGCTCAAATGTCCTTCCCTTAGAATGAAAATGCATGAATAATTCTTGGAAATTCATCTCAATAGTGCCCAAAATGGTGAGCCACTATACTCCTAGAATGTTAGCTCCCCCCATGGGAATAGAAAACATAAGAGAATCCAACAAGTAGTCTCCCATGGCTAACTTAATATTATGCAATTTTCTTGAGCAACTGATAGTACCACCATCTATAATCATGGCCTAAAATTTTGGAGTCAGATAAATGAAACAGTTCAAGTGAGCAACCAACTTATTATTAATGAAGTTATATGTGCTCTTAGAATCAATCAAAATAATGACCTATTTTTGAAGAAACCCACCACCTTAAGAGTTTGGGGAGTACTAATACCTGAAAGGGCATGATAGGAAATAGTAGGTTGAGAGTAGTCAAATTCTTCCTCAGGACCTTATTCATCCTTTCCAAGTGCCTTCTCATCATTGTCATCCCCATTGGCACCTTCAATGTAAAACAACTTCTTTTCATCATAATGATGGTCTTTGCTCCATTTGCTATCATAACCATAACATAACCTTTTGTCTCACTTATCCTCAATTTATTGAGGTGTCAGTCTGGTGGGTTGAGGATATGATGGTGCTGAAAAGGTGTGATCATGACCAATAGTAAATGTTTTCCATTTGACCATCTCTTTTTCCTCTACCATGCATGCTCATTGGATAACTTCTAATACAGATGCTAGGTTAAAAATTCAAACCTAAAATTAGATGTTATTTTTGAGAGCACCCAAACATAGAATAGTCAAATTTTCATTAGTGATGTCTTCCACTAGTAAAGATAGATTTGAAAATGATGAATATAATCCTTCATAGTTCCCATTTTCCATAGTTTGGCTAACTAGCTAAAGTAGTTCTTAGAGACATTATTATGATAATGAGCCAATAAATCATTAGTGAAAATAGACCATGTAATAGGAGCACCATTATTTTTATTTTGAGCATATAACCAATGATACCAAATGAACTGCTCAGGTTCCAAATATAGAGATGCCACCATCACCTTCTAAGAACTAGGAGTTTGATGTAGATCAAATAAATTCTCAAGTTGGGTAATCCAAGTGAGAGGATATTTACCATAAAAATTATGCATGTCCACTTTTGGCAACACTAGTTTCATACCAGAATTAGAGTTGCTAGTGTTGAGAGGATGAGGACTTGAATGATGAAGCGGAGGGTTATTTGATTGTAACTAAGATGAAATAGTAGCCAATGAAGTAGTGATATAATTCAATTGATTATGAACCCCATTAATCTCACCATGCATCCCTAAAACATCAATTTGAACTACAACAAAGTCATCATGACACACCAAGCCCTTTATGTTAGTATGAAGTTGAGAAATCAATGGATATAAAGTTCTAAATTACATGTCACCAAAAAGAGTCTTAGGAGTTTATTGGCCCCCCATTTTTGTCCCTGTATAGAAGGATGAGACATATATAAACCCTAAGAGGGGTTTTCCTCAAAAAAAGTGTACAAGGGAATGGTACCAATGTGATCACCTGATCAAGATAAATCCAATGACTACCTTTACACACTAGGGTAGAAAATTTTACCACAAAAAAGTGTAATGGTGGAGTATACCATTTCAATCATCTCATTGAGAATAATCCAATGACTGTAATGTGCAAGGCAAAAAAAATAATTCTTCTCAGATTGCAAGTTATGTTTTTTCGCTCTTTCCCCTCACAGAAGTCTTGCCTTGCTAGATCTAAAAAAACAACACTATAAGAAACTTGAAAAAATTGAATCTCTAATACCACTTGTAATGAAATTACTTATATGTTCACATAGAATGATTTTATATTGCATAAAATAATCAAATATGAGAGATCACACAATAACAATTGACAATAGAGTAGAATACTAGATAATATAGTAAAACCACTTTTATGGGCCAACATCCATAATAATGCACTAAGAGTAGAATACTTAACATGATTATTAAAGACTAATCACTACCTCCTATATATAGTCTACTTAGCCATGGTTATTCCATAGGCTAACCTAACTAAGAATATAGAGAAATGTAACAAGAGCATAAAAGAGGTATGTAAGCCAAAATTTGGCCACACATATCCCTAGACATGCAAAAGGTTAAGGGCATAACACCATTAGACATATGTAATATTTTTTTAGTTTTGGGTAAATTAAAATCTTCCAAGTGTCAAATTAGAAGCTCAAAACCATTAGACTATGTGAATCCTTTTATGGTTCTAGATTGATGAAAAGGAACCACCTATTGAACACTTAGAACTCAAAATATCAAAACCATTAGACCATTAACTTTAATTTCAAATATTTTTAGGGTTATATGCAATGAAAAAGTATTATGTGCATGCTCTTAGGGCTTGGAGACTTTGAACACTTAGAAATCTATTTAAACATGGAAGGCTCCATGCACCATATGTATGTCACCTGTTGAACTATCAAAGTTTGAGGACTTATAAAATTTTTGTGAAAGATGAAGGATATGATAAATATTATGACACCACCTATCTTGATTTTGCATAATAAGGGTAAGGCCCAATCATGAATGATTAACAAGTCTCTGTTGATAGTCTTGTGGTCAATAAAAATATAAAAACTATTATGACGTGAGATTTCACCCTTGTGGAAGATTTATTTAGGATCCCCCACTCCTAGTCACAATATTGGGACAACCTCAAGATGTGGGTATCTTATAATAGGGTTGGAGCTTCATATAAGGCTGAATTTCGCTTGATGGATCACCTAAATTCATGCTACTAATAGAAAAAGGGTTAAAAAGGGGGAAATAGGGATCATAAAAAATATAACAAGGTGATTCACCAAATTTAAATGAGGCTCTCATATGCTTGAACCCACACTAAATTAACATGAGATAATATTAGCTCACACAATATCATAATTTAGCTAATTGCATAAGTATTTCATAAACTAGGTTCATGAAGCAATGAACGAAAACAAAGAGCATTTCTAAGACTCACATCAAGCTCACATCAATGGTATAAAGAAAAATAATTTAGACCTAATACTAACCTAAAAACATCTTAAAATAGGTAAGTAAGAAAGACAATGGATATGGAAGAATCTCCTTCACAAAGCCATCATGCACAAGCTTAATAAACACTAATCAAAGGTAAGAGATAGGTAAAGAAAGTATTTATTACATTAAGAGGTAGTTATTAAATTTTTTGATAGGGTATAGCCTTATCAAATGAGAGTTTCCACTCTTCTATAATTCTGAGAGAATTTATTATCCAAAGTGAGAGAGATTAAAATGTGGAAAAGAATAAAAGATATAGGAGAAAGGGGAGAGAGGGGGAGCATGCCATCTAAGATCATTAATTGAGATACCATCCTTATTGATTTATGAACCATATTTGATATAATTAGGACTAAAAGGCTTTGAGAAGAAATAAATTCCCCACTATACTTTCCAATCCTTGAATCTATTTGCTTTGATCTTCTATGCCATCGCCACCTATTTTCATTATTAGGACAAAGTACTCATATCTATGGATTTGATAAATCCATGTCTAAGTATACGTAAGTGATTTTAAGTACATTTTTGTCAAAACTATATATTTATCTAAATATGTGTCACTTCAAACCTATCCCTACTCAAACCTAAACATAGGTCTTTATTATAGATTTAAAACTGATCCATTTATTGGTTTTCATATAACTATAATATCGATGAAAACATACAAATTGCATAACATCATTATTTAACTATATTAGGTCTAAATAGACCCATTCTACATCTAAACCTTATGGGAATCAATAATCCACTACACATGAGGATATACCTTCATGAAATGACATTGAAACCATAAGAAAACTAAGTTTGCATGCATTGGATCCTCTAATAGAGGTCTCGATTGAGCTTCAATGGCATCCTTTGAAATATTTACCCTAATTTAACCTTAGGTCATATTTTTTATCTATTAAAGTCTCTAGGATTCAAATTTTAATGTTGGACATTAATCTTGTTATGGGCTTCTCATATTCATGTCATTTGACAGCACCATATTGATCTTTAGAATACACTTACTCTTTGACCTCTCACTCACCATCGATAAACATCCCTATGGTTAGATGAGTACCATTATATTTGATTTCTCACATAACATTGATATTATCTACATAACTCAAATCATGATATTGATCTTTATTAGTAAGATCAAATTCACACCATTGATCACCCTATTCATCATGATCATGACACTTAGCATTATTATATTTAATCTTAATATCCTCTGGCTCTTTGACCCTCACTCATATTGTTAGATATTAAAAACATGACTAAATGCATGTTATTGGATCTACTTGGACCCACTAGATCAAGCTATTACTCACATGTCATTGATATTTAAGTGAATGATTAAACATGCTCTATTGGATCTTTAGGACACACTTTCATCATCCTTACTTGTTTTCCATTAGATCTTCTCTGAGATTCCATAATTTAGACACTTGTTCGATCTACATTTACTCTTTTAAATCCAAATGACTATTTTATGAGGCCTAAACTTGATGTCCCTATACACATCTTAATTTTTAATGATTTTTAAATATAAATGGTTAATTGATTCAACTTTAACTTGACATCCCCATGCATGTTTCATTCTACTTATTCAACTTTGAGGACTTAGATCTTGAGATAAACAAATCATCAAGATATGAAATTTGCAAAGAATGTTCAAGGCATGAAAAAAACCATGTCCATGCAATTATTTAACCTTGGTTGACTATTTAAGTGCATCTATCAAATGTGTAACTAGACTAATTTGTTAGTCTCTACATGATGTGTTGAGATGATGTGGATCTTATGGACTTGTGTAAGAAACTATTGTCTCTTTAGAAGGATCAAATGGAATTCTAAGATTTTGTATAACTTGATTCAAACCCATAAATTCTTGAAACACCATGAAAATCTATTGGTATTCTTTACTTTACAATCTTAGACATGTTTCCAAGCCTACTTATCAAGGATTAATAAATTGCACTTTAAGCTTACTTAAAGTGATTCAAAATCTTTATAAGAAATATAAGGTCTTCTTCTCCTAGTTTTGGTCCACTCATTCCATTTATAACTCTGATCATTTTTTAAAACCATTTATAGGAAAAATATTCTTATGTGAGCCAAATTTGGCCAATATTTTTGGCAACATCATGGGGTTACATGCCTGCTATGTAATAGACTGTTTGCCTTTACTGATCCATTGGGTACATGGAGTCATAGTATTTCCTCTAAACTGATGTGAAATTGACTAAAGGCTGACCCTTTTTGAAACTTCCTCTTGAATCAAAAGGTAAAAAGAGGAAAATAAACAATTATGTGCCAGGGACTTATTGAAAGGGAAACACACACCTAGAAGGAAATGTGCATGAGGAAATTATAGAAAATCTTAGAAAACTACTCTAATATGTTACAATATCATATAATAGTTTCAAATTCTTATAATAATAAGGATTTAAATGAATTCCATTGACTAGGATGGGTATACCTCTCCATCCAATTGGGTAAGCTAAAAATCATTATGTTATTTGCATCAAAGGATTAAATAAAGACCACTCTACAAGCTGTGAAACTTGGTATAGTTTTCTAACCTAGCTTTATTTGAGTCTCAATTGAGGATTAGGTCCCCTTCCTTGAGTTCCCTTGCTATGGCTCTCTCATTAAAGGGTTTTTTGACCTGAGCTTGGCATGAATCTAATGTCTTCATTACAAGGTCCCTATTTTCTTCAAGCTCCATGAGCTCTATCATCCTCACATTTATAGGCTCACTCTTAATCAACTCAAGCTAATGGGTTAACTCCAATGGAGAAAGTTCAATATAAATGGGAAATTTATATTCCCTTCCATTTACAATGACATATGGAGAATTACTAATGGTAGCTTTGGGAGTAACTATGTCAGCCCATAAGCCTATCCTTAGCTTTGTATGCCACACTCTTTGATTATCTTCCATGGTCCTCTTGATAATCCTTATCAAGTTCTTGTTTATGGAATCTACTATTCCATTACCTTTGGTGTAGTAATTTGAGGATGTACTAAGGTATATGCCTAGCTTAAGTTCCCATTCACTTGTCTTCATACCAATAAATACTAAGGCATTATATGAAATTATAGTAGTTGGAACACCAAACCTAGTTAATATGCTATCATAGAAGTTTAATAATGCTATTTCATTGGCTTCTTTCAAGGAAATTACTTCTACCCACCCGATGAAGTAGTTAGTTTTAGTGAGCACCCATTTATGTTATCCACTAGAAGGTGGATTTATCATTCTTATGAAGTCAAACCCCCATTAAATGAAGGGTTAATCCACTAGATTAGGTTGAGTGGAAGAGATATGAATATTTTTTTGCCTAAAAATAGATCACATTTATGACATTTTTTGACCCATGTATAGGCATCTTTGAAAAAGCTAGGCCAATAATAGCCATCTCTCATTATTTTTACTAATATTATTCTTAGAGCAAAATAACCTCTTGTAGGTCCATCATGAAACTAATATAAGAGATTTATCACTTTATTGTCATTAATTCACCTAAGAATTACCCCATTAAGGTCCTTTCTAAATAGAACCCCATTAATCAATGCATAAGGTATGGACTAAAGTCTGAAATAACTTCTTTTTTCTCTATCCAAATCTTGGGGGCATTCTCCTATCATCAAAAAATGTGTCATATCTTGGATCCAACTATTATGAAGTGGAGGTGCATCTATCTATGAGTTATCATGTGTCACCAAAATAACTTTTTTGTCTTCTTGGAGATCTTTTACCATATGATCACACAAGCCTTTGCCTCTTACCAATCTAGTGACCTTCATCTCCACATCATACTCCATGACCTTGGTAATCCAACTAGCTCTTCTTTAATTCAAATCCTTATTGTAGAGGAAATCCCTCACTCTAGGATGAGAGACCATAAGATGAATCTTGATGTTAGAAAGCATTGGCCTAATTTTTTTTAGGATTCTCAAATATGCAAGAACCTAATTTTCTATAAAAGTGTACCTCACCTCATATCCCTCTAGTCCTTAACTAAAAAATGCAATTGGTTGCTCAAGTCCTTCACTATTCCTCTACATCAACATAGATGATATGTTTTCAATGTTGGCAAAGGTGTAAAATATGACATCCTTTGATAAATTAGGAATAATAAGTAAGGGTACTTGGGAAATGCATTTCTTGATGGCCTCAAATGTTTCTTTACCTTTAATTGACCAAGTAAACACTTGTATCCTCTTCAACATGATAGTGATGGGTTTAACTAGGTTTTCAAAACTAGGTTTAAACCTTTTTACAAAGTTTATTTTCCCAAGGAATCTCTAGATTCCTTTCTTGTGCTTGGGTAAAGATAAGGCGAAGATGACACTTATTATATCAGGGTTAATGGATAATCATTATTTTGAAACAATGTGACCCAAAATTTTACCTTCATAAATAGTAAAAACACATTTTTTGGGATTTAAAGAGATCCAGTACTCTCTTTATATTTGGAAGATCAACCTTAGGTGATCTAAGTGTTCACTAGCTTTCTTTGAAAAAACTATGATGTCATCCAAGTAAACTAGTACCATCTAATTTTATAATCCTTGGAAATCCATTTCTATTTATATTTAAAAGGTTACCCCAACATTTGATAATCCAAAAGGCATCTTCTGGTAAGCATATGTGCCCCACTTTGTGGTGAAGGTAGTCTTATATTGATCTTCTTCTCTCACTAGCACTTGGTTGTATCTTGAGTATCCATCTAAAATGGAGAAGCGTTCTAGAACAATAAACTATCTGAATAAGTTTCTCCATTGATGGAAAAGGATAGTGATCATTCAAATAAACCATATTTATATCCCAAAAGTCAACACACAATATGATCTCCCCATTCTTCTTCCTCATAGGTACCAAATTGGCTACCCATGAGGAGTGTTTAATGGGAAAAATGATCTTGGATTCAATTAGTTTAGTCAATTATTTATTCATAAGCTCTATAATTTTTGGATTTATAGGCCTTTACTTCTACTTGATAGGCTTGGCATTAACCTCTGATTCTATAGTATGTTGGGCCAATTTGGGATCAAATCCTCTCAGGTCACTATACTCCCAAGTAAAGAAGTTTGCATATTTTTTACAAAGTTCTATGAAATCATGCCTCTCAGATTTAGTGCTTACCTTCCCAAGCTTGAGTATATTGTCCTTAAAGATAAATACACTTTCATAGTTCTCTTCACTTGTTAACATCACTACCTTATCTTCTCTCATATGATCTCCCTCATGGACAAGACCTTCAAGGGTGATAATACCTTTAGGAAGCTTGTTATATCTCAACTGAATAATTTACTCCTCATACTGATGTTGAAATTTTTTCTAGTTTATGGTGAACTCTACTTCCTACTACAAGAAATAGGTAATTTGATTTTCATTCTCAAAGACCTGCCAATGAGCTCCCATAGATATGTGGATGTACCTTGGTTTTTTTAACTCATTTGGGATATCAAATTGAGCTCCCATAGATACTAACCTATTAGTGTGTTGATTTTGGTTCCTTAACATTTATTAGATGTTAAAGGCCTCAAAATATTCAATTAAGTCTAACACTCTATGTTTTTAAGACATCATTAATGGATTTTTGGTGATATTATGGCCTCTAACCTGATGTACTATCATCTCACTATCCCCATAAACTTGAAATTATTTGATCCCTCTCTTACTATCCCATTAAATTCCATGAATAAGACCCTCATATTCTACTACAGTGTAAGAACAACTAAATTATAACCTGTAAGATGAGAAACACTTGTCATTGGAAGGGGATACTAGCATTGCCCCTACACCTTTTCCATGTTTTCTCCTTGTACCATCAAATAAAAATTTCCATAAGCCACTAGGATCTTATTGAAATCCAATGAGGAATGGCATGGACTAATTCTCTTCATGTAAGTAGTAAACACCCATGTCCCTCTCTTAAACTCCTTCCAAGGGATCAACCAGATTGTCATTCCATAGTTCATCCAAGAACATATCTGGTATCTCCTCAGGATGAGTGTTTACATCTTAACCAACTATGAATTCATCCTCATCAAGGATCATGAAATTGAGGTTTATGTTATTTTTCCTATAAGGTTTAATGTGAATTATGAAATAGGCTCAACTTTGATAATTACCTTAGTCCTATATCTTGTTTTGAATGCCATGTATGACCAATCTACTGCAAGATAACCTCAAATATTTTTAGTGAATTCCTTAGATAGACATAGGAAAAAACAAGGAGTTACATCTAGGATCAACACATCTTGATCCATTGAGACACTAGGACAAGCATGTAGGGTTAAGTTGAGGTCTCTGATGATACCAGATGGCTTGGTGGAAGAACCATCAAGTTGTAGAACTTATTTAGATTAGGGCTCATATTTTAGACTAAGATGATCAACTATGGACTTTGGCATTACTGAGGTGATATCCCTACTATTTACCAAGTAATTATGCACTAAAGAGTCATCAGTGATTAATAAAATGTATAAGGGAGAAGCTTTGACCACCTTACCATATGCCTTTTATTTGGCCCTTTGGTTGCATTGGTGAGAACCACATTCTCCTTAACTAGCTTTTTTTTAGAAACATTGATTATTTCAAAACTTTCTTGGAGGATGTCTAAATGATGAGGAATGGAGAGCATATCCCACATTGACACACTGACATTGGACCTTTTCATTTGTTCTACAATATTGATGGGTGAACCATCAACCTTTGGTTGTGCTTTGGGATCCAAAACTACACCTTGAGTTTGTGAGTTTTTAGGGATAAAGGCATTCCCCTAATTTTGATTCCTTAGAACTATTAGAACCTTTGGAATAGTAGCAGGACCATTTGGATTTGATATTGAAGGAGTAATAGTAGGAGGCTCCTTGGCTACTATTTGGTTACCATCCATGTTCCTTCTTTTGAACCTTACATTTATTGATATTGGAATGTATGCCTATCTAGAACTAGCTTGTTGATTGAGTGTATAAAACTCTTCTTGCTCATAATTCACCATGGTAGCACCAAAATGGATTGGTCCTTGATCAGGGATTTAACCTTATTGAGGCTCTTCTAGTTTTATATTCATGGGTACCTCTATGTTTTAAGCCATAAGAGCTTGATTATACCCATAATTAATAGCTTACTACTATTGATCATTGAAACCTTGGTTGAAGTCAGTGTTTGGGACAATGGATTGCCCAAAATAATAATTTCAAGGCATGATACCCTTAGATTATTGAGTAACATTATTCTAGATAGGGACCAAAGTGTTGAAAGTGCTTACAACATTTGGATTATAGTTGCTTTGCCTAACATAATTAGGCTGCCCTTGTCCTTGGTTTTGACCTTAGCCTTAGCCTTGGAAGCTTCCTTTGTAGGGTGGTCTATTTGTTTTATAAGGTTGATACCAAGGTTTATATGAGGCTTGATAAGGCATATTGAAATCTTGTTGCCTCTTAACATTCACTAGTTCATTTTCCAAGTATTGGAACATGCTCTTAAGCTTTTGAAAGTTATTTTGTTATTGGGAATCACTAGATTGACTAGTGGAAGCCTTTTCTTGCTTAGGTGAAGGCATGGTACAAATTTTAGGCATAAGAGGAATAAAAGTAAGGGGAAGAATAGAAATAGGAGGTGGTAAAATATCAGGTAAAAAAGGCATTGGTGGTCTAAGTGTAAGCTTGTCAACTTGTAGTAGATAATTTTCTACTCTGATTGTGACCTCATATGCATTTGGTAATGTGTTCCCTCCCATAGACTAGATCATTACTGTAATGACACTATTTAGGGACTTTAAATAATATAGGAAGGAAAAATTATGATTAGGCTTAATAGAGATTAGTTTCTTGTCCCAAGTATTTTAAAACCTTGTGCTAAAGTCTTGCAGGACTTCATGAAGG
The DNA here is from genome assembly GCA_037957365.1 of Torreya grandis. Classification (NCBI taxonomy): domain Eukaryota; kingdom Viridiplantae; phylum Streptophyta; class Pinopsida; order Cupressales; family Taxaceae; genus Torreya; species Torreya grandis. The sequence continues at coordinate 1,574,465 of JARHVA010001964.1, read as the reverse complement.
GCTCTTTTAATTATGGTCAACTACTCTAAAAGTGACAAATGGTCACTTTTATCTTCAAATATTTTACACAATATATCTCCTAGTTGATTACATGATTTAATAGAGTTAGCATCTAGGCCTCTATATCAATCTAAGGCTTTACCTTTGAAAGAGATGGCTAATAACCTAATTGCTAAATTTTCCTCATCGACATCATGAATGTTGTAGAATTTAGATGTATCCATGAGGTATTGAAAAGGGGTTGTAGCTTGGTCTCTAATAAAATAAGGGACACTTTTAAGAGCATCTAATAGAATAGGATCATATTGAGGGAGGTTTAGAGGACTTTGTCTATTAAAAAACACAAAATATCTAGGGATTACCATGGATATGAAAGGGTTTTACAAATATCCTCTTGTAGGGGTAGGCCTTGAAATTGACTGAGGAATAAAGTTGCATTTATAAGGGTGCATGCTAGAAAATCTTAATCTTTTTACTAAGTTTAAAGGAAATTTAATAAATTTAAAGGGAATACCTCTAGATGTTGAACTTGTAATCACATTTGGCATGAGATGTAGTCATTGATCTACTACCAGAATGTTGAATCTTCTTTTAGAGTCACTAGATTTTGTTGCTTAAAATTTATAACTATTGTAAATTGATCAAACCAACATCAAACTTTGACCAATATTATTTGAACTATGTCCCACTGGGAATGCCAAAAACTATTATGACATGAAATTACACCCTTTTGGAAGATTTATTCAAGCTCCCCCACTCCCAATCATAATAGTGAGAAAACCCTTGAGCTATGGGTATCCTATAGTAGGGTTGAACCTCTGAAGAAGGTCAGTGTCCTCTTGATGGATCACTTAAACTAATTCTACTACTAGGAAAAGGGTTAGAAAGGGGGAAATATGGATCCTAATAAATCTAACAAGGTGATGCACCAAATTTAATTGAGCCTCTCATATGGTTGGACCCACACTAGATCAACATAAGACAATACTAGCCTACACAATATCATAATCTAACTAATTGCATAACTATTTCATCAACTAGGTTTAAAAAATAATGAATGAAAACAAAGAGAATTTCTAATACTCACATCGAGTTCAAATAAATGAAAAAAATAACACTAATTTAGACCTAAAACTAACTTTAAAACACCTTAAAAGAGGTAAATAAGAAGACAATGGATATGAAATAATCTCCTTCACAAGGCCATCATGCACAAGCTTACTGAACACTAATCAAAGGCAAGAGATAGGTAAAGAAAGTCTTTATTGCAACAAGAGGTAGTTCTTAAACTTTTTTACAGGGTTTAACCTTATCAAATGAGAGTCTTTTCTCTTCTAAAATTGAGAGAGAATTTCTTATCCAAATTGGGAGATATTACAATGCAGAAAAGAATAAGAGATATAGGATAAAGGGGAGAGAGAGGGGGAACATGCCATCCAAAATCATTAATTGAACTACCATCCTTCTTGATTTTTGAACCATATTTGATCCAATTAGGACTAAAAGGCTTTGATAATAAATAAATTCTCCACTATCCTCTCCAATCCCTAAATCCCTTTGCTTTAATCATCTACACCATCTCCACTTGCTTTCATTAAGTGGATAAAGTCCTCATATCCATGGAATTGATAGAGCCATTCCTAAGTCTACTTAAGTGACTAAAAGTACATGTTTGTCAAAGTTATAACTTTTTATAAAGATGAGACACTTAAAACCTATTCCTAATCTAACTTGAACATAGGTCTTCACTATAGATTGAAAACCAATCCATTTATTACTTTTCATATAGCTATAATATCGATGAAAACCTATAGATTACATAACATCATTGTTGAACTATATTAGGTCTAAATAGACCTATTTTACCTTTAAACCTTTGGGAATATAGAAGCCACTTCACATGAGGATCTCCCTTTATGAAATGATGTTGAAACTATAAGAAAATTGAGTCTATATGTATTGAATCCTCCAATAGAGGTCTCGATTAAGCTTCAATGACATCCTTTGAAATATTTTCCCTTGTTCGACCTTAGGTCACATTTGTTCTCTATTGAAGTATCATGTATTTGAATTTTAATGTCAACCATTAATCTTGATTTGGGATTCTCACATTTGTGTCACTTGGTAAACCCACATTGATCCTTAGGGTATGTTGACTCTTAGACCTCTCACTCATTATCAATCAACATCCCTATGATTAGATGAGCACCATTGGATTTTATTTATCACATAAAATTGATCCTATCTACATGACTCAATACATGCCATTAATATTTATCATTAAGATCAAATTTTCACCATTGATCACCCTATTCACCATGATCATGACACTTGGCACTATTACATTTAATCTTAAGACCCTCTGAGTCTTTGACCCTCACTTGCACCATTAAATATTCATGAAATAATTGAAGGCATGTCATTGGATCTAATTAGAACAATTAGATTGATCTATTTCTCACATTCCATTGATATTTGAATGCATGAATAAATGTGCTCCATTGGATATTTGAGACCAACTATTTTTATCCTCACCTGCTTGCCATTAAATCTTCACTAAGATTCCATGATTTAGACACTTTTTAACTCCACATTCACTCTTTTGATTCCAAATGTATATTTTAAAAGGACTAAACTTGACATCTCCTTACACATCTTACTTTTTAAGAAATTTTAAATCTAAATGGCTAATTGTTACAACTTTAACTTGACATCCCCACACACATTTCTTTCTACTTGTTCAAATTTGAGGACTTAGATCTTGAGATAGATAAATAATTAAAACATGAAATTTTAAGAGAACATTCAAGGAATGAAAAGCATCATGTTCATGCAACTCTTTGACCCTAGTTTAATTTTTAAATTCATCTATCAAATATGTAACCAGACTAATCTATTAGTCTATACATGACATGTTGAGATGATCTAGCACTTTTAGACTTGTGAAAGAAATTGCTATCTATTTAAAAGGATCTAATGGACTTATAAGACTTTTTAAAACCTGATTGATACTCTAGAATGCTTGAAACACCATGAAAAACTATTTTAATTCTTTACTTTACAATCCTAGATCTGTTTCTAAGCCCACTCCTCAAGAATAAATAAATTGTACTTTAAGCTTGCTTAAAGTGTTTCAAAATATTTATAAGAAATATGAGGTATTATTTTTCTAATTTTGGTCCACTTTTTCCATCTAGAACTCTGCTCATTTGTTCAAACCATTTCTAGGCAAAATATTCTTATGTGGGCCAAATTTGGCCAACAGGAACACTAAGATGAAAAAAATAGTTCTATTGGTAAATAAATCAAAGTGCAAACTTTTTAAAGGGAAATATGAAAACCTAAAGTTTAAAGGAGCTTAAAATATCCATTCAAATTTTTATTTTCATAGTTCAAATTTATTTAAGTTTAGAATTTTGAATACAACCTTAGAATTTTACATGAATAAGTTCATATCATGTATTCCTAAGGTTTATAAGACCCAATATAATTTTTTTGAATAATAATGGGTCCTCATTTGAATTTTTAAAATGGGCTGTATGTTAGAGCACAAAAAATGACAACTCATAGGGGAAAATACTCATGAGTATTTCAAGAACCCAAAATCTCAATAATGTAGCATAACCAAACTTTAGCCCTACCAAGAAGTGAATAAATGTACTAGAACTTGAAATGGACTCTTACTTCATCATGTGATATACTAAACCTTAAATTCCTTGGTTTTGAGTGCGTGATTTTATGGATTCAATTTTTTTTATTATGAGAATTTTGGCAAAGTCCTAGACATACAATGTAGGTTTCAATTTGATTTCAAATTTTATAACCAAATAATAAGGGAAGCTTGGGCATTAATCTAGTAATAATCAGGCATCCATAGTCCTGACATAGATTCCTCTGCTTCCACTCAAAGCCTTGTGCTACTAATAGCTAGGCATCCATAGCCCTAGTAGATATTAATTGAACCACCCATCTTCTACTAGTTTGTAAGATTGATTTTTTTTGAAACATAGATAGAAGAAAGGTTGGATACCACTATTGGCTAGTTGTATTTATAAGAAAATGTATTTTTATCAATCTATCCCTATCATTGTATATCTAATTATATGATTATTATCACTCAACCAAGTTTTAATATGCTGTAGTGGAGTTAATATTAAGAAATGGAAAGTATTTATAAAATTTGCATGATTATATTTGATTAAATCCTAGAGGTCTAGTAAACTCATCCAATTGAATCAGGACTTAATTTAGTCATGATACATACTTTGACTCTATAAGCTCTAGTAATGTCAAAGTATATCCTTATGAGGATCAATGGTGCATCTTTATGAATCATCCCCTTATTTTGGTATTTATTTTTTAATATCCATATATAAAATCAATTAGTTTATTCTATAGTTTCATAAAACTAATATAGAAATCATAAAAACTAAATTACTGAAAGAAAAATAACTAATCTATTGAATTCAAAATCAGAAAATAGGAAAGACTAATCTTAGAATGCATACAAATTACTCTAGAAAGTTAAAAATCTAATCCTAGAAATCAAGAATATACTCTAATCTTACATATATTAAATTTACTTACAATCATCTCAAGGCATCTCTAGTTAGATCAACTATGAAATAGTGCTTTAAAAACTATCCATTGACTAGAAAGGTGAGGTAATTACCTTGGAGGTCTTTCAACTGAAAGGCATTCTTACCTAAGATCTCTGATATCTAATATGGTCCAATCCATAAAGGAGTGAACCTATCATGTTTTCATTTTTTATCATGTGATTTATCCATAGAAATACCAAGTTTGAGATCCTAGAGGATTTTATCTTAGATCTCTTATTAAACCATATGTTGAAAATATCTTGATGTTTATTTAAGCTGTGTGGTGTTTTAGTTCTTGCATCCCCATCAAGACTATGCATAATAGTCTAGATTGTACCTTTTCATCTTCCCCCATATAATCTTAAATGAAATGGTACATTTATATCTTAAAGGTAATGGGAAAGATTATTTATTATCCATACACTAGTAGGAATGGTGAAGCCTTGATGGCTTGCTTGTGCCTTGTTTTATATACCCATAATATATATTTTAATAAGAGATGCCATTCTCTTAGTTTGTCTTATGATGATTTATTAATGGAATACATCACATTAATATTCATGGATTTAGATACTCCATTTCATTATGGGTAGTATCTCAAATAAAACTTGATCGTGATTTTATTATCATAGGCCAATTCTATAAATTTATAAGATTGAAAAGTTGGACCATTGTCACAAACTAAAGAAATAGGAGTGTCAAACCTAGTCAATATATTTTCTTATAGAAACTTGATGACATAAATTTCTTTAGAATTATTTATTACTACAACTTCTATCCACCTAGTTTAGTAGTCATTAGATGTTAGGAAAAAATTGTGCCTTATTGAAGAGTTTGAGTTTATCACCCCAATAAAATTAAGCCCTCATTGGGCAAAGGGACATCCCTTAATGAGTGGTTGTAAAGGCATGGAAAAAATTACTTCTCTTTTTCCAAATACCTGTAAATCATGATAGGTTCTAACATGGTTATGAACATCCTTGAATATCCCATCCTTGGGGTTTTATGAGCTATTATGTTTCCTGAGGGATTCCCAATGCCTATATTTTGATGTAACTTGTTCAAGATATTTGAATTTTTTTCCTTTGAAACACATCTTAGATAGATTCCTTCATATTTATTATAGTACAAGACTCCTTTATTTATCATATAATGAGCTATTCTGAGTCTGAGGGCTCATATCTAGTCTTTGTTTAGCTCTAGAGGACACATACCTATGAACAAGTAATGGATGATTTGAGTGTATAAATTACAACTAGTTACTTGAGTTTCATTAATTTATTCAATACTAATCCATGGTTCAATATAGATCATCAAATAAGTAATCCCCTAACCTCTCACCATATTTACTTATTTGATCTTAAGGTCAAACTCTTGGAGTTTGGTCATCCATTTTCCTCTTCCTTCACCAAGCTCATTTTATCCAAGCATGAGCTTTATATCAGGATATAGGATAATGACATATGTTTTATTTCACAAGATATAGTACATTAACATTTTAAAAGCTTTAATCAGGGCATATATCTAATTTCCCATCATGGAGTATTTAAAATCAACATAATTAAAATTGGTACTCATGAAGGTAATGAAATGTTCATTTTATTTTACATTTTATGTAAGCATAATAGCTATAGTATGTTATGAAGTAAATGAATAGAGGTATAAATCCTTATCGAAGTCTAGATTAATTAACACTAGAGCTTGAGTAATGGTAGTATTTATGTCTTAGAAAACTCTTTAGGATTCTATCATTCATTCTATTTTATAAACTTTATTCAACATAGCATTTAATGGTTTGACAATCTCTATGAATATAAAAAATAACTTTCACACAAGTTTATCTTACCAAAGAAAGACTTTAGCTCTTTCTTATTACTTATAGGTGTCAACTTGGATATGGCCTGAACTCGATTTGGATAAATAGAGATCCCATATTTTTTGATGACATGGCATAATAGGTTCCATTCAATAAATCCAAAGATAATTTTATTTAGTTTAATGGACACTCTATACCTTCTACATCTATCGAACACATTTCAGAGATGGTCTACGTGATCAAATCTATTTTTAGAGAATATAGTGAGGTCATCCATGTATATGATGATGGAATTACCAAATATCCTTGGGAAAGTAAAGTCTATGGATATCTACAAATTTTCTCCTACATTAATTAGGATAAATGACATCCTTTTATATGCAAAAATTCCCCATGTTATGGTGAAGGTAGTCTTCATCTGATCCTCTACTTCCACCAATACCTAGTGGTAACTAAAAACTACATCCAAAAAGGACATCATCTTTGATACACTTACCATTTGGATTACCTCATCTACTGAAGGCATGGGTAATTATCTTTTTTTGATATTCTATTCTGGTTCCTAAAATCATTACAAACTATGATTTTTTTGATTTTTTTCTTGATTGGTACCAAATTGGATACCCAAGTAGAGTACCTAATTAGGAAGATAATTTTGAGCTTTAGCAGCTATTATAATTTTATTTGAATTTGAGGTTCTAAAATTGGACTAAATAACACCTATATTTTCTTGAAAGGCTTATGATCTAGTTTTAATGGGATAGTGTGTGTAATGGCTATATGGTTGAAGACTTTTGGGTCTTTATATGCCCAGGCTATCACATCCTTGTATTCTACCAATAGGTTTTTCAAATTTTGTTTCTCAATTTGAGTGCAATGCATGCCTACATTCACCTATTGATGGTGTTGGTTAGTGCCCAAATTTTATTTAAAAAGCTTTGAGTTAGTTTCTCTTGGTGGTTTCTACTTTTGAGTTTGGGGGTCTAAATCAAAAAATATCTCTAAGGAGACCATGCCCAGAGGGACGTGATTCTCCTTTAATTATAAAATGTCATATTCTCCTAGGTCTTCACCATACATGGGTTCGATAATTTTTTTTTATCAATTATCTATGCTTTGAAATATCTAAATCTATTCATGAATTGTATGATCTATTGGTTATCCTCAAACACTTAGAAGTTATCCAAGTTATCTAGGATGGAGGGGTAAGGGACTAGATCTACTGAGAACATATACATCTTTAAAACTTGAAGTGGTGCCAAATTAACAATTAAAGTTTCTAGTGAATCAACTAGTTGGTTTTACTCTATGGGGATGGATTTGATTTGAATCCTTCAAAGGAATCAATAAAGTCCCAACCTCTATGCTTTTTTTCTTAAGATAAGTGATCGTACACTAATACTTTTTCTTGATCTGATTAACCACTAGTTCAAAATGACTAAAGATATGCAACTGCTTAACAATATTCTTGAGTGCAAACTACAGGTTGAGGATCAGATATTCATAATCTACCTTGTTATTTATTTATGGGAACTATAACATGTAATAAATAAGGTAAGTATTTCCATTTGGATCTATCAAAGCCATATTGACACCCAAAACTTGTTTTGATTTGGTTCCATCAAAATGGAGGGTCTATAACTAAAATGGAGCTTCAAATTCTTTTTCATGAAATGCAGGTTCTTTTCTAGTGGTAAATGTGTATACACATACATGTGAAGTATACATTTTAATTCATGGTTTTATATTTAGTAATTAGTTGTTTTGTCTTTGGTTCTTTATTCACCTAAATATAGTTTGACACTCCTTTCTAGGGTAACCACATGTGTGAAAATTTAGTTGCCCATGTACCCATTTAGTGTCTTAAACCAATTATGGATCAACAGTATACTATAGGATTCTAAAATGTCAATGACCAAGATGTCAATGGTCTAATGCACATGTGTCTTAGATGTTAATTAAATGTGCATGTTTGTTAATTCTATGACATATGGGACTAAAGAATCTTCTAATTATAAGAACATACTCTTTGGCTTATCCAAATTCAAACCTAACTTATTGCACATATTTGTTGAAATCACATTGGTTGAGGCACCTGAGTCAACTAAGTAATTATGCACTTTTTTTTCGAACATTCAGACAATTAGCATAAATGGTGGTACTTCAAGTTTATATTTAACTAACATCACATTTGAATGCATAACTTTATATTTGTTTGATGTAGAAGATCTCTTGATTCGGGATTTGAGAAAAAATTATCTTTGTTCATTGATTTAAGCTAGTTTATGTAGGGTGATATTGGCCTTGATATTATTCATATCCTCAACAATGTTGTACTTAGCCTTGATTTATGGATTTACATTCTACAACTACTCATATTTCCTATGGGGAGGTGGGTTATTGTTGGCCCAATAATATGGAAGATTAGTAGCATTATTGTTTAGTGGTGTTGAAGTAGTAATTGGCTACTTCATCCTCAAATTGTAATTATTCCTTTAGAATTGCTAGAATGTATGGATATTATTTGTGTTGTACTCTAGTTCATTGTCATCCTCTTTTGGGAAGGGGTTATTATCAGTCTCAAAGACCATTTTAGTATTGGATAATTTGGGATCAACAAAGGAAAAATATTATGTTTAATGTATAGAGTGTTATTACATATCCATATCCTTCTCGAATATCTCCAAGGCTATGTAGAATTCGATGTAGTCAAGCTCACCACGTTATGTAGTATTGTGAACTCTATACCAGTTATGAAGGGTTGCTTACAAAATATCTATTTCTAGCATCCTATTAAATAAAACTTATTGTTATTTATTATTTATAGACTAGTTTAAAGTCCTATTATATCTATGGAATCTGAAGTTATGATTGGTGTTCTAGGATTTAGTGTTACCCATGCATTTTTACATGTTCATAAACTCATTGCTTAATTTTTAGAACATCCTTTGAAATGATTCCAATTATATTTTTGTGAAATTATAAATGGTAACATGTGTTGTATAAGTATTGAATAATATCAATGATTGATTTAGGTTTTTTTGGTTAAGCATAGAATTATTCAAGAAGTTGAGATGTTGATTGGGTAGAGCATGGGTTAAGGGAAATTGATTATAAACCAAGTTATATTTTTGGTCCATAATATTATAATTTATATTTGGAATTAGAATTAAATACATAAAAATAAGGCCAAGATTGAGTGGGGTGAAAGATTGCATCTAAGGATTTAATTGTTTGTCTTCATTGATAGCTTTGATATAAGCTAAAGGTAATGTATCAATACCAATAGCTCTACATATAAATATAATAGTCACAAGGTCCAAATAATTATTTTACATCTCTAAGGCCAACACCTCATTAGGTGTGTAAGTAGTCTAAAGTTTTATATACATATTTTGGAATCTAGCATTGAAATCTCAAATTGGTTCATTTGGATCTTTTCTCATGATTTCAAAGTGTTGATACACAAAACTTACACTAGTGACCTAGACAAATTATGCCAAAAAAGTTTTTTGACTTTATTTCTAAGAGGTGATTAAACCTTCTAAGACATTGATAAACTAGTTATAGGCTTAATATAGTAATGTCAAGGGAAATAGTTTGCATGCAACATATTCATGGGTTATATTAAAGATTCCCAAAGTGGTTTTGAAGGCCTTGATATGTTATTTTATAGTCCTTCCTCTTAAGGGAGAAAAGGAAGGTAGATATATTTTAGGGTTTCTAGGTAGTTCATGGATAGCTCCTACAATGTTGATGGTAGAATAAGTTATACATATTGGAGCCTACATTAGAGCCATTGAGAGTAATGGAAGATGGGGTTATTTGCCTAGAGAGAATAATTGATGCCAAGGTTATATCCTAACTCTTTTATCAAACCTAAATTTTTTATGGATCTACAAAGGTAGGAATAGTAATTTAGTCTTTAAGGTTGACCTTGTTAATATTTTGGATGCTTACAATGCAACTCAAGTGATTCTTTTCAAATACAATAAAGGTGAAGGTGTAGGTCCTCCTTATTTCACCAAATTAAGTTATTGATGTGTATTATATACACACCCCAAATTTTTTTATGAGGTATTCTATAACATTTTAGGATTGGTGAAAATTATTCACTCCAAGGCATGAGTTGTGGGGTATTAGGTTTTGTAAACAACCTATTGGTGGAATAGTAGTGATCGACACATATTGTTTACCAAGGTTAGGTCAGATATGGATGAATCTAAATATAATATATATGGGTGTAATAATGATGGTTGTAACCTAAGGTGGGTAATAAATCAAAACAAACTCAAAAATGAGGGAAATGTAGGGTAGGAAAGGAGGCTTGTGGACCACACTAGATGAAAACTTTCAAGAATAGAACTTGAACTAGAGGTTAGAAAAAAGATCACATAACAATGCTTGATGAAAGATACTATAAAAAACCAATTGTAAAACATTATTATTATTCAAAGGAAACCAAAATAAAACATACTTAAACACATGAATTCAAAGGTTTCCATGTTTGTTAGACTACAATAACACATCTGCAAGGGGGATTATGATTTATATGTAAAATGTATTCAAATCAAATATAGATTAATATAATTTACTATATATAAAAGAGATAAATCATATAAAACCAAAAGATTAATAAAATATAATGATATAACTTATTACACAATCCAAAATTTGGAGAAAAATCAAGATTTGTACATCAAGACTAAAATTGTAGAACTTCTCAAAATTTCCTATTAATATTAATATAAAAAATTCTCCTACTTTTGGGATAGGGAGGTTACAAGTATAAATAATATTGGGATGGATAAGGCATAATATATAAAGTGAAGTATAATAATATATTTAGAACTAAAGTTATAAGTTATTAAAAACATTCAAGTGCATATTATATTTAGATGGGTGATGATGTGGCACCACTAGTTGAATAAGATGATGGAGTGAAAACTAGATGAACTAAAGTAGCCAAAATTGTTCCTTGTGAGATCAAGATGGGTCCACTTGGAGTTTTCATGACTACAAGTCTTGAAAACTAAGAACCTTGAGATGATGGGGCAATACTAATGGTTGGATACATTCTTTGAAAAGTACCTACATCTATATCTTTTGTGTTGAGTTTTTCAAATAATGCATGTGTAGATTTTAACTCCTTATTATTGATATCAAAATTGAGAAAGGAATATTTGAGGAGTTTGATGGACTCATCCATCAACCTTGTCTCATCAAAGCTCTTAAACTCTACTCCTAGAGCCTCAACTCTCAATACCCTATCCTTTCAAAAATTTAACAATTGTAAAATTTCATCATTAGTACTATATATTGCACCTTAAACTTCCTCCTTGAAGCTATTTGTAGTTTCTTGGAGGAGGTTCTCAAAATTTGGCCTATTGACTAATTACCCTATATGAGTAATCACATTAGTGACTATCATATATTTTAGAATTTACAAGGCCTCACTTTCATGATTTGAGAAATGTCCCATTATAGTCCTCATTTGGTTATTCCAATTGAGGGAAACATCCCTTTTTGAAATTACATAGTTGAGGCACCATGATGTATCCATATTAGACATTAAGTTTAATTGGTTAAAGGAACTAGTTTTGGAACACTAAACCAATAAATTAAACATTTTATATAGAACTTTCATTTTGTGACAAAGTTTGGTCACATTTATTCTATTTTATTATCATCCTACTACAAAACTTAGATATTATAAAAAATGTTGTACAACTTAGTAGATGCACTCTACACATCATTACTTATCTCTCAAGGAGAATGAATAGTATCTCTCTATGAAAATATTTGTTGTGCTTCCTCTTTGAATTTTTTGCATCTCTTTTATATCTTCATCAGTTGAATCTATAAAATCAAAAAACCATTCAGTATATTCATCATGATCCCCAAGGTTCCTTTTAGATTTCTTGGCTAGGGGAAATAGATTTTATCTTTGTGCGAATACAATTTTTTCCCTTGTATCTATATTTAATTCCTTCCTCTTCCTAACCCTTTTGATGGTTCCACTATTTTTGTCAAACCAAAGAGAATGTGGGAAATTTAATAACAACTAAATTCTTCCTCTTGTATTACTTTCCTTTCATCTCTCTAACCAATTTAGAAATAATAAATTCCCCTTCTTATTCTGAGGGGATCAAGACTTATGTAGTAAAAGGTGAAGGAGTAATTGGAGGAGGTGTTATTGATGGAGGTGCTAATGATGCACTTATTTTTATTATGAGTTAGAGAGGTGGATAGACAATCCTCTCCCATGGTGAAGGCACCCTTGGTGGATTTTCCTCAGCTATGAATTTGGTCAAGTAAGGAGTATTTTCAATCAATAATGTGCTTAGTTGTGTGGGTGAAGACTATGGAATAGGTAGTTATAGTTGAGATGAAGGTTTCCCTAGGATTGATGGACTTTTGGAATTAAAAATAAAAATAATTATCAAGTATTCAAGATGGATTGCCTTTTTGAGAGTCCTTATTTAGGTAGATGTTGAAAGAATGGATTAACCAAAATAACTAGATATTATTGAAGTACTTAAAATTGAAACATAATAAAATAAATAAGAAACCACCTCCTTATATTTTGGATTTAATCCACTATGAGGATTAGATGGTCTAAGGAAATAACTAGTGTTTATTCTTCATGTATCCTTCCCCAGCTCAAATATTTGGCCTTTGCTAATTCAACCTCTTCATCCTCTTCACCTAGAGATTCTTCCTTAATCCCCTTTTATTATACTTCCATCATAACTTTTGCATTATCTTCCTCATTCGTGGCATAGTCTACCAAAAATATGAGATATTTTTCTTCTTCTTTTATTTCCTTCTCAGTAGGGGATTCCTCTATGGTAGTCAAACTAAAATATGGTCTCTCTTATACTTGATAAATTATGATGGGTGTTGGAAGAACTTTGGGTCTACTTTGATATGTGGCTATGAAAGGGGTAAGAAGTGAGAAAGATGATGATATTTTTGAGGGATAAATAATAGTATAACTTATGCTATAGGTGGTGGTGATGGAATGGAAGGTGTAACAACAATAGTGGAAGGGGTAGTAGAAGAACTTGAGGTTGGTTAAGGAGAAGGAAAGAAGATGTAATAGATGAGAAAAAAGACTACATAAAATCTATAAGACTAACATGTATAGCATTTTTAAGAGGTGGTAGAGGTGTCATAAAAAATGTGCTCTTTTTCTTGTCTTATACAGGTGGAATTATGTCCATTATAGTGGCTATGCCCATAGATGCAATAACAAAGGATGAATGAGTAGGAGGTGGATTGAAACTAGGGATATTATTGAGAACCTATTTTCTTATCTATAATTTATCCTCCATTTGGTTGCTTGAACCCTCCTCTTATGGGTTTGCCTTTTTTAATATAGGAGAGGGGGTTGGCTAGGGATTTCTAAATCCTATGGGTGGGCTATGGGCCACTGATGGTTCCATGTATTATTTTCTTGTGCTACCATTTTACCTACTTATTCTTTAGTAATTCATGGAGTATATTGGATAACTAAATCTATCATCATAGACATTTTTGTGTATTTCATTCTTATCCATAATTTTGAGACATTTAATATATTTAAGAAAATTGTATCATGCTTATATTATTGGTGACCATAGATGACATTCACCTTATAGTTTTATCTCAATATTTTAAGGTAATTCCTAACTTTCTTCTTAGGGTTCCATTTTCTAAATTGGGCCTGATAAAAATTATAGTGTGTCTTGACCTTCTCCACTTGATTAAAGTGAAATATCACTACATGATGGAGTTGCCCAATATTCACAAGAGTTTTAAAGTAAAAGGACAAATTATTTGACCTATCTCCTCATCAATGTTATTATATAATTAGTAAGTAAATTTCCTATTCTATAATTTTATCAAGAACTTGACATGGTAGCAAGAAAGGAGGCACCCTTGTTCTTATAATTCTGATAACTGTAGCATTAATGTAGTACTAATAGTTTCCCCTTTTAACAATGGTTTTCCTTAAATTTTATGATATCCTAAGCATCTAGGTGCTATAAATCACTTGGTACACTTGAGGGTAAACCTCTACACAAATAACCTTAATTTAAACTATGAACCTATAAATAAATATTAATAAATAGCCTTCATAGATTCTATTATCAAGTTATTCAATTGATGGATAAAACTACTCTCCATTTAACTTATGGGATATGCCAAAGACTATATCTAGTAAATAAAACATCATATACAAGTTATTATTTATGGGCCTCTACTCAGCCTGGCATAAATAACTTCCCCTAAGGTAATAATCTTGTTTGATGTTAATGAAATGTCTATAAAAGGGACCCATTCTACTTGCACATAGGTGATAGTAGGGAAACCATACGATCTTTTTAAAATATCCATGGCTATCCTAATCCTTGATCTAAATTTGATAATCCCATTAGATGAGAGGGCTCCCTTGAGATTTAATCTTTGGCCTTTTGGTAACCTTTTTTTGAGTTTTCCATCTACTATGTTTTTCTCAGGCCATGAATTATCCATAACTTGATTATAGGCAATCTTGGGCAAGGGTATCCTAAGATATATTTTGAATTCCATTTCAAAGATGTGAGCAATTACATTCTTACCTTTCTTAATGTGTAAGAAATCTCCAACACAAGTTCCATTAAAGAATAAATTTTGAAACATATCAATACAGGGCATTACCTCAGGTTTTATCGTTGCTTGATGAAGTCTTATGATTTTTAGAGGTAGAAGTTCATCAATATAATGATTTTCATCCTTAGATAACTAGCTTTATGTAGAGTAGGGAACCACTGAGGCCACTACATTTTAGAGTGTCGAGTAGAATGGGTATTTAAATTCAAGTGTACTCTTATTAAATAATGTATCCATATATTACTCATATCCCATGTAAGAGTATGTAAAATGGGATTGGACATGTACTAATTTTGAAGAGGAAGCAATTTTAATGATTTTGAGCTATATAGTCCCTTTACTAATTGTATGAAAATTATTTTCAAGTTCACTAGAAAATTAGGGGTTGTGATCATAGGAGAGATCAAAATCACAATGTTTTGCTCATTTATTAATGGAAAAGTAACTTTCCCTTCATTTATATTTTTCATATATAATCCAAAGTCTATGTCATAAATGCCTAATTCATATGACTTTAATGCAACTAACATATTTTTATTTCATTCATGTTTTAATTTGAATGCTCTAGTTAGATTTGGTAGGTTTACTTACCAAATGACAACTATTTATTAACTTTATGTATCTAGTCATCACATTTTAGACAACTATGAGATTTTGACTTACCTAGTTATTTACCTTATTATTTAATTTATTTATGTATACTTCTATCTTGTGCTTTTCAAATTGTGAACCTTGTCCAATTTTCATTCACTTGGACCTTTAGATTTGCATCTTCACTTTATATACTCTGGAGCCATAAGTTAACATAATTGTGCCATGTGGACCAACTTGGGGCCTATAGGGAATCATATACACTAGAACATGAGAGATTAGGATTTTAAATTTATGTAAAACTATCTAAGTGTTTTATGTAATGGAATGTCTACACATGTTGTGAACTCGGGGCCTTAGAGGCATGGGACCATTAGTTCATTGATTGAGTATATCTTATTTAAAGTTCTAGGATAATAAAATTATACCAATCATCATCTTATCAGAGCTTGGAATCTTGGAGGTATTATATAATGGGTCCTTGGTGCCATTAGACCTATGTAATTTTTTTGAAATTTTAGGTCAATGAAAATGTGCCAAGTGTTAAATGTGCAGATCTCAAAATCTTAGAACCATAAGACTATAGGAAATCAAAACCATTAGACTATGTGAATCCTTCCATGGTTTAAAATTGATGAAAAGGTGCCACATATCTAACACTCAAAACTTAGAATCTTGGAACATTTAGACCATTAACTTTAATTTCAAAACTTTTGAGATTCTATGTAATGAAAAAGTACCATGTGTCATGCTCTCAAGGATTAAAGACTTTGAACACTTAGAATTTTATTTAAATTTGTAAGGCTACATGTAATGTATTAATGGTACCTATCAAATTGTTAGATCTTGAGGACTTCTAAAATTTTCATGAAAGATGAAGGATTTAAGTAATGTGGTAATGCCACATATCCCAATTTTATGCAATAAGGGTAGGGATCGATAGTGAATGATTACCAAGTCTATGTCGATAGTCTTGTGGCCATTCAAAAAATATAGGAACATTAGAATGAAAACATTAGTTTCATAGTACATAAATCAAAGCACCAATTTTTTGAAGGGAAATATGAGAACTTAAGGTTTAAAGTGACTTGAAATATCCATTCAAGCTTTCATTTTCATAGTTTGAATTTCTATAAGTTTATAATTTTGAATGCAAACTTAGACTTTTACATGAATACATTCATATCATGGATTCCTAAATTTTATAAGACCCCAAATAAATATTTTAAACAAAAATAAGTTCCCATTTGAATTTTTAAAATAGGGTGTGTATGCAATAAGAAATGCATCATGTCTATAAATCGATCTTAGATTGGAGAAGATATAGCATACCTATGCTTTTGATTGGGAATACATTTGTTAAGAGGGAGAATGACCAATATGGGGATTTTCTAGAATAAATTAGGGGATCACATATCACAATATACCATGTGACATAGGGTTCCAAAGCCTACAGTCTAACATAATCATGCAACAACCCTAAAAGAGTCCTAGGTTTAATATTTTACCTATGCCAATAAACAAGAAAGTAAATCTAATATAGTGCACAACAAAGATTGTGGCACAAAGTGGGGGTTAGAAATAAAAAAATAACTAAAATAAACCTACATATAAGACATATACTCACATTAATATATATGGAATCCTAATACATGGAAGAAAGAAGCAAAACTACATTATCTATCTACACTTATAAAGGATAAATATAGTTAGGAACACTAACCTTGAAGATGAACCCATCGAGCCTCAATATTTCCCTTGGCCAAGGTGCTTCACAAGAGATTCTTGTGGTATATAAGGATAATAAAGACAAATCATCTATAAGATACATAGCCTATCTATACATCCAAAAGACTTCTCCACAAGGTAAGATCTATATCTCCAAAGAAAGTATGGAACCCTAAAATTTATTCCTTAATTATAATGGTCAATAAGTAGAGCTTTTTTCATACTTATTCTTCTTCACTTCTATTCTTTAAAATGGTTGGAAATGAACTCGTATATATAGGCGGATCTTGCCAAAAAACATCAGTTGTATAGGGTTGACCCTAGTCAACACTATATGTTTTCAAGGATAATTCACTAGGTCTAAGCTAGGTCGGTTGAAAGGCTAACAAACCCAAAAAGTGAAAAATACCCCTAAACTATATAGGGTCGACCCTGGTTAACCTAATACAACTGATAGTATAAAAGGGAATTAAGTCAAGAAAAGGAGGATGAAAAGAGGAAAATGATTGAAATGGGTAGGAATAAGAAGAATAACCTTAGGGTTAATGTTTTTAGGAGATGAGTGTGTATATGGTAAGTGGTAAAAGGGATAAAAATCTTATGAAGCACCAATGGTCTACCTACCCCTTTCTTGATGCATCCCTTAAGGCATGTACTTAGATAGATTGAGACTTGATAGGTTCCTACAAGATATAAAATGTTACTAATAAATAAAATCTAAAAATATTATGTGTATACATATGCCCCACTTTAAGCTCATCACGTGTCATGTAAGTGTAAAATGGGGTGGTGCTTTAGGAAATAGAACATGATAACACATAACACTGATGCTAAGTAAAGTGCTATAAGTAGAAAATAAGATAAAGGAAAGGATAGAATTTAAAAACACATACCTTAACTTACCTTAGTGTTTTAGATAAATAAGTAGATTGTAAGATAAAGTGAAGGTATCTAATGTGAAGAATACTTGGTGAACTTTAGAAGTTAGGCAAAAAATAGACAAAAATTGAATTTTTTTGGAATATAGGAATATAGTAGTGGAAAATGATATCTACATCATCATGAATCCAATGCATTTTATGGTTTTGAAAATGGATGAGTAAAAATAAAGATATAGACAAAACAAGAAATCTTCCTGAAAATAATTGAAGAATTTGAATTGCTAAAAAGTGTTTTTAAATAGGGGAAAGATAAGTCATTTGTTATTTTGAATTATGAAGGACAAAAAAAAGAGATCTGGAGATCAAAATGAGCTAGGATGGTGAGGAGATCATAATATAGATGAGAGGCACACCCATAGGTATCAATGGGTGCACTACAGGTATGTAACTATGAATCTCAAACTAGTTTTTGAAATTTGTAGTGACTTAAGTGTAGTTTCAATAATTTTGATTTTAAAGCATTTTTAGATGTCAGAATGAGACAATATTATATTTTATGGGTATTTAATATCAAGTTGGAAAATGGGTTTAGAGGAATTATGAAGAAAGTAGGAAAATATATTTTTTAGGAAAATACAAGGGGTTAATAGTGAAAATGAATTGGATCAACCCAGTAGGCTAAAACTAAGTAGAATCTACAGTGCTGACCCAGTAGGTATGGGTCAAACTTGTACATTCTATAGGCTACCAACCTAATGTAGTTTAATAACTAATTTTAAAGGTCTATAATGATAATGCAACATTAATAAGGGGAAATAAGAGGCTTGACTAATATTTTGGAGTTAACTAGGGCAAACATAGGGAAATTTGGGTCAGACAAGGTTGACCAAAGAACTAGAATAAGCACAAAAATATGTGTAGAAGGATGAAAAAGGGATATAATGGCCTAAAATTATTAAAAGAGGGAAATAAGGATTGAGTAGGCTATAAATAGGGTAAAATGAATAAAAATTAATAAATTTAAAAGTAATTAGGCTTGTTTTTATTTAAATATGTAAAAATAATGTATTGTGACTATACATGACATGAAATAACTAATACATCTTTTATTATTTCTTGGTTGTAAAGATGAAATAGGTTCTAGATATTTATGGATGTGTCATAGTTACCAACATTATTGGAGTGATTTTTGGATGGAGATAGGGCTTTACTAGTATCCATAGGTCTGAGAGGCATAGTTTATATGTGTAGGATCCTCATGAGTGCTAATTTATTAGTCATATTCCTCGATTGTTGGGAATGAATAACTAAAAACTTTAAATGGGAGGTGTGTGGGGATATTATAGAGGTGGCCATCACACTAGAGGATGTCCATGCCATCTTTGAGATGCCCATAGTAGGAGCACTGGTGACCACAGGGATATCAAATAGTATAGAGGAGAAGAGAGCCTTAGCCATGTGGGTTATAAGCTCAAAGATTATTTTAGGAGGATGAAGAGTCACTATGGATGATGTATATACATCATATATTATAGATATCTATAAAACTATATAAGGCTTATTATATAGTGGGTGTTATGTCACAATTTAGATGGCAAGGTACCACTATTCATGGTAGCCTTGATTAGGATGATGCTGGAAGACCAAATTATATATGATCTAGGATCTATCATCTCATTCTAGCTCATACATGATCTGTATAAGATGTTGGTCAAAGGGAAGAATACCATGGGATTGATCATATTGCTAATAGCTTGGATATATGAGAGGTTTCCTATGTATTAACTGACTGGGTTGCCCCATGTAGTCGATGATAGGTTGCATCGAGTGTAGAGGAGGGAGGACCAGGTAGCATGGGCCATGCCCCATGTGCCAATGTTATAGTTAGTGAGATGCACAGCTATAATGTGGCAAACATATGAGCATATAGTGACTATATGGGTGTGTTGGTACCTAGTTACACCAATGATTGTGAGGATATAGGTTATTAGACATTACACATGATGGAAAAAGCCACATATAGTGGCATGAATGTTGGGATAAATAGGCTTGCCTCATCTAATAACACCAATACTAATTCTTGAGTAGTGGGATCAACATGTGAGGGCACCATGGGGGAGGAGAGGACTAGGACCACTGATATCAAGATCAACACTTAAAACACATTATGAGTGACCATGGACTAGTTGAGCATGATGGGGAGTAGAGAAAGAGGATAGGGAGGTGGAGGAAAAGATACTAGAAGTACCACTACCAACTCTATATCAAGAGGATCTAAAATCATTGAGGATAGGATGGTGATGGAGGAAATAAGAGATATCAGAGATTGATGTCATCCTTTATGAGTTAGTAGAAGAGCTAGAGAGGGGATAAATGATAGAGAGACCACTCAGGCCAAGGTTGAGATAATTGTGAGCCATGACAAAGGGATTTGAGTTAAGGAAGAATCCTATAAAGGAGGTACTAGGAGGCTGCACAAATGGGGAGGCTGTGCTAGGAGATCACATGGATGGTAAGACCATAGTAGCCAAAACATAGATAAGTAAGAAAAGATGGTTAAATTATTACTTTAAATTTTTATTTAAAATTATAGATAGATAGATATTTTGAGATATAATAGTGATATAATAACCATCCAGTGTGATTTTTTAGGTGTAGCTAAGGATGCAGAGGAGATATGGGGGTCCCTAGTGAGTGGATTACTCCATGACATATTAAATGAGACTCTATATCCATATGACCCTATTATATTAGAGGATCCTAGCATAACATCTAGCCTAGCTCAGGCGAGCTAGTTTAGACTAGCTAGGGAGGTAATGGGATAGATACAGGTGTAAAGAGAGAGGATGTATCCACCAATAGAGATGGGTGAAAGTGAGATGTGGACATGGTAGTCCTTAGATGAGGAGAGAGATATGCATTTAGACACAGTGATGTAGATGATAGAGATCTAGACCCAATTGATGTAGTCATAGGTGTAGGTAGTGCATCTACAAGGATAAGTAGAGGGATTGAGATCTTGGATGACCACCTTATAATGTACTATTTAGAGGAGTTAGACTGAGGCCTTAGTAGGTAGCATGGCTAGGCCATGGGATAGACATGATGGGACCCAACCATAAAGTTGGAGTATTGTATATGGTTGTATTTTTTGCATCAAAACTCATGAGAATGTATATATATGATGTATCATTTTGGCATTTTGTTGTTGGTTGTGTATGTTGTCATTATGTTTTATTATGGTTGTTTATTATGGTTGTGGTTATGGTTATGGATGCTTTGGATATATTTCTTTCTAGAACATGTAATTTTGTATTGTTGTATATGTTATAGGAAATATATGAGATGTGGTTTCTTTTCTAGAATTGTGCAGGACACATGTATGGTTAAAAAGAAATAGGTGAAAAGGACTTGAAAAAATATAATTAATCAAGAAAATGTACTACACACTATTTCAATCTAGGAAATGCGGAATAAAAAGAAATGACTAAGTATAAATAATCAAGAAATGGTAAAACAAGATGGTAAAAAGGGATTTGTTTTTAAACCAAAGTGAAAGATTTTTGCCCCAAATTAAAACAAGTAAAATCATACTAATTCACATTTGGAAGCATGCTAATAATGTAATAAAATTAAAGGTATGTAAAAGGGTGAAAATGGGATTAAAAAAATAAATTAAGTCAATCAATTATACTAAATCATGTTGGGAAGTATAACGAAAAAAATTGGAAAAATATGTCTTGAATTTATCACACTAATTCAAGCTGAGAAGTATGAAAAATTCAAAAAATGGTTATATTCTTACATTCACTCAAAAAATACAAATATAAAAGCAAAAGAGAAATGAAGTAAGCATAAAACACACTAAATCAAGTTTAGAAACATGTCAATGATGTGTAACTTCATAATCAATCGAATCTTATCTCATATTTGACACATGGAATTTTGGATTGTGACTTGGGTATTGGAAAATTTTGTGAGTAATGCGAGGTACTATCCATGGTCTTATACTACAACTCACAAAAATAACACCATTGGGTTGGAATAAATAGGAAAAATAATGTAATTAAGGATGTGAGTAATAGGAAGGAAAATATGGTAATTTGTGATGGATGTCAAGTCCTATCTATGGTCTTACAAAGCAACTCATGAATGAAATCCCAAGGGGAGTGATTAGTAAACAAAAAAATATTTCTCAAGAGGAAATATGAGGGATATAGGGAATGTAAAAATCAAGACTTAATAATATTATAAGCAGACCTTAGGATTGAAGAGGAATACTAAGGACATGAGAAGACATTAAGTGACTAATGGCCATCTATGTACAAAGGAAAATTATTCACTATAGACAAAAAGCTTTATATTAAAATAGGCATGATAATAAGATCAAATCATGAAGGTAAATTGGTACAAGAAGAAGAAAAATGGACCTACCTTCCCATGATATGTTCCTCATTCTTCAAGACCCCTTACAGAGCCATTGGTCTACTACAAAGATTAGGTACTTACATGAGAAAGCAGGTAGCACTAAAATATTTTTTATTCTCCTCTTATAATCTACTAGCCTATCACACCCCAAAGGACATTGAATCTACCATGAGGCAAAATGTTAATTTTGATCTTTGACTAGAATTAAGGAGATGTGCATTGAATAACATCTTTTAGTGTGATTAGACTTTTAAGAATAATTATTCCTTTTGTATCATTGCCTTTTGTTAAAAGATATATATTTTAAATTTTTATGGATTTTTAAGATTCCTCCTCCATAAGGATTTGGAGTGACTAATCATGAGATATATAGTGATACACATGAATGAGTTGTAGACTAAGGTTAAATAAATCTAAGTAACTAAAGACAAAGACTAGCTAGGATACTTAGGCTTGACAATGAACTATCATGTGATCTCAAGTCTTAGTTGTGTATATGCTTAGTTTATAGAAAAAGGAAGAAGGGAAAAAAGAGATCCAAAATGTGGAGCATTTTAAGGAGATAGTAATGAGTAGGATTGTTTGCTAATTGATCACATGGTAAAAGGGAGACAATGATCAAAGGGAACATGGTTTATATTACCAAGTCACAATGATAATTAAATATGAAAATAGAGATAAGAAAACAAATAATCATGAAGAGGAAATAAAAGAGATTTGAGAAAAAATCAAGCAAGAGAGAGAAAGTAATGATAAAGAAAGATAATCATATGCAAAATATAATGATAAGATAATCAATATATAGTACAAGTAAGATCACCATGTATGATAAGGAAAAATTTAACATAATTTTAAATAATATAATAGATAGATAAAGATAAGATTGGAGTATGCATCCAACTCAAATGAAAACGTGAAGGAACCATGCATGTGCTCATAAATACTAATAAATTTATACACACACATTATCCAAAACATCATATAAATCTCTATGATGTTGGAGATGAATTGATACTAATGTTTCATCAATATTTACTAAATATTAGGAAAATAATTATTTTCTAATCTCCTCTATAGAAAAATTAAGAATTCTTAAAGGATCATGCTGAGGAGGGAAATTAGGTAAGGGATGGTTAGGATAATTCTTGAGAGAAGGCTCTATGGGAAATGTAAGAATCACTAGTAGAGAAGGATCCATGAGTGAGGGGAGGTCCATGGGTGAAGGAATCATGGGTAGAGTCATAGATGATGGTGAAGGCTCCATAAGAGGTGATGGAACCATAAGAGGTGGAGCCATGGGGGAAGAAAGATAAGCCTTATTGTGGGGATGACCTATGGGAGGAGTGTTAGAAGGTCCAAAAATAGCTACAAGGTGATCCTTAAGATGTTGAAGGATGTGGCAACGATTGGTATAATGGGTGATGCATAGATGTTATAGACAATATACCTCACCATACTTGGGTAGATATTCAAGAAGTATCTTTGAGGGAGGTATATATTTTTTTATGCTGGGGAAGAAAGATGCAAGGTATCAATATACTGTCCCAACTTGTGATAATGGGTAGAAGAATAATTATCTATCCTGTGGAAGAAGCATATATGCTTGTGAGTAGTTTTAGTAGAAGCACTCATAAAAGGAGGTGTAATAGGAGTGGAAGAAGTTAGAAAACACTCATTGGCCCATTTGGTAGGTAGAGGAGCCATCTTAGGCAAAGGAAACAAACCATCACCAAGGGAGGGTGGTGATGAGGAAGGAATGGAACTAGGCTCAATGAAAAAAGCAATGAAATTAGAAATAGGGGTAGGCTTAGTAACAATATGAATGGAAATAAGATCAACTATAGAGATCTCCACTGAAGAGGAATAAGATC
This sequence comes from Torreya grandis, assembly GCA_037957365.1. Classification (NCBI taxonomy): domain Eukaryota; kingdom Viridiplantae; phylum Streptophyta; class Pinopsida; order Cupressales; family Taxaceae; genus Torreya; species Torreya grandis. Next base: position 1,549,912 of record JARHVA010001964.1, on the reverse strand, counting down.
TACATAAAGTCTATGGAGAGTCATACTAACCTTAGGGATAAAATATCTATGAGGATCAGGATACCTAGAAAAATGATAAGTCTTGATCATAACATGATCCATGAGCATAGTCCTATTTGGCTCCTTAAAAATTTGAGGTGTCAGTACCATATATACCCTGCATTAAAGGGGAAAAATACAAAAATAAAGAACTATAAGTGAAGGAAAATGATGAGATGCATGAAAAGACTCAAGTAGAGAAGAATGATAATGAACAATCTTGGCATCATGAGCTTGTACAAGACTACCTAACATTGGATCATCTAAGGAATAACCATCATCATAATATGGGGTGTGAAGGTCAATGATGCAAGTAGGGATGACCTTATCATTTGATGAATTATGGTGAATAGAATGCCTTGTCTTGGTTAAAGATTATGGGAATGTCATCACAAAGAGGCTTGTGAGAGCAAGGTTGTAAGGAATCAGGAAGCTATTAGATGAGATGAGGTGAGATATTGGAAGTTTTGATCTTTTAAGTTAATCTCATTAGGTTCATCATCATCTAAATCTAAGAGGTTAGGAAAAATGTTACTAATTAGTTCAAGATGCCCACTATAATTGTTGTCACTTGAAATTTCACCTAATTAGGAGATGGGATAAGCTTCCAATCATTCAAGTGACAAAATGGAACCACATTAGGTCTATGGGTATCCTTATTAGGAGATGGATCTCTAGATTAGGGGCTAGCTCCCCTTGATGTATCAATAGAGCTCAAATCTTGCTATTAAACTTGGGGATGAAAAGGGATAGAGGATGACTAAAAGTAAACCTACTCTATGGGGGTGATACACCAAAGATTTTTCTCTACTCATACCTTTTATATGCACTTATAACCAATAACAAGTTACATATACACTTCACGCAATATCAACTCTTTCTCTCACATCAATGCTTCAACATGGGGTCTAGAAGATAGCATATGTTAGGAAGATTTTAGAAATAGGAATTATAAGACACTATATTAAATTAGATATTCAATATACCTACAACCTCACTTGACACTTCTTGTTGACCTACAAGAAAGAGATCATAACACACTAGGTACTAGTAAGAGTACATGTGAAAATAAACATCACACTTACACAAGACTAAACACTATCATGTACACTTATTGAATTATTTTAATGAGGTAAAATTAATTATATTTATTGATTCAAGGCAAAAAAATTTCAAGGATTTTCCATACCCAGTAGAGAGATTACATACAATGGCCAAGAAGGCCCAATTTATAGAACTTGGAAGAAGAGAGAGAGAGGAGAAGTTGAAGAGGCAAAATGACATGTGTCACCAATGTGAATACTAGTTAAAAATTTATGGGAGAGAGTAATGGGGTGAACTATATTATTTCAAGAGTTAAAAATATCATTTTCCATCATTCAAGACCTGTAAATAGTCAAGAAACTCCTTTTATATGCATAAAAAACTACCCCTTATGATTAACCTTCCAAAACTTCCCAAAATCTACACCTGATCAATCTTGATGATGAATCTAAGTAATAAGGTTTATTAAGAATCCCTCAAATTCATTAGGGAGGCTCTTGACCCTTATTATCATCTTGGCTAGGCATGATCACACTTGGTAGTCTCAAAATAGCCCTTTTACCTTCACCCCTCACACTTGTCAGCTTCAAGCTCTTAAAACTTTCAAAATGATCCATAAAATAATATTAATTACATGTTTAATTAGTGATCATACCTTTACTTACAATAAATTATCCTTAAAAGGCTCCCAAAATGAAGATTCACCATTTTTCCTAAGTGTTCACTAGATGGTTCACTAGACTAGATAAAAGTAAGAGCCTATTTTAGGTAGTTAGGGGATTATTCATGAGATTAAATTAATTTTTGGAGTTATCTCAATTGTAAATATACATCCCAAATTTTGTTTCATCTCCTAAATCCTCTTTTAGCCTGCACACCACATAAAATGGTTAAAATAATACCTATTTCAATCTTTTATGTATAATTTTATACAATAAAAGGCCATATATATAATCATGATGGATTTTTAAACAACTTATCTTCAGAACTTAGGGTCAAATTCCTCCATCTAGGTGCACTTTTAGCTTTATTTTCACCATCAAGTCCTAAAACAGGGTTAGAGAGGGTTTTGGAGTCAATAACCCTCTTAGAATTTGTTAATGAAGTATAAACACTAGAAATATGATAAAATTACACTTATGGATTATAAATTTCTTTATTAAAATTCATTTAATGGCTCAAAGTCTGATGCAAAACTTGGTGGAAGTTTCAAGCACCTGAAGTTGACACTTAAGCTCTATTTTTGCTTCCTTATAGAGTTTGAGTGCTTCCTAAGCCAAAATTGGCTTCTTGGAGAGTATAAATACAAAATAAGGGTTATAAAATATCTTCATACACCCTAAAAAAATTCTCTAGTGATTGTAATAGCTCACCAATATCTTGAAATAAAACTTAACCCCTATTTGGCACTAGGCCTAAAACTTATCAATAGGTTTGTCTATACCCTAGATTCAAAATGGCCTCAAAATGGATTTATCTACTTAATGAAAGCTCCAAAACTTCATTTATAATTTCATTAATGTTAATAAATACATTTGGATGCTTTACTAAGGCCCAAAATGAAAGTGACTCTCCATTTGAGATTAGACCTTTTTCTTGCCCACTAGGTATACATGCAAACCTCTTTGGTTGGAGTACCTTGTTTTCCCTCAAACCTTCCATATTGAATTATCATGTCTCACTTGGTGTTTTATATATAAAAAAATCTTAACTTTAACCCTCCCTACCTTTTGGTCCATGATTTTACCTATTTTCATGAAATGGTAGGGTCTATGCAAAGGGAAAAGTGCCCCCTATTTGAGATAAAATATGGGGAACTTCCCCTATCTACCTTAATAATTTTATTATTTGGGAATATTAATCAACCCCAAATGGTAATATATACCAAATTTAACCTCTTTATTCCTAGTTTTGTCCCTCATGACCTCGAAATTCCAAGACTAGTCATTAGGTAGGTAGAATATGCATGGTAAGTAGGGTACAAGTTTGTTTTACCTTTGGAAAAATGGTTTACTTTGATTTGAATCCTAATTTTTAAATTAAAATGGAATTAATCTTCATTTTTTTTCATAGGACTCCTCATGCATTGTTTTCACTTATAAGCCTTCCAAACTAGCATCAAGTCATGCTTAAGTTTCCAACTAACAACCCTATCTCCCTTGACTATGTTTTTGTGAGTTTAAGGCCCTGTAGGTCATGAAATATGCTTAATTTGATGTTAATGGTCCTAATTTACATGTTACTTATGAAATTAGTCCATAATTTTCTTTTAATTCACTTGTAAATCCTTCAAACCACATCAATTTCATGCTTAGGTCCTTAAAGATGATACCCCTACCTTGACTGGGATAGTCATCATTCTACCCCTGTAGGGTGATTTTTTGATATATTTGGGACTATTAAATGGTGTAATTATTTATATAATAAGTTAATTTAGATCAATTACTTCTCACTAAACTTTTTATCCACCTTAAGAACTCCAAACCAGGCTTAAACTCCAAACTTCTGCCTCACTACCTGTCTTAATTCGTACAAGCTTGTAGGTGCATTTTGGGGAATTTGAAACATGTTTGAGGGGATTTTGATGTTATTGAAGGATTTTAAGTCAAAAAACCTCTTAATATCTTTTAAATTTTAAAACAAGATTAAAAATCAACCCTTTATCTCATATACTTCAACTTTCAAGCAACCTCCTTAGCAAGACTGTGTCTCATGGTCTTTAGGCCTACCTGTAGGTTGATTTGGCTCTATGTGCACTTGATCATGTGATTATTAGGATTATATTTAACCTACATAGGTCACTTAGTGTTTATTATTCTTGTATCCTTCTTGAATAAATCATATAACCCCAACTAGACGCTTTGCTTACAACTCTTTCTTATGCTCAGCTATATATGATTGTTTTCAATCCTTCATAAAGACAAGGGTCTACAATAGTTGTCAAAACATCAAAATTAACCTTTCCTCAGTCACCTTAGCCTAGTATATTTATTTTGAATCATTTTAAATGGTTTCAACTTGATGGTATAAACTAGGTTCATAAAATTGGAGTGTAAAATCAATTTTCCATTGATACCCTGTAGATATCACTAATTATATTCAATGATTTTTTGGTAATTTTGAGGCCTTTAAACTCTCATCTTCACTTATCATTTTGACCTCAAAATTAGCAAGGTTGATGGTGGATAGGGATACAAGGTGAACCAAATAAGATCATTAAAGAGTTCTCTTTGTCATGAAATATATAATCTCAAAGAAGCCTTATGATCTCTATTTACAACATTTGGGGATTGTGGAACCAAATACAATCAACTCATTGTTTGAAGTGAAAATTCCACTTTGCATAGCCTCTAAACCTCTATGACATGAAAATTATGGACTTTTGGATGTTCTATTTCTCAAAAATGAGTTCCATCATATGTTTCATGATTCATTCTTCCATACAACCTCTTGGAAACCCTGTGTAAGATGACTATAAATGCACCTGTAGTGAACAAGGGAATATATGAGCAATTTGGCTTTTAAGGAGTATTAATTGATATCTCACAATGGAAATTCAATGAAATGAATTTGAAAATATAAATCCAATATCATTTAAACCTCCCATGGATCTCTCCTTCACATTAAAAAACTCAAGTTACCCATATATGGCTACCAACTTATAAAACAAGCACAATTTGGAATCTTCCTTCAAGGGCATTGAAAGAGAAGAGCTAGGTGTTATAAATATCATGGAGAGAGATTTATTTCCCCCTAAAAACACCTTATAAAACTCACATAGCTCCTTTTAACTTTAAAAATAAGAAACAAATGCACAACCATACCCCTCTTGTATGGAATTCCATAAAAAGCCATTTAGAGTGCAAGTGATTGTTCATGAAGGAGAATCCATAAATATAAAATTTATTTTTATTTATGTTAAGTTTACTTAGATTAATATCCACTTATAGAAGCATTACCCTTAACTCCACCTATGGCTTCCATAGTGAGTGCTTGAACTTGGCCTTCCTTTGCATGCCAAGAGAGAAAGAAGGGAAATGAGTTATAGATGAAACTTTTTCCATTTTACTTGGAATCCAAATTTGAAAATGAGTGTGGGAATATGAATAGACATTCCAACCACATTTTTAGCTGAGGATTAGATCATGAAAGTTGTACAAGTGCCTAAAAGTTCCTAAAAATAAGGGAAACTCCCATTTTATAACTATAACTAAATATTGACTACCAAATAAATATTATTTACATGATCCACATTTAAACTCACCTTGGTGTCAAATTTACCCTCTTGAAAGTCTGTATAAGTCCATTAATGGGCTAGAAAGTGGTTGAAAGACCCCTTTTTACACTTAAGACATAACCAATGGCCAATTAATGACTTGTAAACACATTTAAACATTTTAAAGACCATGTAAGGAAAAATTGACACAAAATAGAACTTTAATCAAGTTTGACTATGGTTTGACCAAGTTTGATTTGTTTTGATTAGGCCATTTCAAGGAGGGTGAGATTAGGCAAGGACTAAGACAAGTTTAAGTATGATAATAGAATTAACATGACACCCCATAAGAATATGAAACCTTCTCAAAAAGTTTTAAATAGTATGGGTTGACCTCACTTAACTAGAAGTCAAATTTGGTCAATAATAATCTCAGGTTGAATTAACAAGAAAGTTGAGACATTGAGACTCACAAAATAGAATGCTTGGCAAAGGCTAAAGAGTAAGAATCTTGAAGACACCATGATCTTGGAATTATTCAAAATTTCAAGGGTTAGTGTCACCTTGAATCCTATAAATGGATCCATTATGAGGGAATTTAATGCATTATTAGGAAGAAGAAGTAATAACTATCATGTAGTGAGTCCATGGTCTACCAAGCAAGATGTTATAAGAAAGGGGGAAGTTAAAAATTATCACCTTCATACAAATAGTGATAGGTGGGATGGTAATGGGAAGCCACATACAACATAGAGGAGGCATTTTCCTTCTATCATATCCTTGGTATGTGTTGCATTTAGACTTGAGATTACATTCTAAATATCTAAGGGTTTTAATGAAATTGAGAGAAGAAATACATGTGCCAGAATCCTCATCAATCAGTGCATGATTAACTTGGATATCACCTATTTATATGATAATAAATAAATGAGTATCATCCATATGAAGCATAATATCATTGAGAATCATAGAGGCTATGGGAAATTTAAAAATAAGAGAAGTGTTTATAGTTTCATCAATGTTGATAGACATCTCTTCATATTATTGTAATATACTATCTTCAGATCTAGATAATGCTACCTCCCATCCTACTATGGGAGGATGAGGGACATTCATCTCAAATAATAATTTCATAATATGGTTTCTATGATAGGGAGAAGTATTCATAAGCTCAAGGAATGGAATATGGGATGGGAGATAAGTGAGCTTCACAATGGGATCCCACTCATCATAACCCATAAGAATGATGTTAGATATAGGTGCATAGTGGTTAAGAAGGTTTTTGGAAGGAGGAACCAAAGTGCATTGGAATTATTTTTGGTAAGAAGAATAAGATGGTTTATAACAAGGTTGTAAATCATGTTGTGATGATGAAGGAGATGGTTCAAGTTGATTTGGAGAAATGGTAGAAGAAGTGTTAGTAGAAGCTTAGTTATCATTAATGTTAGAAGATGATGGGAGAGTGGTAGAAATAGAATGGGAAGTGTTATCCAAGGGAGAATCGTATATCAGATCATCAAAGGTTATAAGATCTTCTTGCCCTAATTCATTTAAATGGGTTGGAGAAGAATATTGGATAACATGATATTTTTGAGATAAAGGTGGAGTGTAGATATTTTATGAATAAATGAAATCCACCACCCTTCACATATTAGTCATGCTAACCACATTTTCTTTGAAATTTTGTTTAATAAGATTTTATACATTGTTGGTGGAAGGGGTGGGATTGTCTTGGGTGTCTTGAATTAGTAGATAGCCAAATGAATCAAACTTTTACTATGGAAGCAAGGTCTAAAAATGAATAGGGTTGGATAGGTTTGACCTAATTATTCAGATAGCACACAAAACTAGTTTGATAAGGTCAATCTAGTTGACTATGTAGGAGCAATTTTGAAGACTAGAAACTATGAAAGGAAAGATAGAGAAGAAAGAGACAAAGATAGAAAAGAACTTTGGTGGATCAGAGATGTTGGGAATTAATATTATATGCTTACAAACACTATTAGTTATGTTGACTGGGTCAATCAAGCTTTGTAAAATCCTATTCCTGAGTGCCTAGAATATACAAGGTTAATTGGGTTGACCTAGTAGCTGAATTTGGATGCTTGAAAGTGTAAAAGGTCGATTGGGTCAATCTAGTAGTTTGAATGGAAGTCTAGAAACCTATACTAGGTCATCTAAGTCAATCCAGCTGCCTATTCCTAAAAACCTACACATATAGATTGAATTGGGTTGATAGAGTTGATCTAGTATGATAGATATATGATAAAAATAATTATAAAAAGAATAAAAGAAAGTGAAATAAATCTTATAAGGGTTAGTTTCACATTGGGTTCACTAGAATTTAATATTAAGGTGAAGCCAAAGTGAATGTTAATACTAACAATAAAAGAAATAAAAATGGAAATGTGAAGACAATCTAACCAATAATGGGATAGGATTCATGTTGAGTTTACTAGAATGTATGCAATTAGAAATGCATCACGTTTATAAATTGATTTATCTTGGAGATGATAAAGCATACCTATACTTATATCTGGGAATACATTTTGTAAGTGATAATATGACCTATAAGGGGATCTAATAGATCTAATTAGGGGATCACTTGTCATAATAAACCATGTGAGGTAGGGTTCCAAAGCCTACATTATAACACAATCACACAATAACCCTAAAAGAGTCCTAGGTTTAATATTTCACTTATGTTAATAAACAAGAAAGTAAATCTAATCTAGTGTACACCAAAGCTTATGGCACAAAGTGGGGGTTAAAAACAAAACAAACAACTAAAATAAACATGCATATAAGACATATACTCATGTAAATGTCTATGGAATCCTAATACATGAAAGAAATAATCACAAATACATTATCTATATGCTCTTACAAAGGAGAAATAAAGTTCGGAATACTTACCTTGAAGATGAACCCACAGAGCCTCAATCTTTGCTTTGTCCAAGGTGCTTTGTAAGAGATTGTTGTGGTATGTAAGGATAAAAAAGACAAATCATCTCTAAGATACATAACCTATTTATACATCTAAAAGAATTCTCCATAAGACAAGATCCATATCTCCAAATAAAGTATGTAACCCTAAGCTTTATTCTTGAAGTAGAATGGTTAATAATTATATGTCCATTCACACTTATTCTTCTTCACTTATCTTCTTTCAAATGGTTGGAAATAAACATGTATATATAGGTGGATCTTTCCCTAAATCCTCTTGGAAATTTTGGCTATACATGGTCGACCTTGTATGTTTTTGAGGACAATTTATTAGGTCTGAGCTAGGTCGATTGAAAGGCTAATAAACCCAAAAAGTGAAAAATAACTCTAAATTATATAGGGTCGACCCTGATTGACCTAGTATAGCCAAAAATCTAAAAGGGAATTAAGGCAAGAAAAAGAGGATGTAAAGAGGAAAATAACTGGAATGGGTAGGATTAAGAAGAACAAGCTTAGGGTTAATGGTTTTAGAAGATGAGTGTGTAGATGGTGTTGACCAAATTTTGGCCCTTCAAGCCAAAATTGAGCACCCCTATTTGAAAAATTATCCATCTAAGTCTATACATTTGGCTAGGTCCATTATGCAGGTTTCATTTAGAAGAAGTGTTCTATATAATCCCACAACAAATGTACAAGTCTAATTCTTTTATAAGGTTTGGTTTTGGTCTTTTGCTAAGCCTTTGTATAGTAATCCTTTAAGGTCTTTTAAGGAAATGGTCCAAGGTTTTATCTTTGGGTTTTTTGTTTATGTGTTAGAAATTATTTCAGACATTTTGTCTAAAAAAATTTATCCAAAAGGTATCTTTCTTTCAGGAAATGGTCCATTTCAATATTTTTGAAGGAATTATTTCAGACATTTTGTCTAAATTTTTTTTTTGAAAAGGGACAACTTTTCTGAAGGGGTCATTTGCAAATTTTATGAAGGGCACTTAATATTTTCCAAAAGGTAATTCAAATCTTTTGAAAAGGCCATTTGCAACTTTTTTTAAGGGGAATTTTTCAAATTTTTATGAAGGGCAATTTTCAACATTTCTGAAGGAATTATTTCAAACATTTTGTCTGAAACAACTTTTTTGAAGGGGACTTCAAAAAGCTGAAGGGTCATTTGTAAGAAGCCAAAGGGGTCATTCTAGATTTTTGAAGGTCCACTTCAATAAACCTAAAAGAACATCTCAAAGAACCAAATGGTCCATTTTCAAAAGCTGAAAGGTCATTTGATAGCCCAAATAAATTAATGCAAAAAAGGGAGTTGAAGGATTTGTTTCAAGAAAATTATCTGTATAAATGGTCAGAAGGAAAATCCCAAAGGATTTCTTTCATGAAAAGTGTTGAAAAAAAGTATCAATGGGGAAATAACCTAAAATAAGATAAGTCTATGGAAGATTATCTGAGAAAAGAGTTTAAGGAAAATATCTTGAAGGAATTCATGATGGGTCTATAGACATTAACTTCAGGGTCATGAGCTAGCCATTGGCATTTAAATAGTGGGTCCTAGGTAGATCAAAGTAGTGAGTCCAAGGAATTTTTTTGGAAAGAATAAGGAGGGTGATGGCCTGCAAAAAGTCAATTTCAAACTATGAAAAATATCCATTGGTATCAAAAGGCTCAATAGGAACCTGAAGGCGAGTATAAAGGTAAAAAATGACAATTGTAACTAAGGAATTTGGTTCAATTATAACTTATTCATTTATAATTTATTTATTTGGTGAGATGGAATTGCTCACTTACGTCTCCCACATGCAAATGTAACTATTTCTCTCAAGATGACACATGTCCAAGTGACCCTTGGACTTATTTTGCTTGCTCCACCTCTCAAAGCTATAAATATACATTCTCTTGGCTCATTTGGGTAGCCTCCACTAGTTATTGGGAAAAATATAGCCATATTTTTAATTGAAAGACTCTTTAATAAATAATACAAGTTATTTTTCCACTCACATGCTGTACTATTGAGTGATGACTTGAATCTTGTTGGTTTAGTCTAGTGAAAGATTGTATTTTCTAGCTTATAATCTTGATGGTCTACCAATGTGCATAAAGAGTGTCATTATATGTACTTGTTAGTATTATTTTATAAGTGTAAAAAAAATTTACAATTAGCCTATGAATATATTTAGTTTTGTAATCATCCATTACTCTTCTAAATGTTGAATGCCTTCTTGAATCTAACATATGAAACATTGATGTGATAACACACAAAGAGTTATGGGTTTTGTGTGAAAAAGGCTATGTTGGTCTTTAAGTAGCATATTCTCAGTAAAATAGGAGATAAACATTGGTGCATCACCTTTTTTTTGTTTTCTTAGTTGTTTTCCTTAACCCTTTTCATACACAATTAATAGGTTAGAGAGAGCTTTAAAGGTACATCAAGGTGAGGTAACCCCTTATCTAGAGATTCATTTCTCAATATTGTCACCCACATCAAGAAAAATGTCTCCATGGTGCCACTTAGATGAGGATATTTAGGAATCTCCTCAAGGGTGTGAATCCAAGTGTCAATAGTTTTTGGCATGCCCATTGGGATGTCCAAGTTCTACAATATTATTCAAGGTTGGTGTTGGTCTTGGCATAGTTGAAGATGAAATAAGTATCTACATTAAATACCTAGAAAATCCATTGAATAATTCAAGTCTTTGGTTGATGATCAATCCTATTTTCCATGCCAAAGGTGACAACTAGATCTATTGCTAAAGAGACATCTTTTGAGTTTGTGAAACTACCTCCATATTCCACCAAAAGGTTTAGGTTTGTAAAGACTCATCCTTATAAGCATGAGTTTGTGATTAAAATTTTGAAATTTGTGTTACATACTATTCCTAACATCTATAGTTATCTTCCTATTATGGCTAAGAGACAATCTTTTGTGACTTTTACTAGGGCATCTCCCTTGCATCTTGCCTAATATGATCAAATTCCAAGAGAAACCCTCAAAAGTGTCCCATATTTTGTGGGGATGGTCTTATTATGGCCATTGAGAACATTAGGAATATAAAAAACTTTTGTAATATTCATAACATCACCCAAGAAAATGTAGTTATTAGGTTGTTAGTCTTGTCTTTTAAAGGAAAAGTTTTGGATTGGTATGGGACTCTACTTGTGAATTTCATTAGCTCATGGGATGAGTTGGGGGATATATTGACTAATAGGTTTGGGGAAAAGAGTGATCAAATATTTATAGCTAATAAATTGACCACAATCAAGAGGGAACCACATTAGTTTATGCAATATTTTAATACTAGGTTCCAAAAAACTTGGGATAGAATCCCAACTCTTGTGAGGCCAACCTCAAACTATGCATTCTTGTAATACTTGAAAGCATTTAATAGTGACATTGCCATGATGATTAAATCTATGGGTGGAAACACATTTCTTGATGCCTATGAAATATCCATAAATTCTGAGAATTGTCTTGTCCAAGTGAGAGACATAGTTCTTAGACCTCTAATGCCACTATTCCCTAATTTGCATTCTCCTAGTCAAGGTGCATTACCCACTTTAGCACATTTGCCTAATCAGGAAAGGCCTACCATTACTACTTAAAATTAAATACATGAAGTTAAAATATTTCTTCAAAGTGTTACAATTTATTTAGTTTCCCTCAAAAGACAATAAGCTCAAGGTTATAGGCCATATCAAACATATAATCAGTTTGGAGAAACAAGTAAACCTCCTTTCCAAAATAATGCACAAGGACAAGGCCAAATCACCCATGTCAAGATTTATCAAAGATATAATCCTAATGATTAATAATCCTCTAAAGCCCTTATCCCTAGTCAAAACAAATTGTTCCAAGAACAACCCAACTATCCATCTTTTAAACATGGTCAAGAGCATGTCGCTTATGCAAATGAAATGCATAATCAAGGCATGGTAATGCACGATAGTCAATATTTAAAAGTTTTATATTTTGAAGGACATATGCAAGGAGGGGTAGAAAATGGACAACCTAAAACTGATGCTACCCTCATAAATCATTTTAGGGTGAATTTTGTGCCATTAATTACTTGGGAAATATGAGCAACCAAAATACTAGTGTTGCCTCTAATACTAGGTCCAAAAGGAGGGATGTTGATGAAGATCGAGGAGATAGTCAAGGACATATTGTGAATCATACATCATCTACTATGGTAATTGGGTCTAATATATTTCCTAAAATATAATAAAATTAGAGGATTCCAAATTTTAGGCCAACTGCTATAACTCTACCTCCGCAAGCTACATCATAAGGTGTGAATGTTCATAAAGAGAACCCAAGGCGAGCAATACTTCCATAAATGTGTTGGAATATATGAAGAAGTTTCATATGAACATATAATTTTGGGATTCACTAACATTACCAAGGTATAAAGATATACTCCAAAAGGAATTGCATGGATTGGGTAAACAAGTTGGCCCATCTAGAAATGATAATGTGGTTTTGGTTAATGGAACTCAATCTATAGATGGTCAAGTGAAGAAAGATGACAAGACTCAACCTTTTTACCTATCTATAATCATTGGTGATTTATTGGTTCATAATTTCATCATAGATAGTGGATCAAGCACATCAATTATGCCCAAATGTATAGCAAATAAGGTAGGCCTCAAGTATGAGCCAATGACTAAAGGAGTTTTGAAATTAGATGGATCACTAGCCAAGACTTTGGGTGTAGTTAAATGTTTGAATTTGATCCTTCATGCTTGTCATAAATTTTCAATTCCTCATGATGTGGTGGTGGTATATTTACCTCCCTATTTTTCTCTTTTCTTATCAAGAGATTTCACATCCAAAATAGGTGGATATTTGGTAGCCAATTGGTATTACATGGTGTTTAGGATAAAGCATGGCACTAAAGTAAATATTGGGTCAGAACCTATTCATAGAGATCAAATATAAAATTACTCACCTAAGGTGGAAAATGTAAATTATGATATCATTGATGAAAATGAACTTCATATTGACCAATCTTCATCATCTTCCCTTGAGGGAGTTTTTGATTTGTTCCTAGATGAGTGGGGAGATGATAACTATGAGAATGATCCTTACAAGTTTGTTGAATAATTTAGTCTTGGAGCCTATTATATGCATGAGAAGGACTCTTTTATTCCTAATTTAATTAATTCAAGTGAATATGTGAATGGCTTGTGTCAACTCTTCTTTGATAGGTCTAGAAGCAAGATTGGGGCCGATGGTGGAGCAATGTTGGTTTCAACTTCAAAGGAAAGGTATTTTTTAACCTTAAAATTTTATTTATATTTAACCTATAATGTATCAAAATATGAATCCCTTATTCATGGCCTCAAGTGGGAAAGTAAAAGAGGTGTCAAATAATTTCGAGTGTTTGATGATAGTGAGCTCATTATCAATCAAGTTAGAGGGAAAATTTGACCAAGAACTCCTTGCTCAAGTCATACAAGGATAAAGTGTGGGATTTTGTAGAAGACTTACAAGCCTTCAACATCACATCCATCCTAAGAAAATACAATAATCATGATAATAGGTTTTCTTTTATTGGAGCTCAGTTTGATGTTTTAAAGGGTATAAAGGAAGACAAGAACCAACCTCATATAAAATTGATTATAAGGCCCTCCATATTGGATAATGTCACTAATTGGTAGGTGTTTGATAGTGAAAAAAAAATGTCACTTTTTCTACATGAAGAATCTAAGTTTTATTCTAAGAATTAGTCAAACCTATAACAACAAAATGGAGGGCAAATTGTGTAATTAATGTCTAACAAACTCCCTTAAGGCCTAGTCACTCTTGAGAGAATATTCAATGATGATGACCAGTTGAAGAGAGAGAAGGTAAGAATATATACCAAGTATAAAACTATGAGAAGGTTTATACATTCAAAGATAAATTACTTGAACTTGGTAAGGTATGTTTTAATGAGGAGAATCATTCTTTCATTGAGTTATGCAAAGAATTTTTTGATGTCTTTGCATAGGATTATAGTGATTTAAAAGGATTTGATCCTAATCTAGCTCAACATACTATAGAGTTAGATGAGAAATCTAATCCTATTAAGAAAATGCAAAGTCCAATCAATCCTAAGATTGAGGCTCTCATAAGGAAAGAAATCACCAAATTGATTGTCCAAAATCACCTTTCCCATTAAGTATTCATCTTGGTTGGCAAACCTTGTTCCTATTAGGAAGAAGAATGGAGAGATAAGGTTGTGTGTTGATTTTATGGACTTGAATAAATTATCTTTGAAAGATAATTACCCACTCCCTTCTATGGAACAAATCTTGCAAGTTATGGTTGGTATTGAAAGGTTTTCTCTCCTTGATGGGTATTTTGGGCATAATCAGATTTTGGTAAAGGAAAGTTACCAGTATAAGATAGCCTTTACTACTAAATGGGGTGCATATGATTATAATAAAATTAATTTTGGGTTGTCTAATTCTAGAGATACTTTTCAACATGCAATTGATATGGATTTTCAAGGATTCGTCAATGACATTATATTGGTATATCTTGATGACGTGACAATTTTCTCCTAGGAAGCAAAGGATCATTTGAATCACCTAAGGAAGATTTTTGAGAGGTGTAGAGAGTTTGGGATCTCCAAAAACCCAAAGAAGTGTGTGTTTGTTGTTAATTAAGGCAAACTCTTAGGCCACATTATTTCCAAGAAAGGTCTATCTATTGATCTTGAAAGGGTAAGTGTTATCTTGTCACTATCTTTGCCTAAACATAAGAAAGGTTTACAAAGTTTATTTGGAAAGATAAATTTCATAAGGAGATTCATTCATGATTTTGATAACCTGTTCAAGCCCTTGACCTCCATGCTAAATAATAATGAGATATTCACTTGGACAAGAAAGAGAAAGGAATTTTTTTGAAGAAATAAAAAAAGCCATTGCTCAAGCCCTTACTCTTACAATTCCAAACTTCTCTAAAGATTTAAAACTATTTACATTTTAGAATGAAGATGTAATATTTGCAATTTTTACTCAAGCTAATCTTGAAAATTTTGAACAACCTATTTACTTCTTCAACCATGGTTTGGAAATAAATGAGATAAGGTACATATATGTTGATAAATAAGTGCTTTTAGTTATTAGGAGTTTAAAGAATTTTAGGCATATATTGTCTAACAAAAAGATTCACATTTTTGTGCCTCATCCTAGTGTGAAAGAATTTATATTGAGTAAATATTTGAATGAAAAGAGAGTAGGATGGATCACAAGGGTGATAGAATATGATGTGGAGATCAAAACTACCAAGTTAGTGAAAGGAAAAGGATTGTGTGAGAATCTCACTTTAGACTTGAAAGAGCAAAAATAAGTTGTTTTGGTACTTTAGGATGACTATGTGATATCTGCACCTTCATCTATGAGAAATTAGACACATGACATGATCCATTTCCTTCAAATGGGTGAGTGTCCATAAGGTCTTGATAGGGCCAAGAGAAGGTACTTTAGGCTACAATCCATTCCTTATGTACTTATTGATGGAGTGATATTTAGAAAGCACTTTTTAGGTGTGTTGTTGAGATGTATTGATTTGGAATAGATTTATAAAGTATTACATGAATTCTATGATGGACCAACTGGTAGTCATTTTGGTCTAAGAACTACAACTACTAAGATTATGAGGGATGGTTACTTTTATCCTAGTTTATTTAAATACACTCACACTTTGGTAAGGAAATGCCAAAAGTGTGATCTCTTTGATGGAAAATAAAATCTAGCTACCTTACCTCTTCATCCAATCTAGGTTTAGCAACCCTTCATGTAATGGGGTTTGGATTTCATAGGCCTAATCAATCAACCTTTTAGTGCTAGTCATAAGTCAGTGTTGATAACCACTGATTATTTTACAAGATGGGTGGAGGATATAGCTCTTAATGAGGAAAATTAAAGTTCAATCCTTGAATTCTATGAAGGTATAGTAATAATATTTGGATCTTATTCTACAATAATCTCATACAATGCATTATCTTTTCTAGGAGAAAAAATAAGTGAATGGGATTTAAATCATGGTATTTATCTCATCACCTCCTCCAACTACTACCCTCAAGGTAATGGACTAGCCAAGTCCACAAATAAGAATCTAATAAGGAATATTAAGAGAACAATGGAGGAGAATCAAAGGAATTGGCACACCAAGTTGAAAATAACCCTTTGGGCTGATAGGATCACCCCAAAGAGAGCAATTGAGAATTCACCATATACACTTGTCTATGGAAGGAAAGATAGACTTCCTATCTCACTTGAGTTACCATATTTAGATATTACCTATCAGCTACAATTAATGGATAATAATTACATGGAAGTCAGGTTATGTGAGTTGATGGAGCTTGAAGAGATAAGAAATCAAGCTATGCACACCATGAAAACTCAACAAGAGAAAAAAAGATGTATTTTGACAAGAAATCCATGCCATAGAGCTTCAAAAAAGGAGACATTTTCCTAAAATGGGATGAAGATAGGGCCAAAACTAGAAGACACACAAAGTTTTATGCTTTGTGGAGTGGCCCATATGTGATCACACAGTGTAAACAACATAATGCTTTCCAACTCTCAAGATTGGATGGAGAGGAGCTACATATCCCATTCAATGGGATATATCTAAAGAATTATTACTAAGGATCTCCTTTTCCTTTGTACATAGTTTTCTACCTTTTTTTGTTCCCTAAGTGCTTATGCACATGTGTGAGTTGTCTTGTGTCTTGATTTACTTTGTGTCTTGTTTGTTCTGTTCTTGTTGTGTGTTGTGTCTTGTAGCATGGGTTTTCCTTTCAGTCTAGTTTGTTGTTCAAGGTTTTGAGTTATGGAAAAAAATTTATTGTGTGAGTGTCCTTAGATGAATACATGCGTAATGGATTAATTCAACTACTGGTCTAGTCAGTATAGTAGGCATACTCCCCCTATGAGTCACCAATTTGTTGACCAAAATTTGGCCCTTCAGGCCAAAATTGGGTACCCATATTTGAAAACTTATCCATCTAAGTATATACCTTTGGTTAGGTCCAATATTCAATTTTAATTTATAAGAAGTGTTATATACAAGCCCGCAACAAATGTGCTAGTCTAATTCTTTTAAAAGGTTTGGTTTTGGTCTTTTGCTAAGCCTTTGCATAGTAATCCTTTTGGGTATTTTGTTTTTTGACTAAGTGTTCATTATTTTAGGGGTTTTGTCTTTAGGTTTTTTATTTAAGTGTTAGAAATTGTTTCAAACATTTTTTTTGAAACAATTTTTCTGAAGGTATCTTTCTTTCAGGAAATGGTCCACTTCAGTCTTTTCAAAGGAATTATTTCGAACATTTTATCTGAAACAATTTTTTTGAAAAGGTGAAACTTTTTTGAAGGGGTCATTTGTAACTTTTTCAAAGGGCACTTCATATTTTTTGAAAGGTAATTCAACTCTTTTGAAAAGGTCATTTGCAACTTTTTTGAAGGGGTCTTTTTTAGATTTTTTTGAAGGGCAATTTTTAACTTTTTTGAAGGAATTATTTTAGACATTTTGTTTGAAACAAATTTTGTAAAGGGAACTTCAAAACACTGAAGGGTCATTTGTAAGAATCCAAAGGGGTCATTCTAGAGTTCTGAAGGTCCACTTCAAGAAACCTAAAGGAACATTTAAAAGAACCAAATGGTCCATTTTCAAAAGCCAAAATGTCATTCGATAGCCCAAATAAATTAATGTGAAAAAAGGAGCCAAAGGATTTGTTTTAGGAAAATTATCTACAAAAATGGTCAAAAGAAAAATCTTGAAGGATTTATTTTAGGAAAAGTGCCAAAACAAAGTATGCACAAGGAAAGAACCTGAAAGAAGATAAGTCTGTAGAATATTGTTTGAGAAAAAAATCCAAGGAAAATATCCGAAAAGAATTCATGATAGGTCCGTAGACATCAACTTCAGGGTCATGGGCTAGCCATTGGCATTTAAATAGTGGGTCCTAGACATATTAAAATAGTGAGTCTAAGGAAAATGTTTTGAAATAATAAGGATGGTGATGGCCTAAAAAAGTCAATTTAAAACTATGAAAAATAGCCATTGGTGTCAAAAGGCTCAGTAAGAACCTTAAGGTGAGTATAAAGGTAATAAATGGAAATTGTAACTAAGGGATTTAGTTCAACTATAAATTATTCATTTGTAACTGATTCATTTAGTGACATGGCATAGCTCACCCATCTCTACCACATGCAAATGTAATTTTTTCTCTCAAGATGACACATGTCCAAGTGACCCTTGGACTTCCTTTGTTCACTCCACCTCTCAAAGCTATAAATATGCATTCTCTTGGCTCATTTGGGTATCCTCTACTAGCTATTGGGAAAATTCTAACCAGATTTGTACTCAAAAGACTCTTGAATAAATAATACAAGTTATTTTTCCACTCACATGTTGTACTATTAAGTGATGACTTGAACTTGTTATTTTAGGCTAGTGAAAGATTATCTTTTCTAGCTCATACTCTTGATGGTCTACCAATGTGAAAAAAGAGTGTCATTACAGGTCCTTGTTAGTATTATTTTCTAAGTATATGGACATTTTAGAAGTAGTCTATGACTATATTCCTTCTTGGAATCATCCATTTCTCTTCTAGATGTCTAATGCCTTCTTGAATCTAACATGTGAAACACTGATGTGACAACACACAAGAAGTTGTGGGTTTTGTGTGAACAAGGTTGTGTTGGTCTTTAAGTAGCATATTCTTAGTCAAATAGGAGGAGATAAACATTGGTTCATCACCTTTTTTTTCTTAGTTGTTTTACTTAACCCTTTTTATACACAATTGATAGGTTAGAGAGATATTTAAAGGTACATCAGTGGGATCTATCCCCTTATCTAGAGATTCATTTCTTAATATTTTCACCCATAGTAAGAGAAATGTCTCCATGGTGTCACTTGGATGAGGAGATTTAGGAATCTCCTCAAGGGTGTGAATCCAAGTGTCAACAGATGGTAAGTGGTAAAAGAGACAACAATCTTACAAAGCACCAATGGTCTAGCCACCCCTTTCCTGGTGCATCCCTTAAGGCATACACTCAAAGAGGTTGAGACTTGATACATTCCTACAAGATACAAAGTTTCAATAATCAATAAAAGTTAAAAATATTATGTATATATAGGGTGTGTGTGTTAGGGCATAATAATTTTCTAATTCTAGGTGTCTTTATCTCATTAGGTAGCATTTGTCTTATTCAATAAACTAATTTCCATTCCTATAGGAATAAGAAGAGTCACAATGGGAATGTGAAGTGAAAAACCATTTTGAATTTTATATTTTAATGTTTACTCTCTTTCAAACTTGAATCATGAAATAGAATTTCATATGCATTCCAAATATAATTTGACTAGCCAAAACCAACAAGTAAGCACATAGATGAAACTTCATAACTCATATAAGAAACCATCGTACACATTCTAGGTCTATTTTTACCATAAAATTAAATTATAAGACTCATCTATATGCCATCTAAGGGTGAAATAAAGTATATTTGGCGTCACCCAATAGTGATTTTTCATTCACCTCAGTGTTTTAGTCAAAATAATCATTTTATGAACATAAAATCAAATGTAGCCTTCGGTAAGAATTCCTACTTACTTCTAATCCACAAATTTGTTTTTCATTCAAAGTAAAAGTGCCCATTTTAACTTTGCACAAAAATATAATAATAAAAATTTATTGATCCTAAAAGGTTCTTATAATTGATTATGCAACTATTCCCTTCCTTTCTCCTCTTTTCTTCTTTCTTCCTTCTTCCCTTCTAAGCCAAATGTACTTCCATTTGACACAGTCCCATTTAAATTGTTCTTAGTTTCATAAGTTGGAGTTTCAACTAGAAAAATAATCTAATTCTTCCTAATTACATCTGCATTCATATTTTCCAAGAAATGAGTGCCATAATGTAAAATGTTGGTGCATGAAAGCCAAACTAGCTCCAAACCCTCCTATAATCGATTATGCAACTATTCCATTCATTTCTCTTCTTTTCTTCTTTCTTCCTTCTTCCCTTCTAAGCCAAATGTACTTCCATTTGACACAGTCCCATTTAAATTGTTCTTAGTTTCATAAGTTGGAGTTTCAACTAGAAAAATAATCTAATTCTTCCTAATTACATCTGCATTCATATTTTGCAAGAAATGAGTGCCATAATGTAAAATGTTGGTGCATGAAAGCAAAACTAGCTCCAAACCCTCGTAATTACCTAACATGTTTCCATTCAAATTCCCAACATGCACTTAATAACTTAGAGAAAACCCTAATGATCAATTAGGTTTCTCAAAGACCAACCATGAATATCATAAAATAACATAATCATGTTCCAATCAAAATCTAAATGACTTTGATTATTACTATCATGACCTAAATCTAAAGGGAGTTTAAATATTATGCCATGGTTAAGTCTTAGTGACTTAAAATATAATTCCATGGCCACATTATTGAATGGCCATAAAAATATTACCATAGTCCAAATCCTTAGATTTTAATAAATATACTTATAAGATCCTCATAAAATAGTTTATAGGTTTAAGTGACCTTCAACAACCATTTTAAAACTTTTTTATACCAATAGATTAAATTTGAATCTAAATTGCTCTAACTTCAAGGTCAATCTAAGTTAGAACATACAATGTTACTCTCATCAACCAATGCCATATTTATTCAATAATAAGCAAAATAAATCATACAAATATTGTAAGAAATAATAATTCAACCACACAAAGGAACTAATTGATTTCAGAATGCATGGTGAATTGAATATAAGATGGGGTTTACAAAAGATTCATGCAAATAAGTAGGGTAAGAGATGTGGATCTCATTTATACTATATCATATTTATGTACATGTATACCTTATGCTGAAATTAGAATGATGTATATTATTTTCAAACCTAGATCATTATGAGGCAACACCTACAACCATGCAAAATAACATCAATAATACCTATCTTACAATAAATCAATTAAAATAATTGAATTTAATAAAATAAAATGTTTGAAACAATAAAATGTAAATGGAAAATTGATTAATCAGTCATAGAGTCATTAACACATTATAATAATGCTCAAATAATAATAATAATAATAATAATAATAATAATAATAATAATAATAATAATAATAATAATAATAATAATAATAATAATAATAATCTGGGTGATCATGACATCCACCCCCTAAAGGAAGGAACCATAAAATAAGTGAATATAATGCTACCAAAAAATAATTTCATCTTATTAGGCAACAATTTTATCAACCATCTAATCCCACTGAATTAATACTTACTACAAATTTATACTTCATAAACTAATGTTCTATTAGGATAGAATGTTGATGGGATCTAGATGAATCATTTACTTATCCACCACCTAGAGGTCATTATAGTCTAGAATATGAGACATGTTAGAAACATATGTTCTTAGTAATGACACATGAAAAACATTATGTATTATAGATATAGGACGAAGGGCTAGGTAATAATCCACCGGGCTGATCTTTTCCACAATGTCAAAAGGACTGACAAAGGCTAGAGCTAGTTTGGAGGTTTTACCAAACTTAATGGAGATTTTGTGAGGTCTTACCCTCAAGAACACTTTGTATAATACTTAAAATTCTCTAGGAAACCTTTTCAGACCAACATAATTCTTTTTTTTATTAGATATAGCCTTTAACCTTTGGTGAATGACAAACATTTATTCATAAAAATATTATAAGGTTTTTATGCTTGAAAACACTCGATTTTACATGCTTCAGTAGCCCAATGGGGTTATACAATTTCACCCATGCAAGGAGTCAAAGGGTTCCATCTTGAAGACAAAATTATGAGTATGATTATAGGCAAATTCTACCAAGTGGAGGTAGTCTTCACAATTTTATTGTTGATCCATCATATACAAATTAAACATGCCTTCAACAATAAGATTCAAAAGCTTAGTTTGTCCACCCATTTTAGGATGATATGCTAAACTAAAATTCAATTTAGTACCAAAGGTAGCAGTCAAATTTTATAAAAATATGGAAGTGAACAACTTATCTCTATCAAAGATAATCACTTCCAGTACACTATGAAGTCGAATAATTTCTTTCACAAATATTTTATAAATAATGTCAGCAACATTCATAACATTTCATACTATAAAATGAATAAATTTGGTTACTTTATTGATTTCAACTAGGATTATATCATGTCTACCTTGTGATTTAGGTAGTCCCAAGATAAAATACATTAAAATTATAGCCCATTTCCTTTTAAAAATGACATGAGGTTATAATAGTCCCCCTAGGATGGTAATGTTCAACCTTAACATGATGTCATTTCAAAATTTTGGACATAAAATTAACCATGTCTTTCTTTATGCCAGGCCAAAAATATAAATTTTTCATCTCACATGTCATTTTTGTGACACTTAGATGAGAAAAATGAGGTGCCACATTAATTTGGATTAAATTTTTTTTTGTCAAATTCCCTAAATTAGGATTGTAAATTATATATCAAAATACCATCTAGATCCATTTAAAAATAAAAAACATCATTTTTAAACTTCTATTTGATAAATCAAAACAAATTTTTAAACATTTAGGGTTTATTTTTTGTTACAACAACATAAAATTTCTAAAATTTGACTAGATAATCGAGATGTCAGTAATATATGTCATCCTACAAAGAACATCAACTACTCAATTTTGTTTTCCTTTTACAGTCAATATCAGTATCAAAATTACTGATGAATCATAACCACCTTCTTTGTCTTGCATTAAACTCATTCTATATAAATAAATAAATACATAAGACATGTATTGTCAAAATTTATTTTAAAATTCTCCCCAAGTAGGAAATGCTTCCATTATTTGAGTGCATGGATCACAATAGTTACCTCAAGATCATGAATTAGATAGTTTTTTAATGTTTTTTTTGCTTCTGAGACCCATAATAAACTACCTTACCATCTTGAGTAAAAAAAATATCGATAATGACTTTAAAATCATCATCCCATACTTCAAAATATATATTTGTGTATGAAATGACCAAGATAGGGGATGAAGTTAACAATTATTTCAGCGTTTGGAAAGATGATCACATTTACCACTCAAATTTATTTTCCTTATTTTGGAAGGAAGTAATGGGATTAGCAATCCTTGAAATATCTTATAAATATTTAGTAATAACTAACCAACCCCATGAAGCTACACACTTCATGCATGTTTTTTGGAGTTGGATATTCATTAATGGCTATAATATTTTTAGGATCTAGTGCAAGGCCATTTCTAGAAATCAAATGCCATAAGTAATGAATTTTAGTTTGATAAAAATAACATTTTGATAATTTACCAAATAAATTATGTTGTTTTAGCCTTTGTAATAACATTCATAAGTGTTGTTCATGTTCCTTCTCATTATTTGATTAGATTATAATGTCATCTAGATAAAACTAACATAAATTTATTAAGAAAATATCTAAAAACATTGTTCATTAGGTTCATGAAAGTGTCAGGAATAAATTAAAAATTAATGTAGAATGATTTCATAGAATCATAATAACAAGAGCTATGAATAGAGATACATAAAGAATAAAAATAAAAAAGCACAATAAGAAGACGTGATTTAACATGGTTTACCTAAAGTGGGGTACATACACCAAGAAACACTTTATTAAATCTTATTACAAGCCAACAAGAGTATAATCCACTCTCAGATTAGTTTTCTCACAATTACAATGCACAAATATTGTTTGGATCTACACTCAATACACTCTCTTGAATTCACACACTCTATTCACTTTCTCAAATTCAGTTCTTCCCATGTAATACCTATTATACGTCCATTTATATATAATTACATCAATAGGTAACTAACATAGTGGTTTTAAAAAATAATGGGTTCCAAAACCATGGGCCAATTCAACCTATAATGGTTCCTCATTAATCATGGGTGATGACACCACATATATAAAAGTATAGATAAACCACGTATCTAGTACATTAAGAGTGTACAATACATTTTAATGTACAATATTTGAAATACATTGTAATATGGAAATAGACTCCACAAAATAACATAAAATAATAGGTACATTGGTTAGGCTAAATGGCATAACTATAAAAT
The DNA here is from genome assembly GCA_037957365.1 of Torreya grandis. Classification (NCBI taxonomy): domain Eukaryota; kingdom Viridiplantae; phylum Streptophyta; class Pinopsida; order Cupressales; family Taxaceae; genus Torreya; species Torreya grandis. The sequence continues at coordinate 1,525,558 of JARHVA010001964.1, read as the reverse complement.
TAGAATGTCCATACCTTCTCCTAAAACTAGTTTTATGAATATCCTCCTCTTTGATACGGAATTGATGATACTTTAAATGAAGATCTATTATAGAAAATATAGTTGTTCCTCTCATTTTATTGAAGAGATCATCAATCCTAGGGATAACATACTTGTTTTTAATGGTGACCTTATTCAACATATGGTAGTCAATGAAAATTTTGAGAGTACCATCCTTCTTATTGACAAAGACCACTAAAGATTCCTAAGGGGACACACTAGGCCAAAATAGCCTTTTATGCATAAGCTCTTTTATTTTAACCTTAATATCTCTTAGATCTATCGCATTCATTCGATAAGGGGATTTTGATGTGGGTACAAACCCTTTTATAATGTCTATTGAAAAATCAAATTCCATTTTAGGAGGTAATCCTAGTAATTATTCAAGAAATACATCTATAAATTATTATAATACATATTAATATTAAAGGATTGATTCCTTTTATTCAAAAACTTCATTTATCTTGATAGAATATGGAGACACAAAATTCTGGCCACAACTCCCTTTCAACTAGAATCCAAGCTGATTTCTACCAAACATTACAAATTAAGCCTAGGAATCACTAAAAATCTTAGTTTCATCTATACATCATTCATTAATATTCAAAATAATGTTGAGACATCCATATTTTGGGTATTATACTATACATAACAATAACCTCTCATAGATTCATCCTTAGTCACCCTGCAACCTAATAATTGGTAGTTTGGCCTATGGACCCATTAAGCAGGGCACTTGAATAATTCTTAAAAGAGATAAAATGCTAATAAAAAATAATCAACTGATTAAGATAGATTAAATTCTTAGATAAATTATCCATTTTTAATTAATGAATATCTAAAAATGGAAATTTAAAAATTCAAAATCTCAAGCTTCTTTATCATTGTCTTTATGAGTTGTCAAGCTCTCACAAATATCTAAAATATCTAATTTGAGAGTCATGCCTATTAACTAAAAATCATTAAAATATGTACCCTTATTAACTCAATTGGTTTTATATTTAACTCACCTAAGGTTATTTTGAAATCATTCCATGTTTAAATCCTAACCTAACTCAACTTGGGTATGAGTTAATTTTGGAAGCTATAAATACAAGGCCTCACGTATTGATCAATAAGATTTTTTAGTGCAATGCTAATATTTCAAAATACCTCCCAAAATATTATTTATTAAATGTTGACCAATTTTTTCTCACAAGCCAAAATCATTCACCTTCTCCCCTTGCTATTCGAGGCTAGTCTTTTCGAGTTGTTCAGATTCAATAGCTTATTTTCTTCAGCACTTGGTTTGTCCTTCTTCAAGTTCAATTATGTGCCTGGTTCATTGGTTCGACCTTGGTTCTTCAGTCAGTTTAGTCATTTTTTTCTCCACATGGCTCGTTAGCTTTGGTTCATCAGCTTAATCCAATGTCCAATGCCCTTGAGAGGGGCAGGCGCTTCAAGCAAAATCCTGGTAAGTCCCAACATTGTTAAGTTAAAATTCATTAAAGCCCTGAAATCCTTCAGACTTTTTGCCCCAAGGAATTCCTTTAGACAAAAAGTATGAAGGATTTTAGGCATAGCTCATACAAAGCAAAAGGGTGGATAGATTTTTTTTGGACTTTATGTCTGTGGGAAATGTCTGTGAACAAAAGTCTACAAAAAATACACAAAGCCACAAGACCCAGGGAAAAGTTTGAGGTAAACAGGGACTCACCAAAGGACCTCGAAGGGCAGGTACCCTTGCAGGGGAATTCTAGCCAAGTGCAAAGGGGCACTTCTGAGGGGTGAAGGGTCACCTTCCCTTTGGGAGGGTGACAAGACAAAGGAAAGATGCCCGCAGAGATTTATGAAGACCTGATGATGTTGTGATTGGGATGATGACGTCCTAGAGGACGTCAAATTTTGCAGAGCAGTTTAGATGTTGGGTTTTCAAAACATGACAACCGCGTGAATGTCAACTTTCATAAAGTGAAATGGCCATTTGTCTTCAATTGAGAAAGCATTGCCAAAGGGCCCTGAATGTAGCGACCCGCTAGAATCTTCACCTCAAGGGATGAATAAGCCAAATAAAGACAAATTTGAGAAAAGACAAGGAGAATGACAAGGTGTAGAAGGTGACAAAGTAGTCCAAGTGGCCAAAGGCAAGGCATTTTATTTCCTGTTCATCCCCAGATGATGCAAATAGTGAATAACATGGCCCGTGTATTTAAAAGGGGTAAAATCTTAATCTATTTATAGGAAAGAGGCGCAGCTTGTGTTTCTACATTAATGCTCGAATGCCAAAGTCAAATTTGGCAATTATACAACATGGTTCTAGCAGGCCTCTTCTAGAAAGATGACATCGGCAATAGTATTTTCCTCTTCCCAATGAGGGGACGTGATGTGCCAACTTGTCAAAGAAGCACCAAGTTCCCTTATTCGTGCTTCTCATATATATTGCAAACTTGTCATTTTGTAATCATCTTCCACATTTTACAAGTTGTAGCCCTACTATAATTTCCACTTGAATCAATAAACATAGTTTTCTACCTCTTCTTGGATGGATATTTTGTGTATGGCCTGAGTGTTAATTTGTGTTCAGTCATTGTCTTTTGATGCTCTCACAGGTCCAACACCAACACACCAACTATCTACAAAACACCATTTTCTGTAGCGATAGGAGAAGAGCTCTATTTGGAAGTATAGAACAGAGGAAGTCACTTACAGTATGTATTTCATAGCATCTTGGTGAGTCCCTATTCCTATGTATTCATAAGAACCTCCCTGTCATTTTCTTGTAGCCTGGTCTTTCTACCAAGTCTGAGTGTATGTATGTTGTTTTGTCTGATCTTGAGTGTGGATGTGGGAAGGTCAACTTATTTTGGTGCATCACCTCTTTAGAATAGTTCATTTTCCAATAATCTCCTTTCCCTTTTCATCACTCCTCCATTATATAGCTGTATATACCTATATTAGCACTTGCTGGAACAAAAATGATGCATCAAAGGGAGCTAGCCCTTATCTAGAGACTCTTCCCTCTAGCTTCGCCAGTCCCATAGGCAAGAGGGGAGTTCCATGTTGTGAGGAGAAGGTAGGAGTTTGACTTCCTACCACTGGGTGCATTTTCCTGTGTCAACAATTTTGGCATGCCTAGTGGGACTTAGTTTGACAATGCAGTAAGGTTTCAAGATTGATGCTGGTCCTGTTACAACAAATCAAATATTTTTAGCATCTGGTGACTCTGAGTTAAATCTGTTGGTTAAGCAACTTAGTGCCTTCAAAAATCATTTCTTGTATGTATATTTCCTTTGCTCAAAATCATGGGTCTTGTTTTCCTTCATATGAATATAATCAAGCTTCAGATATTTATGCAATCCCATCAAGCAGCTATCCTAGTTGCCCTACAACTATAAGGGAGGTGGCCTTGGAATTGGAAATTAACAAGCTGTACAGATATCAAAATGAGCTGATGTATAAGGAGGAGTGTTTGTTTAGGCAAACATAAGCCGTATAGTCCATGGAGGAGGAGGAAGCAAAATGGAGAAATCCATCTATTCAAGGCAATCAACCTTGCGTGCCCCCTCTTATTCTAAAAAAAGCCCCCTCTTTTACACCAAATCCTTTCTATCAGATAGCACTTGCTCACTCCAGCTCACCAAATGCATTTGCTCCCAATCCAATGTGCCTAGCTTTCCAACACTAGAGGGCATCAGAACAACCTCCCATGGAGATGAACCTTCTAAACTCCTTAGATTGTGAATTTTCCATTGGGGGAAATACCATGAACTAGCACATCTCTCTCAGAGCTGATCCTACCCAACAAGATGATGCTGGTCACCTCCAAGAAAGACTCTTTCAGGACAACCTAGCCAAACAAATTGAAGATTTAGAGGCTAGGATGAGGCTGCTTCTTGAAAAAGAAATAAAATTTCTAGACCTTGTGGAGGAGCCCCAGGACAATGGAGAAAACAAAGTTGCTGCCCGTTCATAGGGGTAAAATTCTAATTTAGAGATCCTACACTAGGGAGAAACAATAGAATCATGGGGCAGAAAAGAAGAAGAGAAGCAAGTTTTTTTCAAAACCTTGAAGAAGCTAAAGCTGTGCCTACTCATAATAATGCTGAAGACCTCCAGGAAAAGCTTTCCCAAGAAAAACTAGCCAAGAGAATTATGGAGTTGGAGTCCAGAGAGAGATTCCTCAGCCAATGTGTGATGGACGACTCAGACCAAACTACACATTCCATGTTTGAACACACCCCACCTACACATTTCCAAGAGAGATATCAGGCTGCACCTGATATTGGTGAAGTGCTGACCAAGTGGAAGGAGGAGAACCATTCGATTCTAGCTCAAGGACTACCTCCTCTTCCACATGTTTTCTCCACTTCACCTCTTCTCAAGGAAGAACTTGTTTAGCAGGAGGTGAGTGAGGAGTAGAAGATCTAATATGCAGTTCTTCAAGAGGTTTTCATGAGCGACAATGAAGAAGAAATCATTATTGATGCTTCTTGTGAAGACACCATCAATAATGGAGAAGATGTAGGTCTTGCATATATGCAGATGTTCCAGCAATACAAAGAGGAACAAAAGCATGGTGAGCTCTCATCCCCTCTATTTGATGAACTTCCTTGCTATTTTGATGATGAGGATGACTATGCTCAAGAGTCTAAGTTAGAGGAGGAAAAGGAGAGGTCTGTCTTCCTTGAGAAATGCTTTGAAGAAGAGAGTTTTAAATAGAGAGGTGATGTTCTATGGGATGAGAAATCATTTTGTGAGTCCATTCCAGACATCACCACAGTCATCCTTCTTCAAGAAGACCAAAAGGAAGTAGAGGATGAGTCTGACAAGATTTTCAATGAGGCAGAAGGGAACAAGTCAAACCATGATACATTGCAGAGGGAATGTGCAGATCAATGGGCTTACGATGATGAGCTAGTAGATATTGATTTCTTGGTGTGGAACACCAATAAAATGGACCAACATTCAACATGCTTCCAAGGACAAGCAAAGTACATATATGTTAGAAGCATGTTTGATTTTGATCCACTTGGATACCAGTCAATTTAGGTGGCAGGCAGGAGGAGCATGTCACCAACTCTCTTTTTCATTTAGCTGCTTGCCTGGCACCATAAGTCTTCTTGTTAGGAAGGGGACTTAAGAAATTTTCCCTTTGATCCAAGAGGGAGGCAAATATTCCTAGTTAGCTATACATAATAGTTTGTTTTTAGTTTCTTTTCCTACTGTCCCTAAGTGTAGTTTACACAGGAAGTGTTTTTTTTAGCCTTGTGTGTTTCCCTTTGTGTGTGGGGTAAAGCTTCATGCTTGATTCTTGGATCTTTTGGGGCTGTTGCTAACTTTCATCAAAGTTGCATCTGACTCTACGCCCAATGGACTGCAGGGCAACAAGTTTCTAAGCATAATAGGCATGCTTCCCATGTGAGTCACCAATCTGTTGACCAATTTTTGCTCACATGCCAAAATCATTCACCTTCTCTCCTTGCTATTCAAGGCAAGTCTTTTCGAGTTGCTTAGGTTCAATAGCTTGTTTTCTTCAGCACTTGATTTGTCCTTCTTCAAGTTTAGTTCTATGCCTGGTTCATTGGTTCAGCCTTGGTTCTTTGGTCGGTTCAGTCATTTGTTTCTCCACATGGCCCATCGGCCTTGGTTCATTGGCTTAATCCAATGTTCAATGCCCTTGTGAGGGGTAGGCACTTCAAGCAAAATCCTGGTAAGTCCCAACATTATTAAGTTAAAATTCATTGAAGCCCCAAATTCTTTTAGACTTTTTGCCTGAAGGAATTCCTTTAGGCAAAAAGTTTGAAGGATTTTGGGCATAGCTCATATAAAGCAAAAGGGCAGATAAAATTTTTGCAGACTTTTTTTTTGTGAGAAATGTCTATAGATAAAAGTCTACAAAAAATACATCAAGCCACAAGACTCAGGGAAAAGTCTAAGGCAAATAGGGACTCACCGAAGGACCCCAAAGGGTAGGTGCCCTTGTAGGTGACTTCCAGCCAAGTGCAAAGGGTCACTTCCGAGGGGTGAAGGGTAACCTTCCCTTCGAGAGGGTGACAGGACAAAGGAAAGATGCCCGTAGAGATTTATGAAGACTCGATGACATTGTGATCGGGACGGTGACATCCCAGAGGACATCAAATTTTGCAGAGCAGTTTAGTCATTGGGTTTTCAAAACATGACAATCGCATGAACATCAACTTTCATAAAGCGAAATGGCCATTTGTCTTCAACTAAGAAAGCATTGCCAAAGGGCCCAGAATGTAGCGACCCACTAGAATCTTTGCCCCGAGGGCTGAATAAGCCAGATAGAGACAAAATTGAGAAAAGACAAGGAGAATGATAAGGTGTAGAAGGTGACAAAGTAGTCCAGGTGGCCAAAGGTAAGGTGTTTTATTGCCTGTTAATCCCCAGATGATGCAAACAGTGAACAACATGGCCCGTGCATTTAAAAGGGGACAAATCTTAATCTATTTATAGGAAAAAGGCACAGCTTGTGTTTCTACATTAATGCTCGAATGCCAAAGTCAAATTTGGTGATTATACAACATGGTTCCAGTAGGCCTCTTCTAGAAAGATGACATCAGCAACAATATTTTCCTCTTCCCAATGAGGGGATGCGATGGGCCAACTTGTCAAAGAAGTACCAAGTTCCCTTCTCCTTGCTTCTCATATATATTGTGAACTTGTCATTTTGTAATCATCTTCCACATTTTACAAGGCGTAGCCCTACTAAAATTTCCACTTGAATCAATAATCATAGTTTTTAACCTCTTCTTGGATGGATATTCTATGTATGACCTAAGTGTTAATTTTTGTTCAGTCATTATCTTTTAATGCTCTCACAGGTTCAACAGTAACACACCAATTATCTACAAGGTGCCATTTTCTATAGCTGATAGGAGAAGAGCTCTATTTAGAAGTATAGAATAGAGGAAGTCACTTATAGTATGTATTTCACAGCATCTTGGTGAGTCCTTGTTCTTGTGTTTTCATAAGAACCTCCCTATCATTTTCTTGTAGCCTGGTCTTTCTGCCAAGTTTGAGTGTATGTATGTTGTTTTGTCTGATCTTGAGTGTGGATGTGGGAAGGTTGACTTATTTTGGTGCATCACCTCTTTAGAATAGTTTGTTTTCCTGTAATCTCCTTTCCCTTTTCATCCCCCCTCCATATATAGCTGTATATACCTATATTAGCACTTGCTGGAACAAAAATGATGCATCAAAGGGAGCTAGCCCTTATCTAGAGACTCTTCCCTCTAGCTTCGCCAGTCCCACAGGTGAGAGGGGAGTTTCCATGTTGTGAGGAGAAGGCAGGAGTTTAACTTCCTGCCACTGGGTGCATTTTCCTACATCAACAGTAAAATTTTATTATTTTAAAATAAGTCCAAGAATATTTTCTAGTAGTGTTACCATACAAATTTCATAATCCAAGCTAAACCAACCAACATTACTAAGGTGCCAAGGAGAGGTGGAGTAATGAAACTTCATTGACAAAGATTTTTTGAGTATATAGTCAAGAAAACCAATTAAACAAGACATTTCAGATCTACAAAGATGGTAAAAGAATGATTTAATTTGTTTTCTAATTGTGTTTTCAATGTATGCTTGTTACCTATGCTCTTCATAGTGTCTAGACTAGAGGTGTTAGTGTTTTGTGTGCTAGTTTTTATTTGGTTTTATTAGCTAACACTATACTAATATCCCATTTATGGATTCCTTGATCACATGAATGCATGACTGGTGATGCAAAAAAGTTCTTCCCATGGAATTTTAAGACCTCTTTCTAACATTTTTCATTCCAAAATCTTAACCTACTGTCCAAAAATGTGAAAACTAGAAGCTCACAAATGTTACATAAAAAATCACATTTTTGATCTATATAGTCCATTTTTTCTCTATGTAGTCATGATATTGCATTATGGAGTAGTGATATTGCACTATGAAGTCATGATATTGAATTTGCATTTTTTCCTTGATAAGCTACAATATTGCCTTGATAAGTAGCGATATTGCCTTGATAAGTTGCATTATTACCTCAATAGTTATGTTTTTGTCTTTATAGTCATAATTTTTTCCTAAAACCCATGATATTGATTTGATAGTCATGGTATTTGCTTTAAAGTCTATGATATTACACTGTATAGTCATGGTTTTATGCTTATACTTTATTTTATAGGAAATCTATGATATTGGACTATGTAGTCATGATTTTGCACTATGTAGTCACAATTTTGCACTATATAGTTGTAATTTTACACTATATAATCATGATTTACACTGTATAGGTTCAATTTTGAATTTTATAATTTCATATTTACACTAACACTTTATTATATAGGAAGTTTTGGTTTTATACTAACGAATTATAATTTTGTATGAAAGTTGTGGTATTTATTTGTGCATCTACGGTATTGCACTATGTAAAAAATATAAGAAACCCAAGAGCTAAATTTCAATAGTAATTATCTCACTTGATTTTATATTTTAAGCACAATAACCCACTAACACTTTTTTTAGGACCCAAAGACTAAGGAAATATATTTTTAAACACTCTAAGATTCAAGCTCATATTTATATTTGGTGTTTAAAACTCATTTACTTGACTTATTTTCATTTTTCAAAGTTCTTAAATAATGCCAAGGGGATGAAATTAATTTCATATTTCACTCAGTGATATAAAAAATTAACTCACACTCTAGTTAAGTACTCAAAAGAGCTTTTATTTTGTGATTGTTATTATGTGTTTATTTCACAAGCCAAGTGTAGTGTGTATGCTCTCCCCCCTCCCCTTTAGGGAACTTGGGTGATAAAAATGATTCAATTATTACCTTTTTCAATTTGTCTATAGTTTGGAAGGAAAGTAACTAAGGCACTCCCCAAAATTCAAGTGATTTGGGTGATCTAAAAATGACCCTAAAGTCCTTCAATTTTTATTTTCATGTATCTTAGCTTGTGGGAAGGAGTTCATAGCCTCCCTATGAGTTATCTAGGGAAGCATTAACCTAGGGATTCATCTCCCAACATAATTTCAATCCCAATCCATGATAGGGGTATATAAATTGAGGTACACTTACTTGGATGATTATTTAAGTGATTAAACGAGCTTCATTAGTAAGAGACTACCTCAAAACATAGGTTTAACTCAGACATCACACTACATTGAGCAATTGATAAATGTAGTGATTGTGAAAATGATAAAAATTTTTCACACCAATTCAATTACCACATATGAAAATGACATGTTGTGCCCTGGTGTTAACCACATGTATGAGACCATTTATAACTTTTGAAAATTGATAGTTTTTAGACAACTCCACTTGCCACAATATACTATCAATAGAAGGTGAGTAGCCCAAAGTTTTATGTCATTATACAAACTCTTGAGGGAAGAGGGGGCTTAAAAACCCTAATTTTCATGCATATTTTATTTTTTGGATTAGAAGACATAATGTCCTCTCAAGAGCAAGTCTATAGATGGAATTTGATAGTATGAAGCTACCTTGTAATTTTTTAGGATTAAGATGATACACTTAGGTGTTTTTGTTGTTTTTCATTTTTAATTACATTATCCTAAGTCAAAAATGTTTGTTTGTTTAAACCATGTCCAAAATGAGTCATGATTTCACATCAATCCTTTGTTTTAAGAGGTGTTATTCCATCCATTTAACACAACACTTTGCCTTAATTTTTTGTCAAACTTTTATGTGTGTTTCACTTGTTTGAAAGGGGCCTCATTATGCTGATAATTTCATTACAAGTCTCTTACCTTAAAGTTTTGAAACAAAACCATTTGTCATAAATTTATAGTAATATAACCTCATTATGTTGCTTATATTGTTTCAAATACTTGTTGCCTTGTATCCAATTGCATTTTCAAAACCAAGTGTTCCTTCTTGGTCTATGCCTAGTATCATTATGCCATTTATTTTGGTCTAGCTTATTTTACATTTGAGTATCAAGCCTTATAAATCAAGTTATAAATTTATCTTGATAATTTTGGATTCAAACATAATTGGTTTATGCTTATGCCATGCATAATTTTGGCTTAGACATTTATCTCTCACTTTTGGGTTGTGTAATTTAGACTAATTCCTTGATCGATTTAAAGCCTATTTTGTGCCTAAATTTGGGAAGTGGTATATCTTGCATGTGCCTAAAGTCCAATGTATTTCAATAAAGGTAAATTTTATGTTTGAACTTGAATACCTATTTTTATTCTAAGTGTTTAAAATTTATTAGATTAATTATCTTTCCTTTTAGACTTAGTTTGTGCCAACTCTAGCTTTTGTGTCATGTTCCCAAAAGACCTAGAAAATCCTATTTATCTTAAACCTAATGTGCTTTAATTATAGATTTTGTGCCATAATTTTGATCCTAGCTTTGTGCCTATTTCCCAAATACCTAACAAACTTTTTTTTTAGAGTTGGTTGAAACACTTCTTTACCAAGTTTGGTATTTAGAGTTATCCATTCATTTGACCAATTGTGTAAGACATTTGATGTTAGACCATTTTAGACTAGGTTTATAATTGCCTATTTTTGGAGAAATAACTCCATTCCTAAACTAAGTTTTTAGACCATGTTTTATCAATTTTAGACCATTTGACTTTTAGACCTTGTTTTTAAGAGTTTGCATAACTCTAGACCTTATTCGTGGAACATTAGTCATTTATTTGGATATGTTTCATTACACTTGTATTGGATCCATGTATAATATGGGTTAAAATATTTTAGTCATGAATAATAAATTTGTTCAAGACCCATATGATGATTTTGGACACCTAAAAATAGTCACAATTGGCCTTTGACTAGACTTCATATTTATTCCTACCAACTATTGCAAATTAAGCCTAGGAATCACCGAATGTCCCAATTTTGCTTGTGCATAATTCATCAAATCTTAGAATCATATTAATAAATCCATAATTGGGATATCCTATTGTATGCAACCATAAACTCTCATGGATTCATTCCTAATAATCCTTCGAAATCATAATAGTCAATTTAGCCTACGTACCTATTAAGTGGGGCACATGAACAAAAATCAAATCTTCAAAGAGCTAAATAGCTAATCAAAATTAAATAACAAGCTAAAAAAATTAAATTCATATTTGATTTATCCTTTTTAAATTAATGATTAAATATACAAAGAAATTCAAAAATTCAAATATCCTTGCCTTTCATCATGACCTTTGTGAGTTGTCAAGCTCTTTGAAAATATCCTAAAATATCTCATTTTGGAGACCCATGCCTATTCATTAAAAGTCATGATTAATTAAAAAATATTAAATTTAATGGGGTTATATTTGACTCACCTAGGCTAGGTTTGAACCCATTCCATGTTTAAACTCCACATTGACTCACCTTGGATTGGGGTTATTTTTTAAGCCTATAAATACAAGCCCTTGCCTATTAGATCCTAAGCTTGGATTATAATGCAGGTTTTGTTGCATGAGATTCATATCAATAGTTTTATAATGCCAAAATATTGATCCCAGCTACATCAAGCCACATCAAATCCAAAATGGTGCCAAGGAGAGAAGGATCCTACAAGATTAATTTACCAAAGACTCTTTGATGCATACGCTGACCAAGCCATTCAATAATGCATTTGGAGATTCCAAATAAGGTAAAGGTTTTGTTGTATTTTGAATTTTAGTTGTGTTTTCATTTGTATTTTATTACTAATCTCACCACTAAGATCTAGGATTGGAGTGTAAGTTTTATTGTTTTTATTGAATTTTTTATTACTTGAACTAACATGTTACTAACCTCCCTTCTTACATTCCTATGATCAAAAATGGCACACCTGGTGGAATATGGATCATCCCATACATGAAAGGAGAATAAAATTATGCTATTAGTATTTCTATTGAGTGCTTGAAAATCTTAATTTTTTTAATTTTTTACTTTATTTTAATTGTATTTTATTTTTAAATCACATATAGTTTTATACATAGATTGATGCTGATCCTAATAGAACTGACGTTGATCTTACCAGAATTGATGCTAATCTACTAAAGAATAAAAATAACCCCTATGTGTAGAATAGGGCATGGTGGAAATATGTTTGATTTTTCTTGAGCTTTCTAGTTTTCATTTTGTTCCTAAAAGCTTAAATATCATTTTGATTGACTATTTTCTTTCAAGACTTAGTTTTACTTGTTAGTTTTATGCTCATCTTACTAACCATTTTTATATGAGAAAATGTATTCTATTTTTCTTTGTTTTTATATAAATCATGTAATCAATCCTGATACTTATCAATTGATGCTAATTTATATAGATCGACATTGATCCTTGTGTGGATTGACGTCAATCTTTGTAATAAAAATTTGATAAAACTTGAGAGCAACATTTAATAAGTATTTTTTTCATTCATGATAATACTTAAAGGAAATAAAAAACCATCTAAAAATTACAATATATAAGCAAGAAAGAGTCATAATTTTAAAATGTTTAAGTCTTGAAACATTTTGTTTGGTGCTTAAAAAGGATCTAGTTGTTTTTATACTTAGATGTTTATGAAAGTTTCTACAACTTTTCAACTAAGGCCAAGGGGACAAAATTTCATAAACATTTAACTTTGGTACATTAAAATAAACACTCAAAATTAGCTTACATACTCTTAATATTATTTTAATTTATGCATGTTATTTCAAAGTTGTTTATTTTCATAAAATTATTGATGTTTGTATGCTCTCCTCCCATCCCCTTTATGGAATTTGGGTGACCAAAAGTGATCTTTATTTGAATTTGTGTTTTGTTTAAAGGCATGAAAAAAATGTCATTAATGATATCCTAAAATATATATGGTTTGAGTGATCTATACATGACCTTAAAGTCTTTTCAATTATCCTTTATTTTTATGCAATTTAGTTTGGGAGCAGGAGTTCGTAGCCTCCTCATGGGTTCTATAGGGAAGCATTAACCCAAAAATTCATATTTTTACATAATTTAAACCCCACTACATAATGGGGTATACAAATTGAGGTTGATTTATTGGGATGTTTACTTGAGTGGTTAAGTAAACTCCATTAGTAAGATACTACCTCAAACTATAGGGGCAACTTAGACATCACACTACACTAAGAAAATGATGGATGTAATGGTTGTGAAAAGGACAAGACCTTTTTGTTACAAGATGGTTACCATGAATCCAAATGATGTGAACATCTATTATATTAGTCACACTTGGGACCATCTAAAAATGCATGAAAATTTAGTTTTATAACAACCCCACTTATCGTGGACATACTGATGATGCAGGGAAAGTAGCTAAAAGTTTCATGTTACCATACAATCTCTTGAGAGAAGGGGAGGTGTAAAAACCCTACTTATTCATGTGATTTTATTTTTGGATTAACACTTAAATTCCTCTCAAGAGCATGTATATAGGTGGAATTTGATAGTACTACATAACCTTATTAGTTTTAGGATCTAGAATGTTACACTTAGGTGTTTTATGTCATTTTATCCTTTATTAGATGGTTTTTGACTGTAATATATCTATTTGTTTATTTCAACATATCAAAATGAGTCTTATCTTATACATCACTCTATTATTTGAAGAGGCATTATTCAATCCATTCAACACCATTCTTTTGACTTAGTCTTTTGACAAATCTCTCTTGCTCTCTCTCTCTCTCTCTCTCTCTCTCTCTCTCTCTCTCTCTCTCTCTCTCTCTCTCTCTCTCTCTCTCTCTCTCTCTCTCTCTCTCTCTCTGTGTGTGTGTGTGTGTGTGTGTGTGTGTGTGTGTGTGTGTGTGTGTGTGTGTGTGTGTGTGTGTGTGTGACTCGATTGGAAAAGGGTAATGTTATGTTTCCCAATCCATTTCATGTTTTGTGCCTTGGAGTCTTGAAACAAACCATTAGTTGCATCTTTAGAGCATGATAATATTATAATGTTGATTTAATCATTTTTTAGACTTATTTTTTCATGTGTCCAAGTTTCCATTTTTGAAACAAATTTGCATGTGCCTTTGGGATCTTTTACCTAGTGCCATTCATCTTTGTCTAGTTTGTTGTTTGAGCAAAGAATCCTAGTTTTCTAAGTTTATTTTTTAATTAACATGACAGTTAAAATTTAAAAATTAATTTATTTATATTTATGCCTTGTGTAATTTGGGGATTAGACACTGATCTTTCTCTTTTGGGTTATGTAACTTAGGTTAATTCTTTATCCAAATTTGAAAACTATTATTTATTCCTAGATTCAGGAGAAATAACCTATCTTCTTTATGCCTTTTCTTTCATGCCTTATACCAATTGACCAAGTTCATGTCTAAATTTTAATGCCAAGTTTATGTGAAAGTATTTAAGATTTATTAGATTAAATCATACCCTTTTGTTTAAAGTTTAGATTTTATACTTATTTTGCCAAAATTCCTAACACGCATATTTTTGAGTCTATATTTTGATGCTATATTTGGCCAAAAGACCTAGCAAGTTTTATTTTCTTAGATTAGACTTGTTTGAAACACTTTGAACCTAGAGTTTTGGAATTTTAGTTTTAGTTCATCCATTTGAACTTTTTATGTGAGACATTTAATATTATCATTTGGTGTTAGATTATTTTTCTAAATTTTATCATAGACCCTTTTTAGAGATACATTTCTATCATTTGATCAAGTTAGACCAAGTTAGAGCATTTTGTCCTTTAGATATTATTTTTTAGAGTTTATAGAACTCTATACCCTTTGTCATGAAACATTCACCATTAATTCAAACATGTCTCACTATACTCATAGTGGAGCTATGTACAATATGGGATATGGTAATGTGGTCGCACAAGATGACTTTGTTCAATACCCTTATGGTGATTACATAGTCTATGAGACGTATTATTATCCACCTTACACCAATAAATCAGGGGAACAAAGCCAAGATCCTTTATCTCACTATTTGGTCAAAACACCTCCATACTTAGAGAAAGACCAAGAACAAATGGTGTAATACCTAACTAGCATACCATCAGCTATAGAATAAGTTCAAAAATAATTATACTATGTTACAATTCCATAGGCAATGAACCTTATTTATTTGATCATCACTTACTTGAAAAAAAAGATTAAGTCTTAATCAGATTTATGGAGGTAGGGGCTAAGTTTCCAGTATACTTCCCTCACAAAAACTTTCCAAGTCTAATTCAAGTGCCCTATAACATACCTTACAACCAAAACATTGAACATGGATCTTCTAGCAATACTCAAGCTCTAGTGCAAATGCTATATCAAGAAAATCATATGCTTTTCATATAAAAGGGCCTCATAGAGGACCAATTCATATAGATGTAGAAAACATACCAAACCTATTTTAACTTAGCATGCAAATTTAACAATGTGACCATGTCAAGTGATCCTCTTATTGATCTAGCTCTTTCAACATGAGTTTTAATCAAATTGACAAGCCAAGAAAATTTGGGTATATACCCATTCACATAAATAAATTTAGCTGGATACATGTAAAATTACCCAAATATTAAAGAAATGTCTTTTACTTCTATGTAGAATAGTGAGCCAAACATAGTGGACAATACACAAGTGTTGTTCAATCTAGACCAAAGTGGTGTAAATGTATAAATAATTAGTCCACAACAAAATGTGCATTCAGATAACACCATGAGAAGTTTAAAAATGTAGGGGTAGGGACTTCTACCTCTCAAACTCAATAAAATACCTCTATTCTTCAACCAGTTACTTCATCAAGCATACAAATGTAAGTATTAAGTAGTCAAGCGATAACTAGTGTCGTGCCTCAAAACAATGTGACGAATGTTACTTCACCACAATAGGTGATGAATAAAATTAAAAAAATATAGACACAATCCAATATACCCATGTTATAGAGGAAAAACATTATACCACCTCAACAAGGGGTGACTAATGTTCTACCTTGCTAGGTAGTGATGAATGTACCTCTTCAGCCACAGACCAATATACCATTATAATCACAAATGATTTGTAATAAACAACATATGTATATTAGTTAATGAAAAATGTCAAACACTCTATAATCATATACTTCTCAATAGGGGATATACAACTAGGAGGTTATATTATGCCATAAATGCTAATTAGACAATAATTGCCTTTTGTTCCCAACATGCCACAAATTCAATGATAAGGTCTTGGTTCACAAGTTCCCCTTAATCAGGTAAGTATGACTAGTCAACATCAAGTCCATAATCAAACTTAGTAAGAAAAATAATTCACTCCTATCCATATCCTTCCATCCCAACCACAATTTCCCCAAAACCAAGCCTACATACTTAATCCAAATTAGAATATTGCACCATAATGCATGCAATTCTAACAATTGCATCCTAACTCACATATGCATATTCTTGGTCAATTTCCCAAAAAAATAACATTCCAAAACAAACCATGCCTTCATTATACCCCAATCAAAGTGATCCACTTTTAACCACCCAACCTCTACCTCTAGCCAATGTTCCCTCCAATTTCCTAGTGGAAAAATTACAACAAATTAAGGATGTACTTGCCACCATCCAAGATAGGAAATAAAAAAAGAAGTTTAAGTTGGATGACATGTGTACCTACCCTTTCAACATGGATTATTTATAAATACCATTTCATCCAGGGTACAAACCATCAAAGTTTTATAAGTACAAGGGTATAAGTAACCCAAAGGCCCATTGAATGGAATTATTTGTTACTTTTCAACTAGTGGCCTATAATGACATATACCTCCTACTATTATTTTCAAGGAGTATAATAGGAAAAGAGTTGGAGTGGTTTTTGAAATTTCCCAAGAATTTAGTCTCTAATTTTGATGATCTTTTAGACAAATTTATGCAACATTTTTCCTATAATATTGAACATGAGATTTCATTAGTAGATTTAATACAATCCATATAGAAGACTGATGAAATATTTGAAATTTATTTGTAGTGATGGAGAGAACTTGTAAGCTAATTTACCAATATTTTTCTAGACAAGCAATTAACCACTATGTTTATTAATAATTTATATAACAAGGTATCCTACCTCTAGAACTATAATGTGCACACACTTTTAAGGAATTCATCAAAAAAGATTTGTTGATAAAAAATGTACTTATTAACAAAGGGATCATCAAGATAACATTGTCAAATCAAAACAAGAATAAAATCCAAAAAAATTCCAAAACTAAAACCAAGTTTAAGTGTAAGCATCAAAATCAACCCATGCCAGTAATTATGAACCAAGTCATTCAATCACAAAAAGAATGTTGTTGGAAATGGAGTAAATGAGTCACAATATATCCAAATGGTGAAAACACCATTTACTCAATCCACATCTCATAGGCAAATTACTTCTAACCAACAACCTCTTTAGCTAGTGTAGGCTTTATAACAACTTAGACCAGTACAAAAAATACAATAACTATTGTAGTAAATCAAGGGGTGCGAGGTTGTCTAAGTTAGATTTAGGATTGTTAAAGCTATGTGAAAATATGGGATTATATTTTTATGCTTAATATTTTACACTCAATTATGTCAGCATTAATTTACATAGGGAACAGGCCTTATGCAATCACCTAAAGTAGAAATGAGAAGGAACTAGGGCCTACATTAGGCTAGTTATGGCATGGATAAAGACACTAATTATGGGACTTGGTAATTTAAAAAAAGGCTTTTAATATATCTACTGGTGTAAAACTTTCACGGACTATGTTTAGTGGTCTAAAGGCACAATCCTATTTGGGGACTAATTCTAGAGTCATAGGGGTGTAAGTCTTTTACAAACTAATCCTAGCATCATATAGGCACTAGAAGGGTTGAAGTAATTATTTCACTATAAGTATTCATACTAGGCTCATGCTATTAGCAGGGGTAAGAACACTTGGTGTAGAGTTCATATATTTAATTGATATGTAAGTTATAACTGACATCATCATATACTATAGGGATGCCATTAATGATATGAATCAAAAGATCACATGAATTAACATACATATATTAAAATTACAACATTATAACCCTTTTGAAATTCACTAGCAATTCAAATGATGCATAAATCAGATAGAGTACCATTTAGAATAACAACCATTGTCATTAATAAAAGTTAATAGAGTATACAAAGTTCATAATAGTTAAAATAGAGTAAAATCTTCACTCAAGATACTTAATGGCCTAGAGGCTCACAAGTGAGCTTGGGCACTACAAATGGATCATTAATGGCATCCATGCTACTCTTATATCTAATGGTGGCCATTTCAATGCATACATATCCAATTCTCTATAGCTTCACTGCACCAATTTTGTGTTTGCTATCTTTATTTGTTTGGCCTCCTTTTATATCTCTATAAGAATGTCTTTGCTAGGGTGGAGTGCACATGTAAAGTGCTGAGATGGAGTCTTGTTGATCATTCTACTAGATCTATCACATTGAAAGTTTTATGTTATAATCACCATGTATCATCCAACCTAGAAGATGCCCTAAGAAACTTGGAATTGGTTAGCTCCTTGTCAGTTGGTGTAATGTGTGTATTGATTCCTCCATCTGGTGCTAAGATGCCAAAATGTCATCATCACCAAAAATGATGCATCACATTGATGTGTCTATCATGATAGTATAAATTTATACATACTTAAATAAGGGGCCCAACATTACCCCTTTCAAAATTTATAGTCCATCCTTGGACTAGGATATCAAAGTCTTTGGCATGTAGAACTCAAGCACACTCCCTTAAGCTCAGTGCTAAAGTCTTAAAATAATTTTATGGATATCTTGATTTTTTTAGTGGTACTTCCTATTTTGGTGGAGGCCACACTAAATGCAAGCATATCGGTCTTGTCCAGATCCTTCTTAAAGGCCTCTTGATTTTCCCTAGCCTTTGTCACACTCCCATCCAAGATTGTTCCTTACTTATAGGCCTTTGTTTGTAATGACAAAAGGGTAATTCTAGGTTATGGTCATGGTCCTTTATCTGGGTGCTTAGCACTATTGACATTCCCCATGATTTACATTCATTCTAACCTACTTTTAGAGTACACCAACACCATCAACTTGTCCTTATCCTCCTTTGCCTTCTTGATGCATGAATTTATGATTACTACTTGGTTTGAGAAGCTCAATAAGATGGCATCAGCTACATTTATACCCTCCTATAGTTTCATAAAGAGGTCCTCTACTTCTTTGATCTTAGCAACAAACTCCTTTTATATCACAACACAAGGATCTTCTTCTTCTTCTTCTTTTACCAGCTCAAGTTTCATCCTTGGGAGCATTTGTTCCAATAACACACATATATTATTAACCTTAGAGAGGTTTAAAGTATTGATGTTGACTATAAGGGATGGTTTGGACATCTTTATACACTCACATAGTTGCTACAACTTGAATTTTGTGGCTTGCACTTCATCTTTATCTTTTTTTATAGAGATTCTTCCATTTTCTTACCCTACCATCATTGATGATATTTATACATGCAACTTCAATGACCATTATAATAAGTGTATTCCCAGACTAACCTAGGTTCATGGTGTGAGGGTTTATGATGAGGGAGTCATGCCTTTCCTTAGGCTCATCCATGTAGTGATTAAATGCAAATGGAAGTTGTTTATGCACCCTGGTTATGAAGGCTTTGGGGGGCATGGTGTAAAACATGTAAAAGTCTTCATCCTTCCACCCCTTCAACACTTTCCCTCTTATTCTCAACTCTACACCATCCTTTTCAATGATGGCCGCCTTCATTTATTCTTCCTCCTCTTCACTAGTTCTACCTATTTCTTTGACACTTTTCTTAGAGGACTCATATTCTTGTTATTAAGGGGTTCTTCATTAGACTTTTCCCCTTCATCTAATTCTTCCTCCTTAGGTTTATAAATACTCACCTCTAAGTTTTTTTTCCTTGGTTTTAGATTTTCCTTATTCTCATTAAGGTTTCTCTTCAGTCTCCTTTTATTTTTCCAAGGCACCAGTATCGCCTTCTTTTTCTTGAGGCACCCCTTCAATACTTGGATGCACCTCTTATGCATCTTTTTTTCCTTTCCTAGTGGGGGTTTTGGGTTTTTTTTGGCTTTTTAAATGGTTGGTCTTACACTTTTGGGAACCTTCTTAGTCTTATTCTCTTCCTTGGTTGATTCCTTTTCCTTGGCCAATCTGTGTCTTTCTTCAAATGCTAGTGCCTTCTCAATATCTACCTTTCTTAGGCCCATTTTATTTCACACCATTATATTTTCTTCTTTTATTTGTAGGAGTGGTATGAAGGATTCTTCACTGGATGAGGAACTTGTCAACTCCTCTAATTATTCAAGCATGATAGTTATTACACTTTGGAGGGCATCCATACATCCTTGGTGATAATATCCTCTTCTTATTCCTATAAGATATGTCTTTTCACTTTATTATTCTGTATCTTCCTCTAGTTCATGCATGAGGGTCTCCTCTTCCTAAATTTATGCTAGAGTTATAGTTTGGAGCACAACTATTCCCTACAACTTATTTTTCTACTTATTATTGGTGGAAGTAGTCTCTGGTGTGAAGGTTACACACTTCTTGGGAGATAAAGGAATAAATTATTTTCTAGAGGTAATCTTCAACCTAATGTGCTCCTCAATCTCCTTAAGTGTCTCTCCCCACTTCTTCTTGGGAGTCTTCTCCTACATCTTTGGTACTGGCTTCCCTTCATCACCAATCAAGAGGGGGTGATCGTCAATTTTTTTAGGGTTGACACCCTTATTTGATGGCTTCATCTCTTAATATAGATTGAATATGCACCCAATTATTGTATCCCTCTGGAGGGGATGGAGGTTCATTCAATCATAGTCATCCTCCTCATCCTTAGTCACCTTTGATCTTAGGTGCACATATTGGTGCCTCAAACTACTCCTTTCTTGATCCATGATTTTCATCAAGATCTCTAATTGATACAAATTGGGAATCCTCCTTATCATCGTTATGAAAAATTTAGTAAAAAATTCATAAGACAACTTCAGCCAATCAGACATGTTTCTATTTGTGAGTGCTAGGTGCACTACATAAAAATTTTACATTACAATGAATATCATCATTCCTACCATATGCTAGGGGACATCCTAAAAGATATACCATTCAATCCCAAATGCTTCAATGTAATAATCACACCACCCCTATATTCTCATCTTATAATTCTAGGAGCAGCTAGGTGGGTAGATGAATTCTTGATAATTCAATACCAGGGAGTCATTATGCAGTGGAAACACCCAAAGGTTATCATCATTACCATCATGTACACTAATCTCCTCCATCACAATCAAGATCAACATGGATCCCCATCTAAATGTCTCACACACACCTTGTGGTACTCTAACATGTTCTTAATAATATCCTTTATAATAAACTTAGAGATGTTGAACTTTTTCCATGTGTCATATGGTGGGTGATTCATAAGTAAGTCTTACTGATGTTGGACTAATGTCCACTAGGGAAAAGTTTAGAGCTAATGAGGTACACCACTACCATTATTCTAGGGTCTTGAATGTCCTTAATAGGGAATGCAAACCCTACCTTATAGTAGCATAGGAGTTTCTAACCCTCTTCACCTCCACATCATCCTTCATCATTTGGTAGATGTCTGCCCTTATGCTTAGGAGCCTTATGATTTTGATAATGAGGCACACCAAGATTCACATGTACCTCCTTAAAAAATAAAAGTGATAACCATGGATACATGAGAGGAGGAATTATACCAATCCTTTTGGCTTACTAAAATTTGGTAACTCATATAATTGGGTCATGCTAGTGGTTACTAAATTATTTTTGATGGAGATATCAAATAGTGTCATATCTATCTTTATTTTTCTCCTTGTATCAACTATTTAGTCTTGGTTTATTTCATGCATGTACTTGTCATTCGATGGTTTTACTCTTTCAATATATACATGTGTGTGAAGGACACCCATTTCTCCCCCACTATAAACTCAGAGGGGAACTCCATTTATCTATAATCAAGCTTTGTGCTTTCTTTTGGGTCCACCACCATGACACTAACACCTTATACCATTTATGCCTCTTTCTTCATAATGATTACTTGTTTTAACACCCATGCCTTATTAATGTCCTCATATGACTATGGTGAACCTAAACTCAATCATTTCTTACCCATTCTGAACTAACTACTGTTAAAGTGTAGTCTATTAATCTTTCCAAAACCCTTAATCTTTCTTATCACTTCTTCATAATCATGGGGTCTGAGACTATGACTTTGGCTATCAAGCTTATAACATCATTAATAATGGCCTTGACATTATATAGGATTTATACTACCCAGTTTTTGTCTCACTCTTTTTCCACTTGTCTCCTTTTCAATACCAAAACTAAATACAATCTCTATCTTAGTTCAACCATTCTTACTTAGGGCTATGAATACTCAATTTTTCACTTATGGTAGCATTTATATGATTTGGCTCTATTCAAGTTTAAATTTACAAAAGGTTTGTAAACTATTATAGTTTTTTGTTTGCCTCTTCATAACTTAGTTTAAGCTACCCTATTAATGGTTGATGTGTAATGGCATGTAGATTTTTGAAATATACTAAAACCATGAAATTCACAAAAATCTATCTTCACATTCTCATTTATTACAGACTTTGTGCCTCCATCATCACCACATTAAATTTTCTCAATGGTGTATTTGGTGAAGTGATA
The DNA here is from genome assembly GCA_037957365.1 of Torreya grandis. NCBI lineage: Eukaryota > Viridiplantae > Streptophyta > Pinopsida > Cupressales > Taxaceae > Torreya > Torreya grandis. Next base: position 1,502,907 of record JARHVA010001964.1, on the reverse strand, counting down.
GGTGATTTAAATGGTCACTTCCAATCAACTATTAGGTGGGTGCCCAACTATCTTGACGATTTATCTCTTGTGCTTTGTTCACCTTGGCATGACCTTCACCTTTATTATGGTAACTTGGGAATAGTGCTTCACATTCACATGATTTAGCCTCTTCAGTTCCATCTCTCCTTATTTTTATGCTTCTTTTCATACATGCCTCCCTTTCTTGGCTGATTTCTTTTCACTTTCATCTCTTGCTTCAACCTTCCCTACCCTATACAAATCCTTTAAATAGTATTCTAGTACTTCATTCTTCAGGGGTCTTGCACACTATAATCTCATGTGACTTCCTTTGTCAACTTGTCCTCACATCTTTCTAATTATGGAAAAATTCACATTCTCAAAAACTTAGGTGTTTGACCTCAAGCACTTTTAGAGAGCATCCATGTTCAACTCACCTAACTAGATTTATGCATATAAGTGCTAGAAGAGTTCTCTTATGGTACTAAAAGTACCACATTTATTTATTAAACATAAATAGTATAAAACATAAGGAAACATTTGGCTTGCATTAAATTTTATTTTGGTCAACATAAAATAATTGACTTGTGATCAAGAAGTTGGTACTTGATGATGCAAGTGCCATCTTATTGATTATAGGGATTCAATCTATTACAATTGAAATGCCCAAGAAGTATTTCATCCATCAATATGTATAAAATAAATGCACTAGTATATAATATATTGTGGATGACATAAAGTCCCATCCACATAATATACAACTTACTTGGGTATTTGAGGTACTTAGAGTCATATAGTAATAATGTTCCTTTAGTAATTACCTTATGCTTGATGTGATTACCATGACATAGATTATGGCATGCATTTTATATTTGTTGGATCTATATTGCTATGGCACGTGTCTCATTTAAGTGCTCTAGGTCTTCCAATCATGCACTCAAAGACTCTTAGTCATCTAATTGATCAATATGTGTAATGAATAATGAGCACACTATGAACTCTATCAGTAAAATAGACTCTACACCAAACACCAATTGAAATGGTGTAGCCTTATTCAAGCACTTATATGTAGAGTGATAGGCCCACAATAATATTGATAAATAGTCATCCTAATCCTTGTGACCAACATCACATATATTTATGAGGCATGCTCTTAATATCTTAATAGTGCCATTCACATGGGGATGTTAAGATGTTGTCTTATGGTGTGCCACCATGTATTTAATCAATAGGATGTACATAATTTTTTTTTATGAAGTGCATGCCATGGTCATTATTCAAGAAATCAAGAACCCATAGTAATTGATGATGTTCTCCCATATAAACCTTGTAGTTGTGGTAACTATGCAATCTTTAGTCAGTGCTATCTTGACCCACTTGGTGAAGTAATATGTGGTTTCCAAAATGTATCATGCACTTGTGTGCCTTGTAGTAGGAGTAATAATACCAAAAAATCAATGGACCATTTTTCAAATAGCACCTAGGTAAGGATGGTGAGAGGAATCTCATCTTGGTGGTTTGGATTTCCCATGTACTAGTAGATGTCACATGATTTAGTACACTCTTTTGCATCCTAGAATAGATTTGGCCACTATAAATATAATTATAGTATCTTGCATGTCATAGTATCTCTAGCAAAATGGGCTCTAATAATCCCCTCATGCACTTCTTAAAAGACTAAGACCTATTCATACTCTAGGACACATCAATGCAGAACCTCATCTTAGCTCAACTTGTATAGTTCCCCACCAATGAGTTGAAAAAGGGTGGCATGAACTATGAGCTATTTCTTTTCCTTGGTTAGCATAATCTAGGGTATAAATCTAGATGTTAGGAATGTGGTGATCTATTACAAGTCCTTGGGGACATGATGGACCATATAAAGCTATGAATCTAGCATACCATCTTCAATAAGCACTACCAAATCATCATAGTTGATGCATAATAGATGGTTTAGGCCCAAATTTTATTTTCTAAGTTTGAATAAAATAGAGAACTAAAAATCTTGAAAAAAAACTATCCATATATAAATATTGTCATGGAGAATGGGATGTTTACCAGGTACTTAAGCTCCTCATGATCAATGAAGAAGATGAAGAGGGTCACTAATAAGTACTACCTAATATTCTATAGGGTGTAGACCATGGAAAGTGCTTTGTGCTCAATTATGGTGTAGTTTTATTATGCCTTGGCCAATTTTCTACTTGAAAAATAAATGAGATTATCTATTGTACCTTCACCTAGTTGTGCCAGAATGGTGCCAATCATAGTATCAGATGCATCAAAATGGACATGGAATGGAGTCATCTAGTTGATAAATTTTAATATTGGGACACTTTTTAGTTTGAACTTTAGTGTCTCAAATGCATCTTCTTGTATTGCGCCCCAATAGAATGACCCATCCTTTTTCAAGAGCTCTTCTAGTAGTGCTAAAATCTTAGCATAGTTCTTTATAAACTTCTTATAATATCTATAATGTCCAAGGAAGGTGTGAACATCTTTTTGCATTGATGGGGTTTTGAGTTGAAGGATGATTACAATATTTGTGGGATCAATGAGAATACCATCTTTACAAATGATGTGCCTAAATTAAAGTGCCAAATAACATTACAAAAATGCAATTCTTGAGGTTTAGGAAAATATAAAACTACCTTCATCTTTCAAACATCCATAACAAGTTATCATAGTGATCCACCACTAATCCATATGTAATCTATTAGTCTAATTATACTTAGAGGAAGTTGTGAATAAAGTCTTTGAAAGTGGTGATCACCACTCAGGAGAATATGGTTGGTGTATTCTTAAGTCCAAAGGGAATCACATTGTATGTGAAACAACCCAATTATATCATAAAGGTTATTTTAGGCTTGTCCTCCTCCTTGATCTAGACCTGATAGTATCCTGAGAATCCATCAATAAAGGTGTATATTTCATAACATACAATGCCATCCAAGATTTCATTAATGAACATAGTTAGAAAGGGGTCAGTTACATAGGTGGAAAGGGGTCAGTTACACAAGTGGACTTCAATAATTTATAGTTGACATAAATCTATATGTGCCCATCCTTCTTAACATTGATGACTATGGGGATAACCCATTTGGATTCTTGTACATGGTATATGACACCTGTGGCTAGCATATCATCAATCTCCATTTTGACCTTGGCACAAAGGTTTGGATTCATCCTATAAGGTTGTTTCTTAATAGGTTTTATGTCATTGACTAGATTTATGCTCATCTTCTTGAGGGATGGATGTGTTACTTTCATTTCTTGGTAATTGTGAGGAAATAAGTCTTATAATTCCTTTAGGAAGCCCACAATGCATGATAGCTCTTCATAAAAAAATAGGAACCAAGAGTATTAATCTTTGCTTCTCCTTCTGAGCGGATATCTACCTTGGTAGTTTTTAGTGACACATGGTAAGGTTCATTCTTCTCTTGATGTGAATATTTGACTTGTATACTACCCTCAATTGTTTTTATGTGAAGATGAATAGGGTCTTCTTCTTTTGGGCTACTATCCTCATCTTGGTGCACGAGCTTCCTTTTCCCTATCAAACTTGTCTAGTTGTCTTCCATCCATGTGTCATCATCTTCATCATTAGAGTCACTATTAAGAATTAATTATTCAAATAAAGTTAGGAGTGCCAACCCTTTTTCACTAAAAAAGCATTTTGAGCAATCTTCCAACATTGTAGTGTCTTCAAACACTAACCTCTAAACTACTTGCAGTGGTTCAATCAGTTTAAGTTTTTTAAAATAAAAGGAGAAGGTGTGAACAAATCACTCCTTAAGTGTTTCCAAATTGGTTGTATCATGGTACATATAATTGAAAATTCACAATGATCATGCCCATGTCTTCAAGGTCATATAGAAAGAATACACCCATAGATTCTTTAGGGAAACCTGACCACAAATAGTCCATGTTTCTTTGTAAAGATGCACATGCATTATAGGGTCAGAGTTGTTAGAGTAGGTAGAGATGTTTAGGTCCTTATTAATCTTCCAAAATCTAGTGAAAATGGCTTCCTTCACATCTTGACAAGTTATCAAGATAGGCATTTACACTAGCCACCAATGAGAGGAAGTGTTTTTACATGTATACACTAGTATGCCCATCTTATCCACTTCTTTTGGGATGCATGATTCGAGGTTTTAGACATAATATTCCAATGGATTGCTCCCTTTATATATTGGGAGCAATAAAAGTTTAACTTTACTTAGGTGAAACACTCTCTTTCCCTTATTCTTGGCATAAGGGACCCATATTTTTGAAGTCTAATTAATTTGGACCTAACCTATCTTCACTAGTTTTGGCACCTTTGTGTGCACCAAGAGGCACCTTTGACTAATGGTATTATATGCTTCCTTGACCCATCATTTACAAGAAATGTCAGTCACTATGTCTATATGGACCTCATAGATAAAACATACATCAATAATGGCATTCATGAGGAGTTCTTAGTCATACTCAGTATTCTATGTATGCCAAACTTCTCTCACTCTCTCTATGTGTGGCATAGCAAATTCAACTAGATTCTGACCAACATGCCCCAAAAATAAATTATTCAATAGGGGTAACATCCCCTCTATCTATAGGAGGCATAAAACTTTATTAATTATTGTATCTCAACCTCTTAGCTATCCTACTTCTTTTAGGAGGTAACAGTCTATGTTTTTAGATCTTGTGTTAATTGGATCTCTCCTTATAGGTATTGGATTACACTCATGGCCTACTAAAATACCTCTTTTTGGCATGTATGGTTTAAGTATGACATAAATTTGGGTTTAGGCCATATTATGCACTTAGTAAGACCCTTATCCCCATATTCTAAGCACAACTCAGGTATTGGCACAATTGGTAGCTGAGTGGTGAATCCATTGTGAGTAGTTATTTGCACCTCGAATATCTCTATGTGGGCCATTTATACCTTTAAAGTCCACTTATCCATTTTTGTCTCACACCTAATCATTTCTACACTTTTATCTATGCCAAGCCTACCTTAGGTCAAATTTTTATATAAGTCAGGGCATTACTCAACCTTATGGGACCCTCGATAATAGCCACACATGGGATATGTAGGGAAATTGTGTTGATAATAATCTATCAAGCCACACTTATAAAATGAGTGTGGTGGGAACATTCCACCACCATGTCCTCCACATCACCCTTTGGTACCTTTTTTACATCCAAAATCTTATGTTTTATTGGCCATAGCCTTCATTTCCTTGGTTAGCCTACCCTCCAACTACTGTAGTGGCCTATCTTGCACCTCTTTCCATGTTTTCATACATCTTATCAATCACCTGACAATTAGTAGTGGTATAAATATAGGCATTACATAAACAATAATAGATTGACTTTGATGCTACATTTCAACAAAGGTGAGTTTCAAACATCATGCACCTCTTGATAAAATTCATAGCTTATAATTAATGTGCATACATTCTTTCAAGGGAAGTTATTCCTATTATGGATTTTTCGCTTTATAGTCAGTGCACTATAATCCACTTTAAACATCTTGTGATGAGTTATTAGAGATATTTTAGAGTTTTGAGGCCATAAATTCAATCTTCACCTCCATAAATGGGTTGATCCTAATATCTATGCTTCTGATTGCCTTTGTTATGAGTGAAAGTTCAAGTGCTTTGCAAGGTTCTATAAAAGTTTTCATATAAATCACTCTTCAAAATTGCACTAGCAACCCTCTAATGAACCACTGTGTATACTGAGAAGGGTGGATGTCATAAGGGAGCTTGGAAAATAAAGTTTTAAACCTAACATCACATAGGTGCATGCTCTTTAAGAGTACTTCGGTAATCTCCTTGAATGCAATGATGCTCTACTATTCAAACTCTAGAATGTCAAATTATTTGAGGAATACCTCCTTCAAGGTATCATAATCAACAATAACCTAGTTAAGATCAAATTTTCTATACTAGGTATAGGTGCAATCAAGTAGAGTGGTCATAAATTGGGTTACCTTGCACTCTAATTTGGGTTATGTCCTATGTGCACCATTATCATTCACACTTTAGCACATTTTCTATGACATTCTCTATAATTTTATACTCTAGAAAGTGCATGGCCACTTCATAATAATTTTTTTAGAAGGGGAAGTTGGGATCTAAGGCATTTTTCCCCTTGACATCTATCTTGGTGGTGATCCTCCAATGCCTTTAGTCACTAGGTTAGGCACTAGTCCCATCATTAATATTGGCACCATTGATGTTGATGGCACTATGCTAATTACTTATTAAATTAAACTAATTCTAGTAGGCTATTTCCCACTTTGCATTGTTGACATTGGTTGAGATGGTATGCTTGCACTCAAGTTCTATTGTGGTGAGGTAGTGCCTACTTGTCTATTGGTAATTATGCTCACCTATTTGTATGGAATAATTTGTTCAATCAAATAATTAAACTCTAAGTCTATAAAATATCTAAGATCTATGTCAATAATAATGTCAATTATCACTTCTATATTTTCCTCAAGTTCGGTATCTAGTGCATGAGCCTAAACCATAGGTTGAAAAGGTGTAGGTGCATCAAGTGTATCTTCAGTCACCAAATCTTGTAGGAACATAGTGAATTCCACACCTATCAAAGGTTGATATTGATCCATCATGTCATTATATCTCTTATAATTGTACTATTTTATTTCAAGGGATCATTCCCCATGCCTTTCCTAATCACTACGGGTTCTCTCATCAATTTTAGGTTTTAGATATTCTATTAATCTATGCCATTTCTTGTTATAAGTATATCTCATGAGCTTTTGAGTGTCAATTTTATCATCTCCTTCCATTACACTTCACCTACACATCTCCTTTTCCCCCTGTATGTTTATCAAACATGAAAGGACTTTATCCTTACATCCCCAAAGTTTCAAATCCATAATCTACCATTATCTTTTTGAGCTATGCACTAAATTCCTTCATAAATGTGCCTCTAGGTTTGCATAAAAATTGATACTCTAATTCCTTAGGGAATGAGTATGTTGAAACAAAAAACTCAAGCTTATAACTATTTCATGTTCCTTACCATCATTTATCTACTACTCTAGTCTAAGTGGCATCCAAGGTTTCAAGCCTCTCTAGGTACTCCTTCATCCACTCAAAGCACTATCTATAGCTCCATCTTCTATAAGTTGAGTATGCAGACAACCAATAGTATACATGCTCATGTAATTCATATAAAATGACCTCATACAAAGCATAATATAGGTTGTTATGAACCCACTTTATTGTCTTTTGTACTTTGTATGTTAGATGCTTTAGCACAAAGCTATCTTCCCCCTGTTAAAACCATTGCTCAATGTTTTAGAGGGAAATTCGATACATTATTCTACCATACCATTGTAATAACAAAATTCATCATGGGCCCTAATAATAGAATGAAAATTCTATAGTAAACTCAGGGGTGCAAGGTACTAGCATAACTAAGAAGGAACTAGGGCCTACACTGGGCTAGTTGTGCCATGGTGTAAGACATTAATTATGGGACTTGGTTATTTCAAAAAATTATTTTAGTAGATCCATTAGCACAAGATTTTCATGGACTATTATTAGTGGTCTAAAGGTGCAAGCCTATTTGGGGACTAGTTCTAGAGTCATAGGGGCATAAGTCTTTATAAAACTAAGCCTAACACTATATAGGTGTTAGGAGGGTCAAAGGACTTCTTTTACTATAAGTATTCATACTAGGATTGTGATGTTAGTAGGGGTAGGAAAACTTGGTGCAGAGTCCATATATTTATTTGATATGAAATTTATAGCTGATTTCATCATATATTACAAGGAATCCATTAACAACATGAAATAGAAGCTCATGTGAAAATAACATCCATATATTAAAACTATAAAATTATAACCCTTTCACAATTTACTAGCAATTTAAATGATGCATAAATCAGATAGATTACCATTTATAATGACAACCATTGTCATTAATCAAAGTTAATAGAGTATACAAAGTTTATAATAGTTAAAATAGATTAAAATCTTCACTCAAGATGCATCATGTCCTAGAGGTTCACAGGTGAACTTGGGCACTACAAATGGAGCTTAATGGCATACATGTTATTCCTAGATCTAATGATAGCCATTATAATGTATACATAACTAATTATCTAGAGTTTTGATACACCAATTTTGCATATCCTATCTTCACTGGTTTGATTTCTTTTTATATCTCTATAAGAATGTCTTTACCAGGGTGGATTATGCATGTGAAGTGTTGAGCTAAAGCCTTGGTGATCATTCTATTAGTTCCATAACCTTACAAGTTTGGCACTAAAATCACCACATATTTACCAAATAGGAAGATACCTTAGGAATCCTAGAATTGGTTAGCCACTTGCTAGCTAATGTAAGGTGTGTGCTAATTCCTCCAGCTAGTACTAAGATACCAAAATGTGATCATCACCCAAAATGATTCCTCATACTGATGTGTCTATCATACTATCATAAATAATTACATACTAAAATAAGGGCCCCAACAACAACCTTTGACTTTACAAACTCCCCCTCTAAGGAGAATTGTGCTTACTCATCACATCTTTAGTGACTTTGGAAAACAAATTAAAGCCATGTTTCAAAAGATATACACCATTAATATGATTATTTGGCCTATATCAAATCACTATCTTGAGGGAATTAATTATCCAAATTAGTATCAATATAATGAGTTTTGTGAATATCATCGAGTTAATGGGCATAATCTATGCCATTATGTGAAAATAAAACATTTTATTTAGAATATGTTGGAAAATAGGGAGATAACATTAGATAATGGGGATTTTACATCTAATCAAAACTTGGGAATTTATCAAAACCCCTTTCCATAACATAAAAACTAATGGAAAAAATAAAGGCCTAAATAACAACAACAAAAACAACAACAATAACAACAACAACAATATCAACATTTGAGATAGAATCAATAATATCGATAGTAGAAGAACCAATGTCAGCCAAATGATTAGAACCAATTCTAGAATGATGATAATAACCAATATACCTACCATGTAGTTGAAAATGACTACAAAACATTTGTAGGCCATACTATAGGAGGTCATATTTCAAATATTTACATCAATCCAATACCAAGTGCCCATCAAATAAGACCATTGCTAATCAATTCCAATCAACTAACCCATGTTAGTGATCCTTCCTTGACCTAGGACTGCATACATGTGTATCAATAAGTAGTGATCACTAATTTTAGACCTTATACTAATAACTCATCCTTTCCTCATGACCACATACAAGTGCACCGATAACTAAAACTTATCCTATTTGGTTCCCCTCTACCATCATTTGCTAACAACAATGGTCTTGTATCTATCCTGAGTGTGTAATCAAAACTTAATGGTCAAATATTACCATACCAAGCCCAAAACCATCTTCCACTTCACCCATGAAACCCACTATTATGGATAAGAACAAGCCATTTATAGCTATTCAAGAAAAACTATTTGATATTGTGGAACAATTATAGAAGATGCCCACATAAATATCTATTTTGGATTTTTTACATATATCCACCATCCATAAGAACATCTTGATAGAGTTATTTAGTCAATCCCAAGTTTCCAATGACATATATCCAAAAAAAATTTAGGATTTGGTTAGACATCTAGCCCTAGGCTAATAATTAACCTTCAACCAAAGTGATATGTCATCCCTTGGTCCTTTGCATAACATTACATTATACATGTAAGTTATCATAACATGACACAAAGTGAAATATACCCTCATGAATAATGAATCACTCTTAAATATTGTGTCTTTAAAACTCATCAATCTTCTTAGATACATGAGAGCTAATCTCTAATTGGAAATGATCACAATCAAAGCCTATGACAATGAAGAACAAGAATCACATTCACTAATAGCTTGCTAGTTATCATTGGGCCCTTAAACCATGATATATTATGCCATGTGTTGGAACTCAATTTATCATATATTTTGCTTTTGGGTAGACCTTAGATACATGAAATCCATGTAATCCTTTTAACATTGCACCAATGTATCAAGTTCTCCCATTCAAAGATGGAGGTCACTATCCATAAAGATTTATAGCCATACGAAAAGTGTAAACATTTGGAGGTCATGTATGAAATCTATAACTACCATTTTGGTCTAAATCTAGTTTTTAAGAAGGACAAAGGCAAATAAATACTTGTTAGTTCACCAGAGGCCAATTGCATTGACCTCGATACCCTTGATTCACTTTCCCATATCCACCTCCTAAAATATCTAATCACTATACCATCCTAGCTAATGGCCCAAGAGAATATTTGACCCATGATAAATCCCACATTGAAAATATTCTATAGAACCCTAAGTCTTATAAAAGACCTAAAGCCAATCCACCTTGCATGGAATGGAATTGAAAGAGAAGATACAAATTGTATAGTCCAATACCTATCATTTTCACACTAACCACTAGCTTAAAATAGGACCCACTTGCAGATGAGGAATCCTAGTTTTATAATGACAAATTGGCCACCTATTATCAAAATGACAAGTACCCTATTCCTAATCAGATCATGGAAAATAATGCTTATGAAAGAGGAGGTCTTATCCCAAATTAACAAATAACACTTGAGCCAATTTTTTCCACTCAGTATAAAGGAACCTATGGTCTTAGATTTAAACCACCTAGGAGTGACCCCACATATCTTATTCATGTTCCAATGCCAATGACTAGTGATGATGATGCCAATAAGGAATGAAATTCTAATCATAACCCTTATAAATACCTAGCCAATACCAATCTATTTGAAAATCATGCCATTTCTACCCTTAGACCAATTATTCATAATAGCCTACTTCTTTTATATCATCCTCAACTTATAAACTAGGGCCAACAAGAATCCATAGTGCCTATAGATTAGTTTGAAAATGATGAGGCCTTCTAGGATTTTCTAGGCCCAAGGGACAATGTTATAGTGGGAGACCAAAAACATAGGTTCTCAATCAAGTTAGATCCATTAGCCTATTTTGGATAATGGGTGAACACCCCTAGCCATAAATAATTAAATAAAACATTGAGGTCCTAAAGTGAAGACCTAATCAAGGTGATTTTGGACCAAGGAAATAGTAAAGAAAAAGGCCAGTCTAATGGTGAAAACTTGTTTCAAGTGCCATTAGCTGGGGGTGTTCAACTTTTCTCAAACATAGCTCAGGTTACCACCAATGATGAGCTTGCCTATGGGTCTAAGTTTAGTTTTGAAGAATAATAGGCTATTGATCAAATCATCCAAGAGTTTCCAACTATATTTTTCACATGGTCATCCCTACCATTAGGAGATTATGATTCCTCATACCTCAAAAAACTTAAAGAGCCATTCAAAATAGAGGACTCTACCATTGTAGGTCAATTTAAATCTTTGTCAACCATTCTAGATGATGGTTTGACCCTTTTGGTAGTGGACACAACATAAGTCAACACAGGACTCCAAATGACATGAAATGGATCAATTTAGGTGCATCTCTCACTAAGGAGGAATGTGAAATCTTTACAACCCTTTTAAGGTAATTTGTTGATATATTTGCTTGGGCCTATTCTAACATGCTAGATTTGGATCCTACCTTGGTTTTACACCATCTTGTTATAAATATTCATGCCAATTTTGTAAAACAAAAATTGTGAATTATGCATCCTCACATCACTTTATTAATAAATACAGAGTTAGAAAAACTCATATAAGCAAGATGTATTTGATCGATCGACTATTCATAGTGGATCTCAAATGTTGTGCCATTTAGTAAGAAGCCACAAGGAATCAAAATTTGTACTAATTTTAGAGACATAAACAAGGCTTACCCTAAGGATGAATTTAATTTACCAAACATTGACATGATTATTGATGACATAGTGGGTTATGAAATTCTTTCATTGATGGAAATATTCTCAAGGTATAACCAGATCCAGATTGCACTAGAAGACCAATATAAAATAGTAATCACCACTTTGTGGGGAACCTTATATTATCAAGTTATACCATTTGGTCTCAAAAATGTTGGGTCCACATACCCAAAATCCATGACCATCATATTTCATGATATGATGCATAAAATTTTTGAAGAATACATCAACAACATACTGGGAAAATCTAAGACCAAGGCTAATCATCCAGTAGCATTACGAAGGATATTTGAAAGAATAGGTGAATATAAGGTTAGACTCAATCCTAATAAGTATTTTTTGGAGTTAATTTAGGCAATTTAATAGGCTTCATTGTGTCTCATCGAGTCATAAAATTTGATCAAACTAAATTCTAAACCATTATAGAGATGCCACCATTGACCAATTTGAAGTAGGTCCATAGTTTTTAGGGAAAGATTCAGTCTATCAGATGCTTCATTTCCTAGTTGGCCAAAAAATGTCACCCATTTAAACACCTACTAAATAAAGGTGTCACATTTCATTGGTATGATGAATGCAAGATTTTTTTTCAACAATTAAAGGACTATATTGCCAATCCACCTATTTTATTGCCACTAATGCTGGGAAAACCATTCTTATTATACTTATGGCTATAGACAAAACCATGGGGGCACTTCTATATTAGCATGATGATACTAGAAAATAACATTACATGTACTATTTAATCCATACATTAGTCACATATGAAAATAATTATACACCCATTGAAAAAGTTTGTTTAGTTATGGTCTTTACAACTCAAAAAATATGATGTTACATGTTAAAAAACAAGACCATGGTTTTATCCAAAGTAGATCTACTCACGTATCTATTATATAAAACCAATTTATAAGGCCACATGGTCAAATGGATCATGCTTCTTAGTGAATTTGAGATTGAATATGTTAACCAAAAGTCCATCAAGGGACAAGTTCTTACAGATCATCTTGATGAATCACGCCTTATAGATATAGAACCAATAACATTCCAATTCCCAGATGAGTTCATTATGACCATTATTGAAACACCTCTCAAGGAATAATATTGGAATCTATATTTTGATGGATCATTTACAACATATGGATAGTGGGCATGCTTTTTATTTATTACACCATAAAGTGATCTAATTCCTAAATCATTTTGAATTAACTTTCCTTGTACCAATAACATAGCCAAGTATGAATCATTTATTTCAAGGCTTCATTAATCACTATAATAGAACATAAAACATCTAAAGTTTTATGGTGATTCTCAGTTAATCATCAATCAGATTACATACCATTTTCAGACCAAGGATGACAAGCTAGTGTCATAAAAGGCCATAGTTAACACTCTCAAACAATAGATTATTGATATGTAATTTAAACATATAACAAGGGATATTAATAGAATAAAATATTCCATGAACACCATTGGATATTTGATTCATCGTACATACATAATAAAAGAATACCATTTCCTAGTTGAAAATCTTCTAGCACCATCTCATGAACCTTCAATCATCACAATGATATATGCTATTGTTGATCCTAGATCTATATGGTATTCAAACCTTTATTCCTATCTCCACGAACACATTATGCCACCAAACCTATCCCATAAATAATCTAAGGCCTTTATCCACCAAGCTGTATGATATAACTTACTCAGACCAACCTTATATTGCCTTAATTTTTATGGAACTTTGATTCATTATTTAAATTTGATAGAATCAAAATTAAAATTTTAATAAGTTCACAAAGGCATATGTGGATACCATATAAGTAGTGTTATCCTATCCAAAAAGATGCTATGTACTAGGTATTATTGACCAATAATGGATGTAGATGTATCTTCATATATCAATAAGTGTGATAATTATTAAAGGCATGCCAATGTGAATCATGTCTTGACCAAGAATATAAAATAAATGCTTATACCATGGGCATTTTCTACATGGTGCATTGATCTCATTGGGAAGACAAACACCACCTCTTCTAATGGCCATAAACATATCCTTATTGCCACCGAATATTTCACTAAGTGGGTTGAAACCATACCCCTCACTTACATGACTAGAAAGCAAATTTCCAAATTCATCTTCAACCATATTATTTTATATTATGGTATTCCTTTAAAAATTATATCTAATAATTATGGATCATTAAAAAATAAGGATGTAAAATCATTATGTGTTGATTAAAAAATTACCCAACATTTTTCTACTACCTATTACCCATAAGATAACGGTTAGGTTGAAGCATCTAAAAAAACCACTATCAACATCCTTAATTTGATTTCCAATGATGCTAACCACAATTGGTACCTCCAAATATTTTGTGACCTTTGGGCATACTGCACCAATTACCATACTCTAATGGGAGTGACTCCATACTCACTGGTTTATGAAACTAAGACCATTTTTTGCATTGAGGTTGAGTTACCTTCTTTATGCATCTCTTTGAAGTATGTCCTAGACAATGAAGACTATCAAGTTGCTTTCTTGCAAGATATGGAGTTACTTGATGAAAAATGCATGGTCACAATAAAAAACCTTAAACCATACCAAAACCTATTCTATGGCCAATATAATTGGTGGGTCATACATAGATAATTTGAGCTTGGTGATCTTGTTCTCAAAGAAAACTAATAGAATACCATAGCTAAGAAGAAACACAAGGGTAAGTTCAAACCAAACTAAATAAGCCCTATCATCATTATTGAAAACTATGGCACTGGATCATACAGTCTTGATACAGCAAATAGAGATAAACTTGATGAGTTGATGAACATTATACACCTCAAGCATTACTTTGCTTGAGAGATATGAAGCGTTATCTATGAGGTTCATTTCTATTATACCATAATATCAACATTCTACATTATACCATACCATTATCTCATGTACCATTCTACCATACCTTTTCTATTGACCAAGTTTTTTTAACCCTCCCTACCCAACCCCTATGACCTTGGTTTAATTCTATTTGTCCCACGACCACTTTTTAGCATGATGATTTAGATCAAGTTTCAACAGTTGATTCAATAGTATAGATAGAAGTCATATTTTAAGGTAGTGTGATAGTGGTTTGGTAGTTACATCCTTCATTTATTATTTCATTCTATACCACATGGGTCTGATTAAAACCACCTTTGGGAAAATAAGTGTCTTATCATTATGCTACTAATTATAACCTCATATGGGTAAATTATTATCATTGACCTATGTTGTTATGTCCTAATTATAACTAATTATGAGAAAATTAGGAAGAACATTATTTATCATGCCTTAAAATACAACCTTTCCATGCCTATGTCGTACCATGCCATTTACCAACTTTTCCTTTTTTTAAAATTGAATATTACCTAATCAACTTCCTCCACTATAAGGTGGAACTATAGTAATTCAAGGTCTGATCCCATGACTATGTAGTTAGTGCTCGATACATGTTGAAGTTAGCTCAACCACCCTTTTTCATGCTCTTGTTATATATGAGGAATTTTAAGTTTAAAGGCTATCACCATTTTATGAGATTGGACTATTTATTCTCTTATCATTATCAATCAAGTTGAGATACTTAAAAAATTCTAAAAATATTTTTAAATTAATCTCAAAAATCCTAAACATTGACCACTTATTTGCCTTTAGGATTCTAGGATTCTTATCTATTTCATAAGAAAACAATTATCATTTAGTTTCCTCATATTTATTAGCCATCCCATGCTCTCATCATTTTATGAGTCCATTTCCATATTCCTCTATTTTATTAATCATATTCTTCTTTTCTCGTTTTATTCTATCCCATTTCCTACAAGAACTAAATTTGGCCTAAAGTTTTTTTTGGATATTACATCCATGGAATTATGTAGGAAACATCCACTTGCCTCATGCATCTAAAGATAGCTTAGCCATCCCCTTATTTTTCTTCTTTTACCCCCTTTTTTTGTTTTTTTTTTGTTTTGTTGTCTCATATAGTCTAGGAGTAGTGTTCATTATCTTCTTTGTTCTCTATTTGTGATAACATTGTGATTAACCATTGTTTATTTATTGTTTCTCTTTGTTTTATTTGTTTGTTTCTTTTCTTAGTGTTTTGTTTGTTTATTTGCATATTTTTTTTTCTTATTGTGCCTTGGTTCAGTCTATGTGCATTCATTGGGTGATTCTTTGTGCCTTATTATTGAATCCATCCATCTTCATCTATCAACATTTTCATCATGGTTTTTATCATTGGTACATTATTTTTTATTGTTTATTGGATTGCATATTAGCCCTTATGTATATTTTGGCCAAGTCATCATGGTGTTCTATCATGATGCCTACAATCATGTGCTATAGAAAAAATCATCTCAAGAAGTCTACATAGTAATGAGGAAATGATATATCTCCTTGGCACCTAAACAATTCTTGATCTACCCAAATCATGCCCCATATAGAGTAATTAAATCAAGAAATAATTTTAATCCTTGCTAGTTCAAATGAGCATCTCCCTACTAGCAAGTTGCCCAAATTCATATTTATCCTCTAGACCACTTTGCCATCATTTTCGATTATCATATTTGTCACTATTGTGGTACAATTATTATAATGACCTCTAGGTAAAACATTTTATACCATCCCACTTGCATTACTAATGATTCTAACCACCTATGGAAAAATCATTATGTTTCCATCCATTTGAAGGTTGATGATTATAACCACCTATGGGAAAATAATTCTCTTTCTTCTACCCAATTGGGACATGTTTTCATTGTGATAATGCTTATACCCACTTTTGGGAAAACTATTATCTTTATCTGCCCAATTGGGGCATATTTTTATCTTACGAATGATTATAACCACTTGTGGGCAAATCATTGTTTTTCCCTTTTGATGATTATAACCACCTTTGGAAAATCATTCTCTTATTAACCTAATCCATTTTTAATTATTATAACCACCTTTTGAGAAAATCATTACCTTTCTTATCCCAACTATGTTGATGATTATAACCACCTATGGGAAAAATCATCCTTTTTGTCTTCCCTACTAGGGTAGCTCCATATGCTACTGATTATAATAGACTATGGGTAAATCAATATTTTCCACCCCATTTCATATTTTTTGTCCCATAATTTCCTCCTTTCAAGGGACTGATCATTGACCCTTTTTACTGACCACTCCCTCGAGGGGGAATCTATAGTTCATCCATTGCCATTGAAGTCATAGGTATATATGACTTTTTCATTCTTTGAGAATATTTTAATGTTCCTATAGATTGAAATGCCTTCTAAGAATTGGGAAATTTTAGACACCTAAAATTGGCCACAACTAGCCTTCGACCAGACTTCAAATCAATTCCTACCAACTATTACAAATTAAGCTTAGGAATCACTAAACACCCCAAATTTACTTATGAATCATTCATCAAAGCTTAGAATCACATTGAGATATCCCTAATTGGGTATCCTATCATATAAAACCATAACATCTTATGTATTCATTCCTAATCATCTTGTGTCATCACAATGGTCAATTTGTCTTACAAACCTATTAAGTGGGGCACATGAACAAAAATGAGATCTTGAAAGAGCTAAATGGCTAATCAAAATTAATTAACAAGATAAACTAAATTAAATGCCTAATTGAACTAGCCATTTGAAATTAATGAATAACTAAAAAAAGAAATTCAAAAATGTAAATATCCTAGCCTTTCATCATGACCTTTGTGAGTTGTCAAGCTCTTTGGAAATATCCTAAAATATCTTATTTTGGAGATCCATGCCAATTCATTGCAAATCAAGATGAATTGAAAACTATTAAATCTACTTGGGTTATATTTGACTCACTTAGGTAGGTTTAAACCCATTCCATTTTTAAACTCCACCTTGACTCACCTTGGGTTAGGCTTAGTTACTAATCCTATAAATATAAGCCCTTGCTTATTGAACCTTAAGCTTGGATATTGTAGAGTTATAATGCATTTTTTTTACATGAGATTCATATCAATAGTGTTATAATTCCAAAATACTGAGCCAAAATACATCAAGCCACATCAAAACCACAATGGTTCCAAGGAGAGAAGGAGCTTGCCAAAGACACTTTGATGCACAAACCAAGCAAGCCACTCAATAATGAATTTAGAGATCCCAAGGAAGGTAAAGGATTTGTTATCTTTTACATTTTATTTATGTTTTCATTTGTATTTTTTTACTAATGTCACCCCTAATATTGAGGTTTAAAATGTAAGTGTTGGTGTGTTTATTGAAGTTTTCATTTCTTAAACTAACATGTTACTAACCTCCCTTCTTGTATTCCTATGATCACAATGATGATGTGGTTTATGAGATGGATCCTTATCCTAATTACACTACCAAATTTAGGGAAAAAATTCAAGATCCATTAGCCCATTATTTATTTAACACACCTCCATATTCAGAGTAAGACCAAGAGTAAACCATTCAATACCTTGATAGCATACCATCAGTTATAGAACAAGTTCAACAATAATCATACTACATCACTATACCATAAACATATGATCCTTATTTTTTTTTACAATAAATTGATTGAAAACAAGGATGGGGTTTTATTTATAACTAAAGAGGTAGGGGCTAAGTTTCCAATAGACTTCTCCCATGAAAATTTACCTAGTCTAATTAGAGTGCCTCTAAACATGCCTTATACCCAACCCATTAGACAAACCTCTACTATCCATCCTAATGCATTCATGCTAATGTAATATTAAAACCAAAATATTATTATACAAAAGGGCCTTATGGATGACCACTTTATACAAATGCAACAATTATATCAAACTTATTTGAATGTAGCACATAATTTTAATGCCATGGCCATGTCAAATGTTCCACTCATAGAGCTAGCTCCTTCAACAATAGTATTAATTAAATTGACATGTCAAGATAATTTGGGTATATACCCATTTATGAAAATAAATTTAGTTAGTGACATGTATAATGGCCCATATATTAAAGAGGTGACTATATATTCTACGTAGAACAATATGCCAAACATGGTGGATAACACACAAGTGTCTTCCAATCTAGGCCAAAGTGGTTCAACTACACCAAAAAATAGTCTACAAAAATAAGTGAATTTATTTAAAACCAAAATTAGTTTACAATAATATGGGGTAAGAACTCCTACATCCCAACCACAATAAGTTACTTCCAATCTTAAACCAACTACTTCATCAAGAACACAGCCAAAGGGATTGAGTAGTTAAGTGATGGCTAGTGCTTTGCCTCAACAAGTGATGAATGTTATCCCACCTCAACATGTGATGAATAACATTCCAAAATAATAAGCAAAACCTAATCTACAACCATATTATAGGCATAACACTATACCCCATCAATAAGGGATAATAAATATTCTGGTCTCAATAGGTAGTGACAAACATAACTCTATAGTCACAAACCAATATAATTTTACAATCATAAACATTATCTAATAAATAATGTGTGTCTATTGGTCAAAGAGAAATTTTTAACACCCAACCAACATCTAGTTCACAACTAGTGTTTATTTAACAAAGAGATACCACTATCCAAAAAGTACTAATTAGATAGTAACTATCTTTTATTTAACATGTACCACATATCAAAAGATAGGGCCTTGGTATATAACAAGTTACACTTATTCATCTAGGTTTGACTAGTAAAAAACATGTGCCTAATCAACCTCATCAGACACAATATTTTACCCAAAGCTGTATCCTTCCATCTCAACCTTATTCCCTCAAAACTAAAGCTATATACTGAATCTGAACTAGAATATAATGTAACAATATATGTAATTTCAATAACCACATCCCAATCTATAGATTCATATTCCAAATTAGCTCACCCATAAAACTAACATTCTACAAAAAATCATACCTCCATTATACCCAAGTCAAGGTTATCCATATTTGACCACCCAACCACCACCTAAGCCAAATATACCATCTAGTTTCTTGGCCCAAGAACTACAACAAATGAAGGATGTGATTGCCACCATTCAAGTAAGAAAATGGACTAATAAATTAAATTTATATGACGTGTTCATACCCATTCAACATGGAATATCTTTAGATACCATTCCCTATAGATTATGAACCACAAAAATTTAATAAATACAAGGGAAAAGGAGACCCTAAGGCCCATTTAACAGAGTTATTTGTCACTTACCAACTAGTGGTGTTACATATTGATCCTCTCACTAAACTAATTTACCTAATTATTTGTGGATTATAAGGTTGATTAAGTTGATGATAACTTTATAAATAAATCATAAGTCATATGTTGTTATGGAATATATGTATGTTACTTAGATTTCATGAGTTTATTATTATGTGATGGCTAATTATGAATTTTGTACATAATGATTATGTTATTTTGTTGTTATAGCATTGTTTTATGATTTATATCATGATGTACTTGAATAACTACCTTCTTATCATGAGATGGATGCAAGAGAATTTATCCCTCAGAGCATCATGTAGGGAGACCATCATCAAAGAGGGTGACGTAGATGTAGATAGTGAAAGATGACAGAGGAATTGCTAAGACCCTATCACACACCACAATAGATTAAAAATGTTATATACATTATGTATTTGGATTATTAGATATTAGAATTTACATGTTTTAAATATTTATATGTAGTTATAGAATAAATATTTTAATTGATTATATTTTTACGTAGATTCAATACTTGATGTTACAATAAGATTACATGAAGCTACTTTACTTATGTTGTCTATATTTCTTAGATTAAATCAAATAATATATATCTACTTACCATTATATATATAGATAAGTATAATGTCTTTAAAAATGTTTTTGAATGTTTAGCTTACTATTATTGATATTCAAGAATATCAATATAAGATAAGCTATTAAATTAAACTAAGATATATATATATATATATATAGACACACACACACACACACACACACACACACACACACACACTAGTAATTGACTAAAAAATTATCTTGTTATTGCAATCAATTATAGATTTATATATCTTTTGATAAATAGATAATTACATTTGTTTTATTTTATAGTCAATGAGATTAAACTATCTTAAAAAATAACTAACCTAAGAGTTAAGTCTAATCTAAACCTAGTATTTGATTACCATGTTAAAATTATAAGTATGGATATCATTATGTTAATTATTAATGTAGAATTGTGTAGTGGATATACTTGGCGAATTATGATGAAATGATCATGTAAACATTATCAAAAAAATTAAATATTTTATAATATTTGAGAAAGTTTGAAGAGAGATAAATTAGGGCTTCTGGTAAGTTTAATAATAATGCATATTAGTGGAGTTTAGAGGAAGGTTGGGATATTATGTATACATTGTGAAATAACATGAATAGTGGTGTGCAAAGTTGGAATGGAAGGAGGTCAACAAGGAAAAATAATGAATTATGGAAAGGAAGGAGATGGGTGGAAATGAAAAGAGGAAAAACATAGAGCAATGAAGCAAAGGGATTTTGAGTTCTAGGAGTTTCAAATATGAGCATTCAAAAGGTTGATTTTATTTTTACATTTAATTATAAAAGGAATTTCTATGTATGAAACTTAGGGTCTAGGAAAAAAGAATATGTTTTTGAATGGCTATAATTTTATCCTTGTGGATGGATCAACCATCCACAAAGTTAACCCGTTATCCTCAAATCCTAAGTGTTTTATTTAGAATTGAAAGAATGTTAAAATTGTAGGGTTAATTAAAGTTTTAAAGATAAATGGCATAGTATCCTAGTTTAGGAAAATAGAAACTTGAGGAAATAGTTATATTTTAACAAATAGTGAGTTTGTTAAAACATATCTACATATTCAATTATAATATGAAATTAGTGAGTTATCCCTATTTTAGGAAGATGTCGACTAAGACATAAAATGTAATATGGAATTCTATTTGAGAAAATAGGATATTGTTGTTTTTTTAACAAAGATATCTTGGTGACAGTCAAAATTTAGGTGAAATAGAGTTTTTTTTGTATGGTAAAAGTTTTGGAAATAAGACATTGTTATTAATGTAATAACTATGGATAAACTCATCAAAATTAGGAAAAAAATTAAACCAATTTCAAAATGGGGTTTTATTTTATGTACCACATGTGACCTATGAATCCAAGTACCATATGTGATAGATAAACATATATTGACTGTAGCATTTTGTTTAAAGTGGAGTTTATACAAAATATAGTATGGATATTCATATACAAACTATCCATATAAATATATCCACATGATATATAGGAAATGTATTTTTTAATATATATATATAGTGTGTGTGTGTGTGTGTGTGTGTGTGTGTGTGTGTGTGTGTGTGTGTGTGTGTGTGTGTGTGTGTGTGTGTGTGTGTGTGTGTGTGTGTGTAATAAGATAGACACACAGGTTTGTGGGATAAGATATTTATATGAACATAAGTATTTTTATTCTAAATGATATGAATGGAATGCATATGAATAGACTACACATATATATTATGAGTATGAAGACCTACAGTCATGGCCTATGCAAATTAAGTATAATGTATATAATTTATATATATAATAGATTTTTTGATTTGTTATGGGACTTGTATGTGTTTGAGTAGGATTATAGGAACTATGTGTTTTTGAAATAGACTAGTCTTAATAGTGAATTCAATTCATAACCTAAGAACATAGTAATCAAATAAGTTATGGTTGGAAAAAAAACTATGAGCATTGAGATAATTTGAAAACATATATTTCACTGTGTAAAGTAATTATTGACTATTTTTACCATGGTACTTGGTAACTTAGATCAATGAATAGATGACTTAAAATTGGGTAATGGTAAAATTATTAAATTAGGAATAAAATAGAGCATTTTTGAATTCATTATTTCTAATTTATAATTATAAGAATAGGGTTTTGTAATTATGAAAGCCATATTTATTCTCGAGCCTTTTTTTGGAAGTTTTTATCTTTTAAGCTTTAAAAAGAATAATGGAAAATTTATGTTTATAGTTAGAATGTTAAATGTATATTAAATCATATACATTATGAAATATATAAAATATGATCATATAAATATACAAAATGCACGTATAAGAGAACATAGGTCCTCTTATACATGTATAGCATATATTTATAGAATAAGTAGCATGCTTATAGTAGTAGTGACTAATAAGTTAAGTCATAAAATATTGAAGGATAAGGAATTATAACTATAAAAACTCAACTTAAATTATAAAATGGATGAATAAGTGAATGTTTATAAATCTTTTTGAAAATTGTACATGTTAGTTATATTGAGTGGTATAAATCTTATGTTATGAAAATGCTAATTATACTAAAGGAAAATAGAATCTTAGAATGACTTGTATTATACCCGTATGGTAAATAAACTTGTTTTTTATAGATATTATTTATGAGATAAATAATATAAATGAGGTTCATTCATATATTTGATAGACTAAATGTATGTATAGTAATTGTTTTTGTAATTAGAATGTGTTGTACTTGTTAATAGAAATAATTAAATGAACGTGTTGCTTAAAAATAAGTGTTAACCAAATATAGCATTTATGATTTTCACTAAGCAATGAGATGGAGTTCACTAACATAGCTAGCATCACCAATGCTAGATAAAGGTAATCTAATCAAGTGGTGTATATGAATTTGATTGATCCTAAAGATCATATGTTATTTGAAAACTTATGCCAAGGTAATGTTTAGATAAACATTTTCATTTCATTTGCATGATTTACATGTTTGTATGATATCATGTTAGGACATATTTCTTTATGGTACACATCATATAATAGGAATCTTATAGCATACAGGGTACTAACATGCCTCTCTAGATTCTCACACCATCACTATCTACCCATTCATGAAGGGAGGACCATTCCTTATTTGGGGGATTACGGGGGAGATTGATTGTTCATGGATGGTGTGGAAAAGCATTCAGATGATGCTATCCCTCCCCATTGTAGTACTTACTTAGAGACTACACTTGAGATTATCAGAGATGTATGATTTATGTGACTTGAGCTCTGTGGAGCATTGCATCTATTATTATACTTATATATTGAGACATCTTGCCTAATGAAAATTTAATTGATTATTATAATACATTGATAACATAGGCTATATTATTATACCAGTCATGGTTGGATTTTATTATGATTACTTTCCTTATGTAATTATGTTTGTTTACATAAGTTGCTAGTGATTGGTAAATATTATTGGTATATTTTAAAAAAAAATTAATATGCTTATTAATATGTTAAAAATCACTAATTAGATTTTTATGGTGCAATATAATGAAAGAATACGTGTTGAATAAATATTTTAATTTTTTTATTGCATTATTCTATTAAATCCTTGTGGGGACATTACATTATGGTATTAGGGTTGTGACTCAAACTCTAGGAATTAATGAGTTTGATAATGTTATCATATTATTATTTTACCATAAATAATAATGATGTGAGTAAGAGCATTGAGTGAGGGTCTCGTTGACAATGAAAAATGTCATGCCAATGAATCAATCTATTTACCTATCATGAAGGTCAAGACAAAATCATACCAGTTTAATTGTAAGGGACCTATGGCTACAAAATATTCTTATGGCATAGAAAAAGGGTCTTTTAAAATTTTGAGGATTTAATATGTTCAATAATAAATCTAAATCAAGTGCACAAACATTCACTAAGTTGATAAAACACAATATGAAAATCAATTATGTCAAAAATTACTCATAAATAATGATTTGATCCAAAAAGCTTATTATTCCTTCAATATCATTTAATTTAATCTCAACATTGTTATAAACTATCATTTGACCTTTCTGATAGAATAGAGTCTATAAATTAGACAATCTTTTGAAGGATAAAAAATTTAGATTACTGAAAAGTATATCTTATGTCCATGCTCATAAATGATCATCAAATATAGTAAACAAGAAATCACAAAATATCAATATATCTCAATAACCTAAAGAGACAATGATAAACAACAATGACTAACTAAGAAACTAAACTAATAACTTACACTAAAATAAAGAAATATAATCTAAATTAAAAAATAAAATAATCTAATACTAATTAAACTAAGAAAATTATCTAATACTAACACTAATACAAACTAAAGAAAAAATAGAAATAAATAAGAAATTACCGAAGAAAGTCGCTAAAGTTAACAAAAACTAAATTAGAAATCAAACTCAAATAAATAAAACACATAAGAAAATAGAAAATTTGTGAGTCTTAATAAATAAGAGTCATCTTAGCAAATCAGATCAATTTTATTTAAAAAATCAACATTCTTCATACAAAATATCTTTAAAATCAATCAGATCACTTCATACAAAATAACTTTTACAATCAATCAGATCAATAATCTATCACAAAAGTGATGTTTTCATCATTATTTGGGTTGAATACTCAGATTCTATGCATGAGACTTCAAGCTGCAATCATCAAAATATATTAAACTTTATAATCTTCACATAATTAGTTATAAATGATAATATAAAAATGGATATATATGTGTTGTCTATGTAGGATACTCAACTATTAGAGAAATTACCAATGGTCTATCTATAAAATTCATGCTATCTCAGAGAAATTACATAAAATAAAGAGTGAGATAAATGATTGACTTCACAAGTGTATAAGTCTTCAGTACCTATGTTTTTACTCCTCTTCAAAATTAATCCTTGATCTTCTTTTAAACCTCCAAAGTTAATTGAATAAAAAGTTATAACCAACTTTAGGTAGTTATTTGTCAAATTTATTAATTAACTTTAAAAGTCAATTAATTTGATGGTTATAAATTAAAATTATTTAAGAATTTTTAAAATAGTCTTAAGAGATCAAATATTTGAATTTAGATCAGGTATTTCTAATGGGTGGGGGCCCTTTTAATAAACTAAGAATATTCTAGATTAATAATTAATCAATAAATAATCAAGTAACATATCATATTCAATGAAATTCAATTTTACATTTTAATTTAATCAATAACACACACACACACACACACACACACACACACACACACACACACAATCTATTTACTGCCAAACAATTTATTAAATCTCCAAAGACTTGTTTAACTCCTCTTTATTCCATGTGCAACATCATGCTTCTGAAAATAATTATTTTTATGAAATATTTTGACTATATCACATGAAATATTAACCTGAACTCTTCATGAAATAACTTTCAATTTATTGAAAATGATCATTTTACTATGTTTTCCATCCAGCTTAAATTTGACACTCAAATAATCATCAAACTGCATAATTTATGGTTTGTGGTGATGGTCATTTGGCCATCAAATTTAACATCACAAAAAATCTTGTAGGTGATGATTTAAAATTTTTGTACAATAGAAGAAAATTGAACTAATTTCCAAAATCAAATGAAAACCTATTACTTATTTCCTATTTACTATTATGATTCCACTTTTTGAATAACCAAAAAAAATCTATTCTTCATAATTTATCTATATTCTCTTCTATTGTTTATTTACTTTCTAATAGAATCTTCCCATTATTCAAATTATAAAATACAAAGCTACAAAATTTTAAGAAATATTTCTATAATTCTTTGAATCAGGACTTGGGAGAAAGATTTGAGAGTTTTGACATATTTTGAAGATTATATAGGAAAAAACCATTCAAAGCAATATGCAAAATTAATCTCAAAACCAACAATTTAAAATAATTTCAACTTGAAACATCTAATCCAAAATTTAAATTCTCAACGAAATTTTGTTTGAGGTTATGCATTTCTCAAATACACAAAAATACATAGAAGCTTATCACCATATATTGAAAGATAAAATATTAAAATTGCTATCATGTGGATAACATCTTAATCCATCATTTCACTTCAACCAGACATGATTCATTTACATGCATGGGAATAATAAATGAAAATTGAAAACCTTCCACTTTCCTTTCTTCCCACTATACATACAAAACAATATTTCAAATCTTTCAAATTATACTTCAAAAAAAATCATCGAAAACTTCTCAAAACTATTTCCATGCAAAATAGATTTATAAAGCTTTTTCATATGATAACCCTTTCAAAAATAACTTAGAGATTTCAAAAATAGTCACCATATCTTTTCAAATAATTACATGTAGATGAACTCATAAACTTTCCACATTATAGCTCACCTTTTCTTCATAGAAAACCATAAAAGAAATACTGAGAACTCTTAATCACACTCATGCATATTTTAACAGACAATTATTTCATTGAAAACTATATTTTTTCTGATAAAACACCATGATATTTTTTAAAGAATCTGACCAAGATTTGTATCAACATACTTGGTAATGCATCACTTTTTTTTTGCTAATATCCTTTACCAAAAACTTTGCTATGCAACTCAAATGTTATCCAGCTAGAGATCTATTTCCATAATAAAGATTAAAACTATGAATAATAACCAAGAAAAATTGAGCCTTATATTTTCCAACTTGCTTCCATAACTAACCAAGTGATGTATTAAGTTTTCCTTGGTTTGTATTTATTATTTATATGCTTATCAAACCCACCAAGTCACTTATCGACATCAACAAAGTTAGCCACAACTATCTCTTTACACTATATCATCAGCTAATTATCATGTTTCAAGGAAAATACCATTTCATATTAATTCCTTTACCACCAAATTTGCTTACCAATCTCAAAAATTTTAGGCCATATATTTACATTTAATATTCATGCCAACTCAATGTCAATTCAATATGCCATGAAAAAATTAAATAGGCTGCTAACTTACCATGTTAATATCTCAAAATATAAATTCAAATTACCATCCATATTTTCCCCTTTGAAAACATCATATACCTTAAGACCTAGGCTTAGGTATTCCAAACTTTTGAAATTTCATTTTATAAGCTTAGGTTTAAACCTTTAAAATCACTATGGCCTAATATAATCATAACCATTATTTCAAAACTTTAGAATAATGACTTTAGGTTAGTATCCTCATGAGCCATATCATTTTAGAATCTTAAGCTAGATAATATTTGACTTGGGATTAATTATTTATAATTTATAATCCTTTATCAAGTAATTTACTCAAATCTCAAATCAATTCAAGTCATATTAATGCTTTTTTTTTAAATGTCCCTTATATTATGATCGAATTATACCTAATTGAGGTCCACATATTAAACAAATAACTCATATAATTTTTAAAGGTAGAGTTCATAATCAAATGAAATGATGCATTTGAACATAAAATACAATGTTTTTTCAAACTATAAAATAATGAATGATCTATCTATATTTTTCCATCTAAAAAATGAACTAAGAGAAGAATCATTATAATTAATTCATTAACCCTTCCTATCTGGTCCTAAACAAGCTTAATATTGCCAAGAAAAATGAAAATAGGAATAATAGTCACCATAATATATTCACAGCATCAAATTAAAACTAATCTAAAATTTATATAATAATCAACTAAAACTCAATATATCTTTATCATCACCATAATCATATAATGTTTTCAATCATCAAAAATATCTCTACTTCAACTAAAAATACTATGTTATAATCTAACCATGAACTAATCACAAACCTTCATCATGATAAATATACATGCATATTTTATTCATTTATCCACAAATGATTTTTGAAACCACTATAATGCAAACATGAATTCATAAATACAATAATTACCAAATTAATAAATTGAAATCATGAATATTCACAAATAACACTAATTGACTTAGGGTCCCCAATTGTAGTTTTAAATTTTTATGACCAAGTCATCATTATGGTAGAGTATGAGTGATAGCATATTATTCTATAAAAAAATTGTGGGGGGGGGGGTGTAAAAATTAGGCATAACACTGGGAACCTTGCCAACTTGTTTCAAGTATGAAATTAAGTAGTAATCAAATTGCCTATTATAAAGATACTAACCTGAGAGTGTGATCTAGGTAAACCATTTCTCAAGAAGCTATGCGTGAACCCCTTTCAATAAATAAATTTTGATAAGAGATGGTGTGTTTAACTATCATAACATGAATAAAGGAAATGATATAATAGGGAAGTTTGGGTTGGATGTAAAAACAAATGCAAGTGCTTCAAATACAATTTTTGAAAATGTAGTATAACTTTGATAACTAGTTATAACTTAGCATATATTATTCATCCATAAAGAAAACTAAATTTATAAAGAGAAATATATAAAAATAATTGACTTTTATATCCAAATTACAACATCCTCACATTATTTCTTCATAATTTGAAAACTTCATCCAATTGAAACCTTTGTTAATCTTTTCAAAGGTAAAAAGTGAAAAAGAACAAGAAAACAAACAAACAACTAGAAATTAAAAGAACACAAATTGAAAGAGAAGAGAAAATCAAACATCAAACCAAAATCAGTAAAATTTTTATAGAATAAAAATAAATAAGTCATTAACCAATATCAAAAATCATCCACTGTGGGATAAAATGAAGAAAACACCATAACTAAAAATTAACAAAAGTAAAGAAATAAAACTTAATAAATGAAGGAGGTATATGAATAAATGATACAAGATCTCCTCTAATATTACTATAATGTAAGACATTATTTTTATCATGAAAATATTCATAATAAGTCAAGCTATATGATTTAAAAGTAGCAAGAAAACATGATAAACACATTAAATAACCTTAAATAAACTGAATTGAATCTTGATTATGCATGCTTTTAGTCATTTCTTAGTTTTGTATTGTATATGAAAGATTATCTATCTAATTTAGAATGATATACATACTTTTAAGATTAGGATAGAGAGAATCTTGATAAATAAATTGACTTGACTGTTCATATATTTCTAAAAATTTAATTTTTTTTGATTTAACATATTCAATAGAATCTATTATTTCAAACTATAAAGAGTCATAAAATTTGAAACATTCATAGTCCATAATATTAATCAAGTCTTTTCATTTAAATTCTATAGAATAAACCTTATAATAAATATCATACTCACTTTTTAATTTCATATTGTGCTCAGAATAATATAGAAAATCAAACTATTCATTCTGAACTTCAGTCAATTGATTGCTCATCTTAGTGTTTGTAACATAACAAACATATTTTTTTATTGTTATAACACTAAATCCAACATAAAAAAAATAGAATTTTAGTTATTAGGATGATCTTTTGAATCAAAAGTAATAAGATAGTTATCAAAAAGATTATAATTAGATTTGATGTTGTTATAAATAGTAATAAAATTATAAGTAGATGAATAATTCTTGTTTGGAATGTAATCAGATTCAAAATTCAAATAAATTTCCATATCAAAGTCTAGTTTTTATTTCAATATTTTTCAAAACATCATCTTCTATATTAATTATGTCTGAAAGAGAATCACGAGTAGTTTTATTTGACAAAGAGTCATTACTAGAAAATAAATCAGAATTAAGTGAAAATATATTATCAGATGATTGATCAAATTGATCAAATGAATTAAATTACTTCAATTCTAAATCTGATGAAAAATCTAAATCAAAATATTTTGATGAAGTATTTGAACTGTAATCTAATTCTTGAGAGGTATTTTCAGTATATCATGCCATGATTTGATCATAAACCATTTTTTTTTTGAGAAATTCATGTTTAAACAATAACATTAATGTAGAGAATATTTTTCATTTGAATATATCATGATTGAGTGAACAAAGCTTACAAAAATATTGATTTTATTTTTGAATGCGAGTAAATTTTAAAGCTGAGCTAAAATAAACAATACCAATTTTTTGAATAATTAGAATATAATTCTCAAGTAATTTATGATTTTAACAAAGAAATAAAAGATCACCACTTGGTTGAAAATAAATAAGAATTTTATTTAGTTTCTAAAGAAAATACAACAAATATTCTCCTATAGACTCTTTTTCTTTCAAATAAAGCATAAAACAACCTATTAGATGTTGATCTATTTGATTTTCAATTAATTTTTTGATGTAAATCCACTCTTGAGTGAGATCATCCATATCTTTTATAACTGAGCAAGAAATAGTCACAAAACTAGAATCAAAATATAGGTGACCATTTATGATGATTATGAACTAAAAACTAATGACTAGTTATGGTAATGTGAATCATTGAAGACAAGAATGAATAAAGAAAGACACTTGATTTAAACTCTCTAATAGAGTTTCCAAATTTATTGATGGTGAAAAATATCATGCCAATGAATCAACCCATTCGCCTATCATGAAGGTCAAGAAGGAATCATACCAATTTAATCATAAGGGACCTGTGGTTGCAAAATAGTCCCAAGGCATGCAAAAAGGTATTTTAAAGTTATACGGATTTAATATGTTCAATAATAAATTTAAATCAAGTTTAAAAACATTCACTAAGTTTACCAAACACAAAACAAAAATCAATTATGTCAAAAATTACTCATAACAATGCTTTGATCCAAGAAGCTAATTATTCCTTAAATATCATATAATTCAATCTCGAATATGTTATAAAATATAATCTAACCTATCTGATAGAATAGAGTCTATGAATTATACAATCTCTTGAAGGATAGAAAACAAAGAAAAATAGAAATAAATAAAATATTATCGAATAAATTAAACTAAAGTTAACAAAAACTAAACTAGAAATCAAACTCAAATAAATAAAATATATAATTAAATAAAAAATTTATGAGTCTTAATAAATAAGAGTTGTCTTATCAAATCAAATCAATTTTATTTGAGAACTGAACATCTTTCATACAAAATATTCTCAAAAAATAACTTTTACAATCAATTATATCAATAATCTGTCACAAAAATGATATTTTCATCATTATTCAGGTTGAATTTTCAGATTTTATGCATAAGATTACAAGCTACAATAATAAAAAGACATTAAAATTGACAATTTTTAGATAATTAATTATAAATGACAATATAAAACTAGATATACCTATGTTGTCTAAGAAGTATACTCAACTGTCAAAAACTACCATTGACCTATCTACAAAAGTTATGCTATCTCAAAAAAATTGCATAGAAGAGAGAGAGATAAATGATTGACTTCACAAATGTATAATTCTTCAGTACCTATGTTATTCCTCCTCTTCAAAATGAATCCTTGATCTCCTTTTAAACCTCTAAAGTTAGTTGGAAAATGAGTTATAACTAACTTTAGTTAGTTATTTTTCAACTTTATTAATTAACTTTAAAATTTAATTAATTTGATGGTTACAAATTAAAATTATTTAAAACTTTTAAAAAAAATCTTAAGAGATCAAATATTTGAATTTAGATCAGGTATTTCTAATGGGTGGAGACCCTTCTAGTGAACTAAGAATATTTTAGAATAATAATTAATCAATAAATAATGAAGTAACATATCATATTAAATGAAATTGAATTTTACATTGATTTCATTTTGCATAATTTAATCAATAGCATATATATATATATATATATATATATATATATAATTTACTGTCAAATAATTTACTAAATCTCCAAAGATTTATTTAACTGTGCTTTATTCCATGTGCAACACCATGCTTTCAAAAACAATTATTTTTGTGAAATACCTTGATAATAAAAATATTTCAACTATATCACATGAAATAAGAACCCAAAATATTCATGAAATAACTTTCACTTTGCTAAAAATGACCATTTTATTGTGTTTTCCATCTATCTTAAATTTGACATTCAAATAACTGTCAAACTGTATAGTTTGTAGTTTGTGGTAACAGTCATTTGATCGTCAAATTTAACATCATGAAAATCTCTATAGGTGATAATTTTACAATTTTTTTACAACAAAAGGAAATTGAACTAATTTCCAAAATCAAATGAAAAGTCATTACTTATCTCCAATTTACTATTGTGATTCCACTTTTTGAATAACCAAAAAAAATCTATTCTTCATAATTTTGCCATATTCTCTTCTACTATTCATTTATTTTTTGATAAAATCTTCCCATTAATCAAATAATAAAATTCAAAGCTATAAAATTTCAAGAAATATGTCTATAATTATCTGAATCAGGACATAGGAGAAAGATTTGAGAGTTTCGACATATTTTGAAGAATACACAGGAAAGAAACCCTTCAAAACAATATGCAAAATTATTCCTAAAACCAACAATCTAAAATAATTTCAACCTGTAACATCTATTCCCAAATTGAAATTCTTAATGCAAATATGTTTGAGGTTGTGTATTTCTCGAACACATAGAAATACATAAAAGGTTATCACCATATATTGAAAGATAAGATATTAAAACTGCTATCGTGTGGATAACAACTTAATCCATCATTGATATTTAAATAAATAAGATTCATTTGCATGCATGAGAATAATAAATGAAAACCAAAAAACTACCACTTTCCTTTCTTCCCACTATACATACAAAATTTATGCACATCTTGAAAATATTTCAAATCTTCTAAAATATACTTTTAAAAAATCATCAAAAACTTCTCAAAACTATTTCCATGCAATATTTATAAAACTTTCTCATACCATAGACCTTTAAAAAATAAATTAGATCTTTCAAAAAAACTCACCATATCTCTTCAAATAATTGCATGCAGATGAACTCATAAACTTTCCACATTATAGTTCACCTCTTCTTCATAGAAAACCATACAAGAAATACTAAGAACTCTTAATCACACGCATGCATATTGGAATAGATAATTATTTCATTGAAAACTATAATTTTTTTAATAAAACACCATGACATTTTCTAAAGAATTTGACCAAGATTTGTATCAACATACTTGGTAATGCATCAAATTTTTTTTAGTGAATATATTTTACCAAAAACCTTGCTCTATAACTCAAATGTTATTTGGCTAGAGCTCTAATTTTGCAATAAAGCTTGCAACTATGAACAATAACCAAGAAAAATTGAGCCTTATATTTACCAACTTACTTCTATAACTAACTAAGTGATGTGTTAATTTTGCATTGGTTTGTATTTATTATTAGTATGCTTAGTAATCCCATCAAGTCACTTATCAGCATCGACAAATTTAGCCACAACTATCTCTTTAAACTATATCATCAACTAATTATCATTTTTCAAGGAAAATACCATTTCACATTAATTCCATTACCACTAAATTTGCCTGCCAATATCAAAAATTTGAGGCCATATCTTTGCATTTAATATTCATGCCAACTTAATGTCAATTAAATATGCCATGAAAACATTAAATAGGCTACCAACTCACCATGTTAATATCTCAAAATATGAATTCATATTACCATCCATATTTTCCCCTTTGAAAACATCATATACCTTAAGACCTAGGCTTAGGTATTCCAAAATTTTGAAATTTCATTTTATAGACTTAGGTTTAAACATTTAAAATCACTGTGGCCTGATAAAATCATAACCATTATTTCAAAACTTTAGAATAATGACTTTATGTTAGTATCCTCATGAGTCATCATTTTAAAATCTTAAGATAGATAGTATCTGACTTGGGATTAATTATTTAGAATTTATTATCCTTTATAAAGCGATTTACTCAAATATCGAATCAGTTTAAGTCATACCAATGATTTTTTAAAAAATATCCCTTATATTATGACTTGATTTTGCCTAATTGAGGTTCACATATTAAACTAAAAGCTCATATAATTTTCAAGGATAGAGTTCATAATCAAATAAAATGATGCATTTAAACATAAAATATAGTGTTTTCTCAAACTATAAAATAATGAATGACCTATCTATATTTTTTCCATTCAAAAAATGAATTGAGAGAAGAATCATTATAATTAATTAATTGACCCTTCCTGTCTAGTTCAAAATGAGCTTAATATTGCCAATAAAAATGAAAATATGAACAATAGTCACCACAATCTATTCACAACGTCAAATGAAAACTAATATAAAATCTATATCATACTCAACTGAAAATCAATATATATGCATCATCACCATAATAATATAATGTTTTCAATCATCAAAAACATCCCTATTTCAATTGAAAATGATACCTTATAATCTAACCATGCACTAATCAAAAACCTTCATCATGATAAATATATATGCATATTTTATTTATTTATCAACAAATGCTTTTTGAAACCACTATAATGCAAACATGAATTCATAAATACAATAAGTACTAAATTATTAAATTGAAATCATGAATATTTATAAATAACACTAATTGACTTAGGGTTCCCAATTGTAGTTTTAAATTTTCATGACTGAGTCATCACTATGGTAGAGTATGAGTGATAGAAGATTATTTCATAAAAAATTGGGGGGGGGGTGTAAAAATTAGGCATAACAAGTCCTTTAAATGTCAATGACAATAAACCTCTATTTAATCCTAACTAATTTTACACTAAACAAGCAACAAAATTAGATTAAATTTTTGAGACCATGAATGAGACTAGGGACATAATCATAGCCCTAGAATAATAAATTCATGGAAAAAATGATGGAGCCCATTAGGATGAGCCTTAAGAGCATCCTACTGAGCATGAAATCCTTCTAGAGTAGAGACATGTGGAAGTGCCTCAAGATGCAAGAGCATGTGTAGCCATAGAATTGACAAGGGATATGAAAAAGATGAATCCACCTAAGTTTGATGGAACCATTTTGGGAGATGGAGTTGAAGCATGGTTTACAAAAATGGAGAAGTATTTCAAGATTCAAAACTACTCTAAGGTCACCAAAGCTATTTTGGGAGCTTATTAGTTGGTTGGAGAATCAACCACATGGTGGGCCAATAAGAATTTGTAAATGAATCTAAAATCAACCAACAGTACTTGGTAGCATTTTGTGACACTATTTAGATCATGGTGGATTCTATAATTGTATTTTGACTAAAAATTAAAAGATTTTCAAAATTTTAAGCAAGAATATTTGTCAATAAATGTGCACTAGGAATAGTTCACCAAACTTCTAAAATATTTATCTTAATATTAGTCAGATGAGAGGTTCAAGATTAAGAAGTTTATCATCGGATTAAAACCCCAAATTGAGGAGGTGAACATTCATAGACCATCTACCATGGACCAATTCTTTGAGAAAGTAATCAAACAGGAGAAAAACTTGAAATATCTTACTCAGGTTAGGGACAAGTTTACAAAAAAGTTTAGAAGTTCAAAACTAACTTTTAAAAAGAAGAACTAGGAGAAGAGAAGTGGAGACTCCAAGAGTCAATTTAAGAATTAGAATAGTAGATTCAATAGGTAATGGTTATAAGGGTGGTTTCAAGAGAAACCAACAATCTAATAGAAAGGGACCATTAGGAGTTTGTTTAATTTATAAAGGTGACCATTTTATGTGTGAATATACCTAGGATAAGTTGAGGAGTAAAGGTTTTACCCCTCATTAAGGAAAGTTTTATCAATTATTCATGTAATGATTGATAATTGGTAAATTAAATACCAAGTTTCATCCATAGAACTATCAATTATTTTGTTTGAACATCTAGTTTCTATCTTGATATATACATGTTAGATAGTGGATCTTGATCATATTTCAATGCCCGATTCTTGATAGGGGGTGTGTGGGGGAAACACCCCCTACTAGGGTTTTTATAGGGGTCTAGAGGGGTGACTATTATACTTGGATCCCTCCATAGTAGAGGTTTGGGGGTAGCACACCTAAAGCAAAATTTTGTTAAAAATGATTTATAAAATATTGTAATTTTGTAGTATATATGGACCATTCATTATTATGTCACAGATCTAATGGTAGAAATTATGTTTGTATTTTTTTACCTAATATATAACCCTCCTTTGATATGAGGGAATTTTAATCATGGTGGTAAATTGTGTATGAGTGAAGAGGATATTAAAATGGTTGTATTGCAAGTTTTTTCCTTTATTTGTTGGATTAAATAATAAGAAGGACTAGTTGTTTCTATGTGGACATATCCCATATTGGGTGAACCACATTAAATATATGTCTCTATTGTGTTGTATTTTTTCATTTTATTTCTATCTTTAATTCATTAATATTACTCTATATTCTTTATTCCTAACAATTGGTATAAGAGTTAAAGGTTTATTTGGTAGATAAACTCATAGGAAAAGAGGGTTCTTGGTTTGAGTGGGACAATGGAAAAATAAGGAAAGTTTAATGTCGAGAAGTTCAATTACCAAAACTACCAACTATAAAAGATGAAAATTGGGGACTATCTATATTAGAAGGATCTTTTCCTACCATTGGGTGGAATATCAAAGAAGATGATGACTATGAAGGATGAATATTGGGAGGTTCTTGATAGAAAAATACTAAGAACAATATGTTTATGCTTGGAAGCATCAGTGGTCTTCAATATTTCAAAATAAAATATAATATTATATGTGATAAAGGCACTGGATAGAGTGTATGAAAAACCCTCAACCTCTAATAAGGTATTTTTATGAAACATTTTTTTAATATCAAAATGTCTCAAGGTGGGTTTGTTACTGATCATTTAAATTAATTTAACATGGTCACAAATTTGTTAATCTCTATAGGAGTAAATTTTGATGATGACGTTAGGTCTCTTTTGATTCTGTGCTCATTTTCAGAAATCTAGAATGTCTTGGTCATGGTTGTGAGTAATTCTATCTTTGGTTTAAACACTTTCAAGTTTGATGATGTTATTGGTGTTATTCTTAGTGAATAAATGTGATGGAAAAGCATAGGTGAGATATCAAGTAGTGATTTGACTATGGATAATAGGGTAAGAAAAAAAGATAGAGGAAAGGTCCCAAGGAATCATGGTAAGTCTTAGAAGGGTATATCTAAATCCATAGGAATTTTGGTGTGTTATATTTATGAGAAGAAAGGACACCTAAAGAAAAATATTGGTTTCAAAAAGTAAAACAAGGAGATGGA
Source organism: Torreya grandis (assembly GCA_037957365.1). NCBI lineage: Eukaryota > Viridiplantae > Streptophyta > Pinopsida > Cupressales > Taxaceae > Torreya > Torreya grandis. Next base: position 1,465,139 of record JARHVA010001964.1, on the reverse strand, counting down.
AAATAAGATAAAAAATAGAAATCAAATTTAGCAGGTGATGTGTAACAAGATGATTTAATCCTTTCTTTAGATAACATTAATGATTCATGGGTGTTAGATTCAGGGGCTTCATTTCATGCTACACCCTATAAGAAATATTTTCAAGACTATGTTCAAGGTGATTTTGGACAAGTTTATTTAGGTGATGGTGAAACCTATAAAATTTTAGGAAAGGGTAATATATAGATAAAATTACAAAATGAAAACAAATGGTTGATAAAATAGGTAAGGCATGTTCTGAAGTTGACAATAAATCTAATTTCAATAGGGCAGTTGGGAAGTGAGGGCCGCATAGTTATAATTATAATTTTTTTGTAGAAGGTCACTAAAGGATCACTGATGATAGAAAAATGAGAGATGGTAGGTACATTATATTTATCTAATGGTAAAGTTGACTCTTTTATTACTTTAGATTCTATAGAATCAAATATAAAATTATGGCACCATAGACTTGGACACATGAGTGAGAAGGCAATGCAATTTCTCTACTCAGAATTTGTTGCCAGATTTGAAGGTGGATTTGGATTTTTGTGAGCACTGTGTGTATGGAAAACATAAGAGAGTCAAATTTCTTAGAGTTGAGAAGATAAATAAGGATGAAAAGTTAGAGCTTGTACATACATATATATGTGGACTGACTCAGGTATCATCCTTTGGTGGCTCTTCTTGTTATGTTACTTTTATTGATGATGTAACTAGAAAAACTTAGGTTTATTGCATTAAAAAAAATCTAGTATTTTTTATACTTTTAAGAAATAAAAAGCTTTGGTTAAAAATGAGATAGGAAAAAAATTAAAGTGTGTCAGATCAAATAATGGAGGTGAATACTACAACAAAAAAATTGATAATTATTATTCATCCCATGGGATTCATAGAGAGAAGACAGTTACAAGAACACCATAACAAAATAATGTGTCAAAAAGGATGAATAGGACAATCATGGAGTGTGCAAAGAGCATGAGATTACATGGAGGGTTGTCCTTGCATGTGGATACTACTATTTATTTAATAAATAGAAGGCCTTCAAGTCATTTAGATGGTGACATTATAGAAGAAGCATGGATAGGTAAAGATATAGATTATTCCTTGTTAAAGACTTTCAATTGTGAAGCATTTGTCCATATTGATAAAGAAAATAGAATGAATCTTGAATCAAAATCCAATAAATATACTTTTATTGGATATGGAGTTAATGATTTTGGATACCATTTATGGGATATTGAAAATCACAAAATAATTAGGAGTAGAGATGTGATATTTAATGAGAAGGCCATGTATAGAGATCAATTATAGGGAAAAAAATAAGAAAATTCAGATACTAAATATTTAATACTTGATGAAATCACTAGAAATGAAATTCCAAAAGTGAAAGAAAATCAAAATGTGTAACAAATACAACAAAAAATACCTCAAACTCTTGGAAGTGTAGTTATAAGATATACCCAAGTAAGTAGACTCCCTGAATAATAATCTCTTTCAATTTATTATTTATTATTGATTAATGGTGGTGAGCCAAAAAGCTTTAAAGAAGCAATGCAGGTAGAAACTAGAATTAAGTGGGAGCCAGGAATGAAAGAGGAGATGGACTCCTTGTTACATAACCAAACTTGATATTTGGTTTAGTTTCTTGTAGGTAAAAGAGAATTATAGAATAAATGGGTTTATAGGTTGAAGGAAGAAGATGGAGGCAAAAATAGGTACAAGGCCATTTTTTTAAAAAAGGGTTTAAACAAAAGAAAGGTATAGATTTTGATGAAATATTTCCTCTAGTAGTTAAAATGACTTCTATAAGAACTATTTTAAGTTTGGTAGCATTAGAATATTTTCACCTTAAATAGTTAGATGTGAAGACAACATTCATTCACGGTGACTTGGAGGAGGAAATATATACGGAATAGCCATAGGGATACGAAGTCAAAGGTAAGGAGAAAATGGTGTGTAGGTTGAAAAAGAGTTTGTATGGCCTAAAATAAGCTATAAGATGGTGGTATTTTAAATTTGACATGTTTATGATAGTTCAAGTTTATAGTAGATGTCATTATGAAAATTGTGTTTACTTTAAGAGATCAGATAATGGTAGCTATAGTATCTTGTTATTATATGTAGATGACATGCTTGTTGTAGGGTCTAACATGCATAATATAAATGAGATTAAAAGAAAACTAGTAGATTAATTTACAATTAAATATATGGGTGTTACAAAGCAAATCCTTGGTATGAGAATAACAAGAAATAAAAAAAATAGAAAATTGACATTGTCTCAAGAAGAATACATCAAGGTGGTGTTAGTCAGGTTAAATATGCAAGATGCAAAACTAGTGAGTACACATTTGGTAGGGAACATCAAATTAAGCAAGGAATTGTGTAATAAAACACATGAAGAAATGAATTACATTTCCAAAGTTCCCTATACTTCAATATTTGGAAGTTTAATGTATGTTATGGTGCGTACTAGACCAAATATTGCTCATGCAGTGGGAGTTGTCAGCAAGTTTATGGCTAATTTAAGAAAAGAGCAATAGGATGAAGTCAAGTGGATTATCATGTAATTGAGAGGTACCAATGATAAAAATTTATGATATGAAGGTTCAAATGTTACCTTACATGGATATGTTAATGAAAACATGGCTAGAGATTTAGATGGCAAGGGGAGCACCACATGTTATGTATTCACTGTTGGTGACATAATAGCTAGTTGGATTTCAAAATTGTAGAAGAGATTTGATTTGTCAACTACAGAGGTAGAATATTATATATATATATAATTAAGCAAGGATATGATAATTTTTTTAATATTTCATGGAAGATTTGAGGCAAAAGTAGAAAGATTTCTATGTCATCAATAGTGAATACATACCTATGGTGCTCCTCTTACCATCTAAATATCCATCCATGTTTGCATCAATATATCCTTGTAAGGTAACATCTAAACCTTAATATCACAATTATCTATTATTGGTCCCTATCAAGTACCTAAGAATCCACTTAACTGCATCCTAATGCTCTTTTCTTGGATTATTCATAAACCTGTTGACAACTCCCACTGCATGAGTAATGTCTAGTCTAGTACACACCATAGCATTAATTTAACTTACAACTACTAAATCATAGGGAACTTTAGACATGTAATTTATTTCTTCATGTGTTTTAGTAAACTATTTATTTCTTAATTTTAAGTTCCCTCCCAAAGGTGTACTCACTAGTTTTGCATCTTACATATTGAACCTGACTAAAACCTTCTTGATGTATTCTTCTTAAGACAATGTAAATTTTCTATTTTTTTCTCTCTCTTATTATTCTTGATTGAATATTATGATTACTTTATCAAATAAATTAGTATTTCACTTAAGAACCAAACATATACAACTTAGGTATTACTTTATTCATTTAGTTTTGGAAGATGGTCAATTGAAGTTAGAAAAGATCCATATGAATCATAATCCTATAGATATGCTAACAAAGGTAGTCACTAAAGAGAATTTGAAGAGTTGTTCAACTTCAATAGGTATTAAATGATAAAAAATAAGATGAGAAACATGATAGGTTAAAATTTTAAATAAAATTCCAAGTAAGAGTTGTAGCGGTGGAGTTACAATAATCAGTCTCCAAGTGAGAGATTGTTGGATGGTGGAGCCTAATCTTATTTTAAGGCCCAGTTCCTGAGAGGGGGTGTTGGGGGGGGAATGAATCCAACTAGGGTCACTATGGTAGTATAGGGGAGTAATGACCATACTTAGATCCCCCCTAGTGGGGGTTTGGGGGTAGTGCCTCTGAAGCAAAATTTTGTTAAATATACATTATAAAATATTATAATTTTGTAGTAAATATGGACTGTTCACTATTAGGTCACATATCTAATGGTATAAATTATGTTTCTATATTTTTTCCCTAATAAGTAACCCTACTTTCATATGGCATAATTATAATCAATATGATATATTTGTGTGTGAGTGAAGAGGATATTACAGTGGTTGTATTGTAGGTTTTTTCCTTCATTTGTTGGATTAATTAATAAGGACTAGCTATTTCTCTATGGAAATAACCCATATTGAGTGAACCACATTAAATTGTGTCTCTATCGTGTTGTGTTTTATATATTTTATTTCCATATATAATTCATTAATATTTGTTTATGTTCTATACTCCTAACAATACAGGGGCTACAAATTTTTTTATAGCTCCTAGAATTCTAAATAAATTATCTAGAAAAGTTGGTGTAATGGCAAATGCATGGTCAATAAAATATGAGAATAACTCTAAATTTTGGGTTGATAATTTTTTAGTTGAAGTAGAAATTAGGTTACCAAAATTCACAATGGTTTTGGATCTTTATGTAACACTAATAGGGTCATATGACGTTATCTTAGGAGTCAATTGGATTGTGAAGTACAAAGCCAAGGTTGACTATTATCTGAAAAGAGTAGATTATCTTGATGATTATGGAAATTAGATACTAATTGAGGGTAAGAAAAGGGAGTTAAAGCTTACATAAATTTATGCAATACAAATTAGGAAGGCCAAATGTAAGGGATGTCAAACATCTCTTCAAGATAAATGAAATGGAAGAAACTAAGGAACCATCAATTAAATATTATCCTTTCCTTAGGAATTTTCATGATGTGTTTCTAGAAGAAATACCAAGATTACCTACTAAACAATAATTTTAATTTTCTATTGATATCAAATTAGGATCATAACCTTAGTGTAAGGTTCCATATCATATGAAAACCACTGATTTAGTAGAATTTAAAGCACAACTTTAGGAATTATTTTCCAAAGGATTGATCAGACCAACTATGTCACCATGGGGTGCACCAATTAATTTCTTCAAGAATAAGGATGGTACTCTTTAAATTTACATTTATTATAGAATATTGAATTAATTAACCATGAAAAATAGATATCTACTACCTTGAATAAATGATCTTTTTGATTAGATGTGAGGAGCGACTATCTTTTTTAAGATTGATCTTAGATCTAGTTATCATAATTTAAGGATAAAATATGAATATATTACAAATATGACATTTATAACTCACTATGGGAATTATGAGTTATAATATTACCATTTGGGTTGATGAATGCAATTACAACATTCCTGAATCTCATGAATAGTGTGCTCAGATATTACCTAGATCATTTTGTTTTGGTTTTTTAGATGACATTCTAATTTACTCTTAGGATGAAGAATAACATATTTAAAATTTAGAGCTAGTTTTGTAACATCTACAAAAGCATAGGGTATATGAAAAATTATCCAAGTGTGCATTTTGCCAAAAGAAAGTGTAATATCTAGGGCATATTATCTTAGAGGATGGTATATATATTAATCCATCTAAGATAAGATCCATTATGAAGTGGTCAGCACCAAGGCATGTGCATGAGGTTATAAGTTTCATGGGATTAGTGAGCTATTATAGGAAATTCATCTTAATTTTTTCCAAGATAGCTAAGTCAATTACCTCTCTATGGTGTAAGAATAAGAGTTTTATCTGGTCAGATAAATGTGAAGTAGATTCTTAATAATTGAAAACAAGGATTACTTTAGCACTGGTGTTAAGAGTTATTGATCCTAATGGTCAATTTTTAGTGATCATAGATACATCTAGGGATGGAGTAAGAGAAGTCCTTATGCAGTATGGTATAGTAGTAACTTATGAGTCAAGGAAGCAAAAGCTTTATGAGGTGAATTATGCCCCTCATGATCTTAAACTTACAATAATTATTCCTACTTTGTAAGTTTAGAGACGTTATTTATTAAGAAAACTATTTGAGCTTAAGACTAATAAATTGGGACTCAATTACATTATCACCCAACCAAAGTTGAAAGCTTATCAAAGGTGCTAGTTAGATTTTCTATCTAACAATGACTTTGATATCAATTATATCAAAGGTAAATAAAATAGAGTTGATGATGCCTTGAGTCATAGAAGGTACATATCATTTATAGCTACTATCAAAAGTACTTTTAGGGATTATGTGATTGAGTTATCACTAGGAGATGAATTCTATGATCAAGTCAAGAAAGATTTGTCTGAAAATGCTTAAAATCCTAGGTATAAAGGATATAATTTATAAAGTGCTGATATTCTTCATTATAACATAAAAATGTATGTGCCAAATAGAGAAAATTTGAGGAGCATAATGCTAAAAGAACTACACAATTCCACATATTCATAACATCCATGAGTAACCAAGCTTATGGTAGAGCTTAGAGCACTTTATTTTTGGAAGGGGATCAAGAAAGATGTAGTTGACTTTGTGTCACATTGTATGGAATGTTAGTGAGTGAAAGTTAAATATGTGTATATGACTAGATTACTATATCCACATGACATACCAAAGTGGAAATGGTAAGTAATCAGTATGAAATTTATGCAAGGATCACCATTATAATAGAATAAACATGACATGATATTGGCTATTATTGATAAATTAACCAAGGTAGGACATTTTATCCTATGTAATAAGATAGATGATACAGTAATTCTTATGAAGAGTTTTATAAAGGAAGTGTATCGATTGTATGGATTTCTAGAGAAGATCATATCAGATCATGATCTAATATTGACTTATAGATTTTGGTTAAACCTAAATTCAACTTTAGGTATGCAATTAAATTTTGGCACTACATATCACCCATAGACTAATGATCAAACTAAGTGAGTTAATCAAGTGTTAGAGGATATTCTTCATATGTATTATATGGATCAAAAATACAAATGGGAAGAATGCCTTCCATTGGTTAAGTTTGCATATAACAACTCATACTAATTTAATTTGAATATGACACTGGTTGAAGCCCTTTATGGGAGAAAGTGTAGGACACCAATCAGTTGAGATAGGTTGGAAGATAGGGTAGTCTTTGGACCTGAAATACTTTTAAAAATGGAGGAACAAGTTAAAAAAATTAGGTAGAGATTGGCCAAGGCCAATTATAGGCAAAAAAGCTATGATGATCTAAAGATTATAGCTAGGTAGTGTACTATAGGTGATAAAATATTTTTACAAGCTAAGCCACAAAAGAACTTGATTAAATTTAAGAATTCACCAAATTTTTCACCAATATATGTGGGACCCATTCAAGATGTTTTAGATTAAGGTAAAAATAGGTTTTGAAGGGACCCCGAAACCCTTTGATAGAATTAAAGAGGTAGATCAATTACAAGCACCAGGATAAGCAATCCTTAAGCCTACTAAAAAACTAGCAGCAAAATCAAGAAAAAAAGGGGCAACATCATTAACCTTTTTATGTTCCACCCCCTAAAATTCCAAATAAAGATTTTCTATCTATTTTTGAGAGGTAAAATCTAGAATAGTTGCCTGCCTACCATCAGCAATATTCTGCTTACTTTCTAATTCTCTATTTTTCTTTGCGAATCTTCTTCCCGGTCGGTCTGGAGAGCCAACATCCGGTTTCATTTTTAAAAAATGTTCATCTCCTTTTCCAGATTTATCCATAGTAGAAACTAGGTGTTTAGCCTTCATTTTCTAGTCTTTTTTGATGCTTCTTGTTTTAACCCCCTTTGTAATGGTCTTTTTTGCTACTTCTTGTTTCAACCCCCTTTGTAATGGTCTTTTTTTCAGCTCTTTTCTTTGGTTTGAAAAGTGCTTTATGATTTCTCCATTATCTTTTACTTTTAGCACCTTCAGAGGGTAAACATTCTTAGCCTGAATCACCTTGGTCTTTGAAAAAAGAGGATCATCCTCTTATAATTTATTTTCAGCTCCATCCAATAATTTTCCTTCTTCCAGTTCAGTTTTGTCTTCTACATCTCCCCAGCTATCTTCTATCTTTTGATAGCCAACAATTTGTTTTGTTAAATCTATCAACTCATCTTTTCTTTGTTTAGGATTTGTGGTTTCAGATTGCAGCCCATAGCCTTCTTGCTCAGAATTGTCTTTCTCAACCACAAACTCTTCATCCGCATTTGATTGTGGAACTTTGGGTTCTTCAATAGAGATCTCTTTCTCCTCCTCAGCATGCAAAACTTTATTATCTTCATTCTTCTTTAGTTCTTGTTGATTTTTTTCTTTGGGTATCCATACTTTCTTGTGCTGAACCTTGGTCTTTGTTTCATCCAGAACACTGCTTGAATAATTTTTCCTTTTGTAAGGACAATTTCTGGCCCAATGCCCCTATTTTTTACAAGCATAACAAGAATTGGGCAAATATTCAAAAACAAACCTTTGAGTTTTTTTGCCATGCTTAGAAATTAAATCCACTTTTTCTGGGAGATTATTCAAATCTGTAACTTTAACATAAAGTCTGGCATGTTGAAGTTTGAATCTGGTAACCGTTGCATTATCTAATGCCACTAGTTCACCAAAAGAGCTGGCTATACCTTTAAAATTTTCCTCATGCCAAAACTCTAAGGGAAGTCCAAGAAGTCTTACCCAAATGGGAGTGTTTAAGAAGAAAGAATCTGATAGGTCCATGTTGGGCTCCCATTTTTTAATGGTTAAAGAGCATTTGCCAAAAGACCACGGTCCTCCACACAGAACCATATTCATGTCCTCTTTACAGTTGAAATTGAACAAAAAGAAACCATTCAACATAGGAGCCATTTCAACATCTCCTCGAATAACCCATTTCCTTTTAACCATCTTGGTAAGGGATTCTATATCTGGTCTTGCCCCTAAAAATTTACCCACTAGGGTGAATTCCAAAGAAGACACAGAAAAATCAATTAAAGGATCTGGGATAAATACTTGGAACTCACCTTTCTCCCAGCATGATTTAGTAATAACCAGCGGGAAGAGAAGTTTTTCATTGGGTTTCTTGCCAAACAGAGAGGACCACTTCTTTTGTTTTGAGTGCTCTGTCTTCTACACTTCTGAGAATTTTTCCTTATTTAAATGCCCATTCTCTTTCTCCTTTTCAGTCATCTGCCCCAACACAACAAGAGAATAATCCTGTTGGGAAGAACTGGTACCAAAAAAAGGATCCAATCCATTCAAAGGTATTCCAGTCTTTTTATCAGCAAAAAATTTAGATCCTTCATTTTCTTTTTCCTCTCTTGCTGTCCCTCCACATTTAGTACCTCCTTCCTGGTTCTCCACCACCAATTCTCCATATACCTTCCGTCCTTCATTCCCCCCTTTTGGAAGGGCGTCTTCTATCTGCCTCCCTACACCTTCGGATTCTAATTCTGGGAGTGCTTCTAGCATGCCCAGCACTCCCAGTGTGCCCAACGTGTCCCAGTGCTTCATTCAAATTTTGAAACCATGCGCTGCGCGCCTTGACCCATTCAAGATGTTAGAAATGGTCAATCCTATAGAATATAGGCTTTTATTACCACCAAACCTAGCTCTATTACATAATGTCTTCCATGTATCTTATCTTAAGAAGTATATAGATGATCCTTCACATGTGTTGGATTATAATTCTTTGTAGGTTCCAAATCTTAGGGTGGTCATGATAGAACCAATCAAAGTAATTGATACTTGTAAATTTGTTTTGCGTAATAGAAAAGTGTTACAGTGTAAGGTCTTATGGAACTAATACTCTAATGATAGTGCTACTTGGGAGGACTATGATGATTTTTATAAGCTATTTACATATTTTTTTCTTGGTTTGATGCTAGATACTATGTTTTTATTCTGTTAAAATCTATTTATTAATCAAAACTATTGTTTGAATAAATGTCATCAGGATGATGACTAGTTTTAGGGGGAAGGATGTTACGTCCTAATTTTCTCACTAAACTAATTTAAATAATTATCTATGGATTAATAAGATTGATTAAATTAATAATTACTTTTTAAATAAATCATAATCACATGTTGTTATGGGACATATGTATGTTACTTAGATTTCATGAGTTTATTATTATGTGATGGCTATTTATGAATTTTGTACATGATGATTATGTTACTTTTTAAGGATGGAATATAAAGGTTGTTAGTCAAGCATTAGTCAATAAAACTATAAAAATTCATAAATAACTAAACACGTAAAGCCAACCTATTCATATAGGGTTTCCTAATGAAGAGTAATTTACAAGAAAAAAACTACTATTTACCTTCCCAAATAAATTCCACCACCCAAGAGTGGCTCTAAGTATGTTCTCCCCTTGATCTAGAGCTCGTATTTATCAACAATGGCTTCTTTGCTCCTCCATTGCCTCAATAACTCTATGCATAACCTAGGCTCAAAACTAGGAGGAATCTATAATCTAGCCTATCAAATGAAGATTACCCAAATGAAAATAAAACAATAATCAAAACAAAAATTACTTGTGGAGAGATTTTAGCATTATAAGTCTACACAATTTAATCTTAAGAAATGTTGTGAGAGGATTACTATTTATAGATTTTTGTAATTGATCAAAATAAATTGTGATAATCCATCTTGAGATCAAAATGTGTGGTAAAAAATGCATTCAATTTTAGAGGCTAAAATCAATAAATTCCCTCATAATGGTTTAGGGAGAAGGGGTATTAATTAGGCATGGGTGCCCATAATTTAGATATTTTATGGATTTATGGCTTGTGGATGCCACCCCATAGATGATGTCACTAGGTGATGTAGATATTGGGAATCAATTTACAATACTAAAATAATCAATAAAATCCATGGAAAATCCATTTAAGCTATTGATTTGAATTAATTAGCTTTAAAAAAAATCAATATTTGTGTGATTCTTTGGAAATTAGCCCTCAATTAATCAAAATGGTCATAAAGTCATACTACTAGGTCATAATTTGAATCAAGAAGAATTAGAAAGCAATGTTAGATGCGTTAGGACCATTATCCCATTTAGGATGTTTCCAACACAAAGTAGTAAAGGTACATGATGTGTATTAATAGATTAGAAAAAAATAGTGATCTAGAGCATAAAAAGGCAAAATCATCATTTTAACTTGAAATGAATAGATCAAAGTTAAGAATCACATAAAATGCATTACCCTATTTAGGGATACATTAGCCTAAATAATAACTTGTATATGATAAGTTCAAACCATTTAGCATGTTTTATAGATTTTGGCCTAAATTGGGCATTTGAGTGTAATTCAAGTAAGATTGATAATTTCAACACAAATGGTGTTAAGAATTGGATGTCTACATTTCCTCTTGTTTGAGAAGGTGTAGCGAGATATTTAGGTGAAGCAACATATTTTCAAATATAAGAGTTGAAAAGAAGAAATTGGAAATGACACATGATGCCCCCTTGAGAGGATAAATTAGGATGAAAGAGAAGGATGAACTCTCAAAAAAGAGGGAAAGTGAGAGAATAACATGTTGAATAGATCATATCTAGTTGAGATAATGCTTACATACATGGTTACCATCAATGATAAAAATATAATTAGAGGTATAATGGACCCCAAAGATGGGGGGAATGGGAAGGATTCAATCCAAACATGTAAGGGACACACTTTGAACACACCCAATTTGAGAGTGCAAGTTGCATGCTTATAACATTGATTAATCCCAAAATAAGTTACACACTAAAAATTTCCATCATGGGTAAAAGTGTGGAGAGATTATAATTAGAGGAAAATGAGAACATGGTCTCCATAAAGATGATAATAATTATTGACCCAATAGGGTAGATTTGATCATGATAAAAAATTGTCCTAGTAGAGCATTTTTTGATCATTGATAAAGAATAAATAAATGGTCTTACCCCCTTAGGGATGATTTATATTTTTGACTTGGTTTAAAATTGTGCCCCAACATGGGAAAATTAGTAAGTAATTATCTCAATGATATAACCTATTTCATAGATTAAACTGAGCAGGTGCAAACATAGATGTGATGGTCTAATGACTTTGAAAAAACCAAAAAAAACTAGGCATACAAGAATGCACAAAGTGATGAAAGAGATGAAAAGAAAAATGAAGATAGCTAAGCTAACCTGAGATATATCATGTAACTAAGCACTCCTTACATAGTCCAAATGGACCTCAAGCCAATGTAGTTCACCTAAAATTGGGAGATAATGGGATGAGGGATGAGGAAAAATGACCAAAGATTGATTAGACTCATGATGTATGAAAATATATGCATGTCTAAGGATAGAGTTAGGTGCTAAACCTATTGATCCTATTTTATGCATAGTGATCTTGAGATCTATTCATCGAAGTTGTGTTGATATTATGACTTGAGTCTAGAGCACAAAGTGCTTGCTATAGCAAAAGAAATTAGGAATCATAATTATGAAAAACTCATAATGACATGGAATTTCAAATACACAGAGCCAATTTAATACCTATAACAAAGGATAATGATAAAATAATGACCAAAACTAGAGTTACAATTATTTACATTTAAATAAAAAGTCAAAGATAGAAAAAGATAAACATAAATAAACTAAACTTAAAATTGAGATATGAATAATTGGGATTTAAGTAGGAACAAAAATCTATAAATAAAAATCAATAACATCTTAACAACATGAGATCAAGATATAAATAATCAAGATCTATGTAGATGATCAAGATGTACTTGGAAAACAAACAAATCAAGACCAAACAATAAAACACAAAACCAAACAAAACTAATAATAATCAAATAAAAAAATGTTTTTGGTTTTTTTTAAAATTTAATAAATGTTTTTGGAATTTTATAGGTATCTCAACTTGATTGAGAATTAAGATATACAAAATGGTCGAGCTCATGAAAAGGCGAAAGTACACCAACTTAAAATGCTCATAAGATAAAAATAACATAGTGAAAGGGGGACTAAGTTGACATCAACATGATTTGACCATAACCTAAATAATCCCATTAAGACCTCAAGTCACAATGATTCTACCAACACAAAGGGTGAGGAAAAACCAACTAGGTCACAATATGTTTATGAATAAAGGCAAATGATAATAATAATGACTAGATGACATGGAAATGCATGATAAAAAGGTGTTTTAATTTACCCATAAGTGGTTATAATTAGGAAAAAATGTCATAATACTAATTTTATTAAAGGTAGTTATAATTAGGGATACTTTTAATCTACTCATAGGTGGTTATAATCAATGATACCAAGTAAGATAATAAATGAAAGATAACTTGCAAGATTAAATGTCATACTACTTCCATAGACTATCATTCAGCATGAAATTCTAAAACTATTGAGTCTAGATCAGAATCCCCTTTAAAAGGTGTGAGAATAACCAAATGAACCAAGATTAGAATGGTATAAGTAGGATGGATAAAAATAGGCCTTGGTTAATATTAAAGACATGGTATAAGGAAAATGATCAAAATACAATTGGTTATAGTGGCAACGAAAGTGCCCACAAGCAATGATTGGATTAGAATTTTCATAAAACAATAAGAGTTTGGCTTAAGTTTATCTCAAAATGATGAAAGCATGGAACAAGATGCTTACAAAATGGCAAGATCATGAAGAAATGGGTGATTGAGCCGACCTCAATAGAAATTGAGTGTTGCCTACATAGTCCCAAAGGACTTCATGTCAATGTAGTTTAATTAGCATGGTAAACATAACACAATGGTATAATATGCATAAAAAGGGTCTATAGGGTTTCCCCAAGAGATGAGGTATGGTAATGGAAAATGGTAATTAGAAAATTGAAAAAATGGTTATGTTACTCTTATTGACATAGAGATATACATTATAGTCAATATGTTAGACAACAAAAATGATCAATTGTAAAGTTGTTATCCAACATCCTTTCAATAAAGTTGCTCTGTTAAGAACTTGTTATCGATCTTGATCTCAATAATGTGTTCATGATCTTTGTTGGTTGTTGATTTTGCTTCTTTCAAACATCAAGACAAATTATCTTCATAGCCTCTATAAAAGAAAGTGTTGCCAATGATGGTAAATAATGTTAGGATAAATGATATAAGTTGATAATGAATAAGTGGATGATAATGAAATTTATAATGAATGGGAAATAAATGAGGATCAGGACTTTCAGTCACATGTAATATTATTGATGTTAGATTTGACATAATTTTGGTTATGGTGGGGCTGAACATCTTTGAAGATTCTCTCGATAGGAGCACTAGATTTTTCTGTTGTTTGATCTTGAGAGTAGATACCATCTAATTATGGTGTATATTAGAATCTATTTTGATTTTTTCTTTGATAATGTCCTCATCAAATAGTGAATAAATTTTGTGCTTAGTTGTTGGTTCATAGATGAGTTTTTCATTGATGAATTTGTCCTGATTATCCCATAGTTCCTTTGATAAGGTTTCAAGAAGAGATGTTAACATTTGAATTTGATTGTCTTCTAGTTCCTTTGAAAAGGTTTCACTAAAAGGTGTTGAGTTTATTCTTTGATCATCCCCTAGCACCTATAAAAATGTTTCACTAAGAGACTTTTCTTCTTCTACATGAATTTGGTCTTGACCTCCTTGATATTCTATAAATGGTATGTTACCATGGATGTAGTTCAAAAAAGTGTGATTTGATCAGGCCCAATCAACATTTGTGGGAGGTGAAATGTCAATACAATATCTATATTAGGTGGGAATAATGGAATGATGAATGGTAGTAAAATCCTTATAGAAGATACTAGGAGAACCTATGTTGATGATAAAGTAATCATCCTCAAAAACCATAAAAGGAACACAAATATATTTAAATTAATCTACAAGGTAATTATAACCAATGTTATAACAACTAATACTATATTTTGTTTTTGAATCTAATTCTAATATAAGGGACTTTGAATCCAATGTCACAATTGATGTTGATTCTATTTTTGATACGAAATCTAATGTTAGTTCAAAAGGGAACCTAACTTTAGCATTTTTTCTTCATTTGATGTGGTTGTTTCTATAATGTTCTATTAAATGCTAAATTTTGAACAAGTAATGGCTTGTGATGGCATAATGGGCTCAATAAAAAGTGATTCATCTAAGAAGGGTTCAACATAGACTAGATCATCTAAGGGAAGCCCATCAAAGAGAGGGAATCACTCGAGGAATGACTTGATAAAATATTGTCTATTAAAGGGAAAATCCTCAATGAGTGGCAAAAGATCAAGATACAACTTTGTAGAGACTATCTTGTCAAGGAGATGAGGCTCTTTAAAAATAGGTAAAATATGAATAGGTGATTCATCATAGGTTGACTCATCAAAAATGAGTGTTTCCATAATAACATCATGATCTTGGCTCGTAATTGGTTGTAAAATATCAATTTTGAACACATTTTAGTCCTCGAAAGTTGGCTCTTAAAGAGGCAATAGTTCTTATTTTGGATTGAAATTTCTAAAGTGGGAAATATTTAGTTTAGTGGGAAGAATGGTTTCTGTCTCAATGATGGTATTTTTAAAAGTTAGACTATTGAAAAAGTGATCAACAATATTAGGTTCATCAAAATGAGGTTCTTTAATAATAGCCTCACTAAATATTGATGATGGGCCTAGAATGATAATGATGGGATATTACATAGTTTGGTTTCTTATGCAATCCAAAGGAGGAGGTCATAAAATGGTAAAATTTGTATGTTTTAGAGCTTGTGGGATCACACAAGCTAAAGGAAAATAGCCTAAAATGGCAACCTTCACATGTTATAGAGCTTGATTGCTCATATAAGCTAAAGGGGATAACCTAAGATGGTAACCTTTGAGAATGATGCACAAATTAGAGGAAGTTATCCTAAAATAGTAACCTTTAAACATGGTACATAAATCAAAGGGTAAGGATGGGGTGGGTATGACATATAACAATCATCTGGATCTGATTAGTTTTCAACAAATAGGCTCAAAGAGGTTGATATCCTCAAACAAGATGGAATACTCTTTTTTTCCATAGAAATGCTCTACCTTGTAACTAAGGCAACAAGAGAACCCATTACAAGTGTACCTTAGTGTCATGTTTAATGTTATAGAGCTTGATTGCTCATATAAGCTAAAGGGGATAACCTAAGATGGTAACCTTTGAGAATGATGCACAAATCAGAGGAAGTTATCCTAAAATAGTAACCTTTAAACATGGTACATAAATCAAAGGGTAAGGATGGGGTGGGTATGACATATAACAATCATCTGGATCTGATTAGTTTTTAACAAATAGGCTCAAAGAGGTTGATATCCTCAAACAAGATGGAATACTCTTTTTTTCCATAGAAATGCTCTACCTTGTAACTAAGGCAACAAGAGAACCCATTACAAGTGTACCTTAGTGTCATGTTTAGAAAGGTTGTTCTACACATTTGATAAGATTTGGACAATGTTTTGAAAATGTTTAAACAAGGTATACATTGTGATCTTTCTAAACAAGTGACAAGGTAACCAAATAGACTGTAATAAAAGGAGGGTGGCATAGTACCACACACAATTAGAAGAATGTGTTCATGAAATTACTCAACCTTGGGGTGGAGTTAAAATCATATAAATAAGAAGAGGGTATTATAACTCAACAATCCAAGGTGAAAACTAGTAAACCAAATCCTATATTTTTATGATACATTAATACCGTAAAAGCTAGTTCAAATTAAACGAGTTGATACTAGAAAAATAGAAAAAATCCCTTCGAATTAAGAAGGAGACAATAAGATCCAAGAAACTAAAGATGTGAAAAAACATGAGAATTCCTAAGTATAAATATAAAACCAAATGAGTAGCATAATTCCACCTCATGGTAATAGGAATGATAGTATAAAATATGTTCTATAACTTGGAGTGTGAGCGATACACTTGATGACCCAAGTCCATAATGGTGAGATAGATTAAGAGTCTATAAATGTCCTTCAATCCAAATGGAAAATTGAACCCAAGTTCCCTTAAGTCAAGTGTAAATGGTGAACCCAATAAAACATCAACCTTATGAACTTAGAAAAGTGAAAATTTGAGTTTGAACTTTAAATGAAGGACTTAAAAAAATTTTGAAATTGGTCTGACTCAAATGAGTAGCATAACTACACCAAATAGATGATATGACATTATGTTTTAAATGACAAATTTGAATAAGGAAAATATTTATTTTCACTTGGACATCGTAACACCTCTTTGTTTAAGAAATTATGGACAATGTGTTTTGGTTATGATGTTTTGTTAAAAAATAAGTTTTGATTCAAATAAACACCATGTAATTTAAGACCAAAAGACAAATACAACTATGTAATATTTTAAAATATTATCAAGGTATGGTAAAGTGGGGTTGACTAAAACTATAAGTTTCACATGTTTCTAGATGGATCCCATGTGTACCAACTTTCATGTTGCACACACAAGAGAAAAAACACATCAATTAGGTCTGTGTCAAATGGCTTATTGTGAAAAGGTCTAGTCCTTTTCACAACCACTAAATCCATCACTTGCTTAGTGTAGTGTGATGTCCAATATGATCATATGTCCTAGGCTTAGCCTCTATTAAAAGACATGATTTAACCACTCAAACAATCATCTCAGTGAGGGGATCCTAATTTATATACCCCCCATGGAGAGGGGTTGAAGATGATACCAAGAGATGAAGCCCTGGGTCAAATCTTCCCTATATAAATTATGGGAGGTAATCAATTCCCCCTCACAAGCCAAAATGCATGAAATAAAAAATAAGTAAAAAGGATTTATGGCTGTTTCTAAATCACCTAAGCCATGCGGGTCTTAGGGAGAGCCTTCAACACATCTTTTTTATGCCTTTGGACCAAGGCATAATTCTAAAATGAAGATGGCACTTTTGATCCCATAATTTCCTTATAGGGGATGGGGGGAGAGCATACATGTACAACTTCCTTTTTTCACAAAAAAGTCTAAGTAAATGATAAATAACTTGCATAAAAATAAAACTTGGAAGTGAGTTTAATTTTAAAGTACTAAAATGAAAGATTTGGTGGGTTTTTTGGCCCTTTGGCCTTAAGTTTAAAATATTTGAAGGAACAACTATAAAATGATTTAAGTAAACACCCTAAATATTCCTTTAAGTACTAAATAAAAATTATTAATTCCTTTTAAGCATACAAAAGAGGTTTATAAAGACTTAATTAAGCATGATTTGATCAATTTTCAAGTAGTTCCTACAAGAAAATTGTTAGAATGTTTTTTATTTTAGAAGATATTTTGTTGGTTAGAAAATGATGTTTGAAAATAATAAATATCAGTCATGAGAATCGATGTCAATTGAATAAGACCATTGTTGACCACTTGTCTAACCTGAAGGTAAAACCACAAAAGATAAAAATGTCAGGTTAGGTGATGGATAGCAAAAATTTCAATAAAACCTACAAGGCAAGGATTAGACAAAGAAAACATAATTCAATGAAACCAAGGAATAGTGATTAGAAACATTAAAAAGGTTCAAACACCTATTTCAATATTTTGTGAAACATATATACAAATTGAAAGTAAATTGATAACATATTCTAAAAATTTAGGAGAAAATGTGTGGTTTTAAAAAAAATCATCAAAAATGGAGCCCATGTGACCCCAAACCAAGCTACAAAATATGTCTTATTAGCTTGCTACCTTGCACAGTGATCACTGAAAGTTTTGGGATACACATAGTGACCATGGTTAATTATATACAACTATCACTAGTTAGTTCCTGACCAACACCAATTAGTTCAAGACCATCACCAATTATAGAAGACTATTGCCAGTCTCTATGTAAACTTGAGTGAGCACAAAAATGGTAAAAATAAAACTAAAACTCTAATATAAAGATTTAAAATCATTCATTCAAATATTTTAGAGTTACATCTTAGTATCCTTAGTATGTGGGATGCATTTGGTCCCACCAGGCATGCCAAAATTTAGGATGGATTACAAAGGTTGTTAGTCAAGCATTAGTTAATAAATCCATGAAAATGCATAAAAAAATAAATAAACAAAGCTAATCTATTCATGAAAGGTTTGATAATGTAATGAAGAATAAATTAAAATAAAGTAATATCTATTACCTTCCCAAATATTTTTCACCACCTAAGAGCATCTCCAAGCATGTTCTCCCCTTGATCTAGAGCTCTTGTCTTTGTCAATAATGGCTCCTTTGCTCCTCCATTACCTTAAGAAATATATTCATAACATAGGCTTAAAAATAAAAGGAATCTCTAATATAGCCTATAAAATGAATCTTAGCCAAATGCAAATAACACAATAATCAAAACACAAATTACTTGTGGCGAGATTTTAGTATTATAAGTATACACAATTTAAGCTTAAGAAATGGTGTGATAGGCCTCATATTTATAGATTTTTGTAATTAATAAGAATGAACTATGACCATCCATCTTGAGATAAATATGTGTGTCCAAAAATTCATTCAATTTTGAGGCTAAAATAAGTAAATTCCCTCATAATGATATGAGGGGAAGGAGCCTTAATTAGGCATGGGTCCCTATAATTTAGATATTTTATGTATTTATGGCTTATAGATGCCACCCCATAGATGATGTCACTAGGTGATGTAGATATTGGGAATCAATTTCCAATATTAAAATAATCAATAATCTCCATGGAAAATCTACTTAAGATATTGATTTGAATTAATTATCCTTAAACAAGATTAATCAATATTTATGTAATTATTTAGAAATTAGCCCTCAATTAATCAAAATGGTCAAAAAGTCATATTACTAGTTCATAATTTGACTCAAGAAGAATTGAATCGTGATGTTAGATGCATTGGGATCATTATCTCATTCAGGATGTTGCCAATAGAAAATAACAAAGGTACATGATTTGTACTAATTAATTAGAATAAAAGAGTGATTCAGAGAACAAAAAGGTGAAATCATCATTTTGATTTGAAAAAAATTGATCAAAGTTAGGAATCACATAAAATGCATTTACCCATTTAGGCATACATTGGCCTAAATTGACATTTTTATATCACAAGTTTGAACCATTTAGTGCGTTTTATGGATTTTGGCCTAAATTGGGTGTTTGAGTGCAATTCGAGTAAGATTGACAATTTCAACACAAATGGTGTTAGGAATTGGATGTCGAAAACATTTGTTATAGCATTATTTTATGATTTATATCATGATGTAATGGACTAACTACCCTCTTGTTTTAACATGGATGTAGGATAATTTATCCCTTAGAGCATGATAGAGGGAGAGTATCATCAGATATGGTGGTGTAGATGAAGATAGTAAAGGATGATAGAGGAATTGTTAAGACCCCTACACACACCATATTAGATTACAAATTTTATATGCATTATGT